>CM019152.1:58833742-58904186 GCA_009733165.1 Naja naja | reverse complement strand
GGAAATCTATGGGCCGGTCCTTGGGATGGAAGAGCCACTGCTGCTAGCGAAGCTCCACCCTAGCTCTGGTGATAAAAGGCAGGGGATGGAGATGAATAGATGTGGCAGACAATTATTCATCTCCCTGATGGACAGACTTGCTAGCCTGTGTTGAGAGAGAAACTTTTTGCTGGGGCTGCCGGCATTCCTAATAATGGCATATTTGAGTTCACTTCAGAGGGTTTGCCGTGTTTGAGGAGCTGGGTCAGAACACCTCCTTCCCTGCATTCAGTTTTACAACATAAAGACCAGAATGGGATTCTACCAGTTCGCACCTATTCTCTAGAACCGGTTGTTAACATTCTAAGCAGTTTGGAGAACCGGTTGTCAGAAGAAATTACTGGGCTAATCCTGTAAGGAAGGCAGGAAGGAAACATTCTGGTGTTGCTTACAGAAACTGCCTCTCCGTTAACCCTTTTTACATTCTTGGCAGGACTAGACTTCCTGTCTCAGGAACGTCTCTGGAGTTTTCCCCCCCTCCTTTGCTGGTACTTTGCTTGTGTGGAGTGACCATTTAAAGTTACAATGGCACTGAAAAAAGTGACTTATGACCATTTTTCACACAACTGTTGCAGCATCCCCACAGTCATGAGAGGCCAGGCAAGGAGATGCGTGCCTCAATGTGAGTGATATTGAGTTGGCCACACCCAGCCAATAACATGACCACCAAGCCTTGTCCACCCAGTCACATGACCACCAAGCCACGCCCACCACCTAAGACACACCCACAGAACCGGTTGTTAAAAATTTTGAATCCAACCCCTGATAAAGACCAAGAGCGAAAGGCGTAAGGTTTAAGGTTTTGTATATAGATAGTTCTCGACTTGCAATAGTCCATTTAGTGACTGTTTGAAGCAACAGCCACACTATAAAAAGTGACTTATGGCTGTTTTTCCCACTTAATGATGGTTGCACCCCCTTGTCGTCTGTACACTTGGCAACTGGCATGTACAGCTGTGTGAAAAAGTCCTGCACTGTTTACAGTTTATGACATTTTTTGGATAGGCCATTGATTTTATGATATTTTATGCTAACTGCTATGCAAGTATTGTTATATTTAAATACATACTGGTGTTTTTTAAGTGAAAAGCATAAGCTTTTTGCAGTTTGGTGCTGTTTGGATGGGGATTGTGAATTTTCATGCATGCTTACAATGCATGCTTACAATGACTATGAAAACAGATTAACTGATGCATACCCAGTGACATACGTGTTGCAATTACTAAGGCCGATGCTAGTGTTTTGTTAACATTTTCATTGTTTGTGGTCCTGAATAGGACCATTTAGGTAACCAAACATGGTTACTAATATGAAATTGGCCAGCCCTTATTGCTTATCATCAGGCGGCATCGCTTCGACATAGACTGTATAAGCCTTTGCACGTGAGCTTTGGTGACAATGTGGTGCCTTGAAAGGACTTTGGTTATATTAATAAAAATTATGCATCTCAATCCGACTACAGAAATTTTCATCCAAGTACTAATTTTGCATGGTTTCTATGAGTGAAAATTTGATTAAACATGTGTAAATACAGCTTAAAACTGAAAGCGTGCAGGACTTTTTCACACCGCTGTATTTATGACAACTGCAGCATCCCTATAGTCACGTGATCAGAATTCAGACACTTGGCACTTGACTCATATTTATGAAGGTTGCAACATCCCGGGGGAGGTCAAGTGATCCCCTTTTGCGGCAAGCAAATTCAGGGGGGAAGCCAGATTCGCTTAGCGACCGTGTTCCTAATTGAACCACAGCAGGGATTCGCTTAAGAAACGCGGCCAGAAAAGTCGTAAAATGGGTCCAAAGTCACTGAACAAATTTCTCACTTAGTGACAGAAATTTGGGGCTCAATTGTCATCGCAAGACGAGGACTACCTGTATTTCTTGAAGATCACTCTTCAGGTTGACTTCTAATTGGGATCAACTTTGGGACAATCAGTGTTGCTTTAGCAATTTTCAAGAAAAATCAACACCCAAGCAGGTTGTGTGTTTATATACCCTGTTTTCCCAAAAATAAAACTTACCCCAAAAGTAAGTCCTAGCTTGATTTTTACACTCAATATAAGCCCTACCCCCCAAAATAAGCCCTAATTCCAGAGTGGACGGGTAAAAATTAAGCTAGGGTGGGGATGGGGGGTGGTAGAGCTGCCCTACTACTTACCTTTGGACAGTTGTAGCCAGGCCTCACACACCCCGACACCTGCGTTGCCAGCCCATTTCTTCTGCAGCCGGCAAGGCTGGCTTCAGGCTTTTCCTGAAGGCCTCTGGAGCTGATATCAAAGCTCTGGATCAATCTGGAGCTCCGTTATTGGCTGCAGAGGCCTTCAGGGAAGCCTTGCCGGCTGCAGAAGATGTTCCTGAAGGCCTCTGACCGCAGAAAGGAGGCTGGGGTGATGCGTGCAAGTGAGGTTAGTCAGTGGAGAACATGCCCTGAAAATAAGACCTGGTGCCTTTTTTTTGGTGGCAAAAAATAAGACAGGGTCTTATTTTCGGGGAAACATGACGCTGAAATTTTCGCCGCTCTCTGCATGGGTTATCAGTGGTTTGCAACCAGCAAAGCAACCTCCCGTCGCTTCTCTGAGGATCATATTTGTTCCTGTGAGACTTGGAGCAAACCGCTGCGCATTTAGACAGGGAGTTCCCTATCCTGCCTGTAAACGATTTGTCATGAATGTTTAGGAGATATATTCTTTGTTTTGCTGTTATTTTCTCAAGGTCGTGCACGGTGGGGAGGGCAGGTTTCAGTCAACGGAGCAAATATTTCTTTCCAGGTGGAAAAGGAGAAAGAAGTTGCAACGGGCATCTCGGAAACACGCTTTGGATGAGGTGCCAAGCGGTGAGTCTTCTCTTCTCTGGGGCTCTGAGGTGCCCCTGTAAGATGTTTCTCCGTAACACATGTTCCCATCACCAGTTTTTCATCCTTTCAACTCGAGGTTCCAAGAATTTAATCCGAATAATAGAATAACATTTGGGAAACACCCAGAACCTTTGCAAGGGGGCTTTTTCAATCTCCCCATGGGAACTCTTGCCCCTTTCTCCTCCCCCTCCCTCCAAAAAAGGAAGACAGGCCTTATTAATAAGGTTCAGAAACCAACGGCACATAGATTTAGCATATGCGATGCATCAAAAAAAGCAGAATAAGAGAATGATAGAGTTGGAAGGGACCTTGGAGGTCTTCTAGTCTGACCCCTTGCTCAAGCAGGAGATCTTATACCATTCTAGACAAATGGCTGTCCAGTCTCTTCTTAAAAGCCTCCAGTGTTGGAGCACCCACAATTTCTGGAGGGAAGTAGTTCCACTGGTTAATTGTTCTCACTGTCAGGAAATTTCTCCTTAGTTCTACGTTGATTCTCTCCTTGATGAGTTTCCATCCGTTGCTTCTTGTCCTGCCTTTCAGGTTCTTTGGAGGATAGGTTGAGCCCCCTCTTCCTTGCGGCAGCCCCTCTAATTTGGGAAGACCACTCATGTCACCCCCACTTCTTTTCATTAAATTGTGCCAACTCAGAGAGCTCCAACTGCCCACAGGAGCTGCTGATCCAGTTCTACAGAGGAATTACTGCGTCTGTCATCTGCACCTCTGTAACTGTTTGGTTTGGTTCTGCAACCCAACAAGACAGGCACAGACTTCAGAGAGTAATTAGGAGTACAGAAAAAACTACGAACCCCCTTCCATTGAGGACCTGTATACTGCATGAGTCAAAAAGAGGGGCTGTGAAAATATTTACAGACCCTTCACATCCTGGACATAAACTGTTTCAACTCCTTCCCTCAAAATGACACTACAGAGCACTGCACATGAGAACAACTAGACACAAGTTTTCCCTGAAAGCCATCCCTCTGCTAAACAAATAATTCCCTCAACACTGTCCAACTATTTACAAAGTCTGCACTACTATCACTATTAACCTTCTCATCACTCCTTATCACCCATCCCCTCCCACTTGTGACTGTAACTGCTTGTATCCTTACAATTTATATTGACTGTTTCCTGGTATGATTTGATTGCTTATTGTACCCTATGACTATCATTAAGTGTCGTACCTTATGATTCTTGACTCTTGATGAATGTGTCTTTTCCTTTATGTTCACTGAGAGCATTTGCACCAAAGATAAATTCCTTGTGTGTCCAATCACACTTGGCCAATAAAGAATTCTATTCTATTCTATTCCTGAATTCTATTCTATTCTATTCTATTCTATTCTATTCTATTCTATTCTATTCTATTCTTCTAGTATGATTTGGTTGCTTATTGTACCCTATGACTATTATTAAGTGTTGTACCTTGTGATTCTTGACGAATGTATCTTTTCTTTTATGTACACTGAGAGCATTTGCACCAAAGATAAATTCCTTGTGTGTCCAATCACACTTGGCCAATAAAGAATTCTATTCTATTCTGTTCTATTCCTGAATTCTATTCTATTCCTGAATTCTATTCTATTCTATTCTATTCTATTCTATTCTATTCTATTCTATTCTATTCTTCTAGTATGATTTGGTTGCTTATTGTACCCTATGACTATTATTAAGTGTTGAGCCTGATGATTCCTGACTCTTGACGAATGTATCTTTTTTTATATATACACTGAGAGCATTTGCACCAAAGACAAATTCTTTGTGTGTCCAATCACACTTGGCCAATAAAAGAATTCTATCTATAAATTAGACATACCCAGTTCTGGAACTGTTCTGTTTCTGGGACTTCTACATTAGGCACACAATAGGGTTGTCCATCAAGATCACGAAACAGATATTTGCCTAACGTAGCCTCTCTTTTAAATGTAATCTCTGGTTGAATAATATCTTTTAAAAAAATCGTTTAGGTCCTAGCCACGGAAACAGAATTGCGCCTGAAAACATGGGAACTTAATCCAACGGTAAGGCATCGGTGTTGTGTGTGTTGCTGTAGAGATAGTCCTTAACCTACGACCACAACTGAGCTCAAAATTTCCCGCTGCTAAGCGAGATGGTTGTTAAGTGAGTTTTGCCCCATTTTACGGCCTCTCCTGCCACGGTGGTTAAGTGAGTCACACAATCGTTAAGTGAATCGGGCTTCCTCATTGACTTTGCTTGTCGGAAGGTCGCAAAAGGAGATCGTGTGATGCCCGGGACACCGTCGTAAATATGAGTCCGTTGCCAAGCATCCGAATTTTGATCGTGTGACCATGGGGATGCTGCAACAGTCGTAAGTGTGGAAAACGGACACAAGTCACTTATTCTGGGCCTTTTGAACTTCAAACGGTCACTAAACGAACAGTTGTACGTTGAGGACTGCCTCTATATTAGTGGGTTTTTATTTTCTTTGCTCTCTGAAAGATTGCGGTTGGCGGGTGCAAAGCATTAGAACTGGAAACATTTCTGTCTCAATAACTTTCAAGATGTGTGAACTTCAACTCCCAGAATTCCCCAGCCAGCATCTAAAGAATTCGGTAGCCTTCTTCCTCCAGTACTATTTCATTGGAACACCGGCTTCAAGGACTAATGGGTATTCGAATTTTAATGTTCAGCCTAGAACAGGGTTCGCCAACCTTTTGGACCTCAGGGACCACCAAACTCATAATTTTCAATCCCGCGGACCAGAGACCCTGGGAAAATCCCCTCAAAAAGTCTGCAGGAAAATCCCCCACCCCGTTTTCCTACCGATCGATCATTCTTTATTTGGGATCGCAGGATACCTTCTCCAGCTCCGTTCTCGGAGGGGAGAGAAAGACTTTTGGCTTCATGCAAGGAAAGCAGCAGAAGCAGCAGAAGTCTTTCTTTCTCTCCCTCAAACTCTGCCAGAAACGAGTCTTTGCTGGCACAGCCTCTTGGAGCAGGAGGCCTTGCAGGGTCCCAAAGACTCATTTCTGGCGGAGTTTGGAGGAGAGAAAGAAAGACTTTTGCTGCTTTCCTTGCGTGCAGCCAAAAGCAGAAGAAGAAAGAAACGGAAAGAAGCAGGCCGGTGGCCAGGCCAGGTGCGTGGGGCAAGTGGGGCAAGTTCCCCCCCTCCGCCCTTTCCCCCTTCCCTTCACTACCTCGTATTGTTCGCAATGCAAGCGACGCAAGCCTTGTTTTCTCACAGGCCATGTGGGCAGCCCAGCCTTGTGTTCCTGCACAGCCTGGATTAATTGCTTTTTGGGGGGACATTTCTCTGCAGATCACCAAAATTTTCTCATGGACCACCAGTGGTTCCTGGCCCACCGATTGGGCGACCACTGGCCTAGAATAATTTCTCAGCTCCATCCTAGATTGAACCTGGAACGAATAAACTTTTTTTTTTAGCAACATGTTTTCAGTTTCCTTCCTCAATTCAAGTCTCCCAATGCAGCATCCCCAAAATTCCTTCCACTTAATTACCCCCCCTCCTTAATTTCTTCAAAAAAGGAGGCAGATCTATCAGAATTTTGACTCATAGTAGTCTCAGTTTAGGCCAGATGTTGGCAACCTGTGGCTCTGGAGCCGCATGTGGCTCTTTCACAACCGCCAATGTGCGACACCTGCTAATTAATCTAAGATTGGATGAAGCTTTCTCAGTCCTCAGCGACGTGGATTGGTGTCCGCATGAAAGACTTACACATCCTTGTATATTTTCAGAATTGCCGAAGATGCCGGTTGTGAACGAAAGATGGACACTCATCTCTTGCGTAGAGAATCACAACACCATTCAGATGGGAGATTCTGACACAGGCTGCTCGTCCTTCCAGAGAAATTTATGTGAAGCCAACTACGCTGCATAATGAAACTGGACAATGGTTTTTATTTTTGTGTTTTCTTGAAGCAGAAAATAGGAGGGAAACCCCTCTTTTCTTTTTTCTTTTTTCTCTTTTTTCTTTTTTCCCTTCCTTCCTTCCTTCCTTCCTTCCTTTCTCTTCCTTCCTTCCCTTTATTTTTTTGCTAATAAAGAAGCAAACTCCGTTGTTTTTTTTACAACATGAATGCCAATGGCTTTTTTTCTGGATATATTCTTCATTCCTGCATCGGGAAGTCGATGGAAATACAGGCATTCCTCGACTTACAACCATTCATTTAGTGATGGTTCGAAGTTACGATGGCGCTGAAACAAAGTGACTTATGACTGTGCTTTACACTTACGACCGTGGTAATGTCTCCCTGGTCACGTGATCAACATTGAGACACTTGGCAAGTGACTCATATTTATGACAGTTGTGGAGAGGGTTCATGCAATCCCCTTTTGTGACCTTCTGACAAGCAAAGTCAACAGGGAAGCCAGATTCACTTAACAACTGTGATTCACTCAACAACGGTAGCATGAAAAGGTCGTAAAATAGGGCAAAACTCACAACTGTTCCGCTTAGCGACAGAAATTTTGGGCTCAATTGTCGTATGTTGAGGACCACCTATAAAATCGGTTCAGCTCCTAAAGTTGAATGGGTGTCCCGCTTGCCAGCTCCTTCTCTGTGGCTGGCTGTTAATCCCAAATGAGAAATGTAGATCTCATCATCTCTGGGATATTGTCCTATTGTAACCATGCCTATATAGGTAGTCCTCGGCTTATGACCACAATTGGGAACAGAATTTTCATTGCTAAGCAAGGCAGTGTGATGATCCAGGGCACGGCACAGTGGCAACATGGTAAGCTGACAGTTCAAACTGCCCCTTTATTGCTTCAACTTTCCCCCAAACTCTCTCACGTTTCTGGCAAGTCCCTGTGATGACCCAGGGTGGGATACAAAATAAACACAGTCACAAAAACAGGGGAAGCCCCTTTTACTCCTTCACTTTGCTTCCAAGCTCCAAATATCCTCGACTGGAGACAAAAAACTCCCCCACAAGCAGTTACAAGAAGGAAGAAATGCCGTTCAAACTAAAAATGCCTATAAATTATAAAGAGTAAAAACAACACAAACCACACTGGAGCAATTAAGGGAACCAGGCAAGATAAGGGCTTGAAGACGTCCACAGATATCGGAACACACACTGGGAAGGACGCCAAACTCAGAGAGGAACGACAGACTAGAGATATTTCCATGCTTTGTTTCCAGCACTGCCTCATACGCATGCCTGTCCTTTTAACCAGTTCTCACAGCTGCAACCCATGAAGGGGATCAAGGCCCTTTCCTCCCCCATAGACCATGCCACTCATGTTTCTCCCTTATCCACTCCTCCCTGCGTGCCCTAGGACGGAGAGGGGATGGGCCTGGGTCTTCCTCTGACTGCCCAGCTGGCCTGTGCCCTTCCCCAGCCTCCTCCACAACCTCCGGAGCCACACTTCCACTCCCTGTTGGCTGTTCCTCCTTTCCCTCAGAGCCAGTCTCCAAAAGGGGCATGACAGTCCCAGAGGAAAGTGATCACACACACAAACACCCTCTCCGGCAGCCTCTGGCTGCAAGTAGTCCAGCCCAACGCTGTGAGCACAATGACTGCAAAGCAAGAAGATCCAGCAGGGCAAGGGAATAAGTCAATGAGTCCAGGAAGCAAGCAAGCAAAAAGTCCAGGAAACGTCCAATGTCAGCAATGGCACACAACACTCCATGAATTCAGCATTTGCTCCCAACAAACGCCCCTCCCCACAGCGTCTCCTTAAGTCTTAGTCCCCAGGTGTGCCTTGTGAAGAGGGGCAGGGCACTCTCCTCCCAAATTGTTGGGTCAGCCTGTGGTGTTCCTGCCTTGTCTCCACTCTCGGGGATCAGGAGAGGGGCGGTCCTTGCTTATCGCCTGAGCTCTGTCTCTCATGTTCACTGTTTAGCCTTTCTTGCCCCTTTCCTCCCTGCCTACAAACTGTCCCTATCATAAAGCCGCTCCCTCAATCTCCGTTGGCTCCCATTCCAGCTCATCATCCTCCACGGATTCAGGCTCTGAAGGGGGCATGACAGGCAGTTAACTTGAGTCACACCCAATTTTATGACTTTTTTTGGCCACGAATGTTAAGGGACATCATTGCCGTTGTTAAGTGAATCCCACAGACACTAAGGGAATCTGGCACCCCCTATGACTTTGCTCGTACGAAGACAGGTGGGAAACTCACAAATGGATATCACCTTACTCCAGGATGCTGCAAACCATCGTAAACACATACTGGTTGCCAAACACCCAAATTCTGATCGTAGGGATGAAGTCACGGCCATAAGTGCAAGAACTGCTCATAAATCATGTTTTACAGTGTCATTGTAACGTCAAATTGTCACTAAACAAATAGTTATAACTTAAGGACTATCCGTACTGTAATTAAACTGACTTTTTTCATAAAGACAACCACCATCCAGAAACCAGACCAGGGCTGCATCACCAGCTGCTACACCCTCCGACCCCCAAACTAAGCAAACTGACACACGCCATGAACACATAGCCAGTCCTCAAACTCGGAGCCAAACCAAAGCCCGGAACATTACATCACAGCCATCCGCTCAGGATATCACATCACGGAACTCAGGAGGTTGCACCACAAAATCTCAGGATGTTACAACACAGCCAACGACCCAGGAGATTACAGCACAAGACCCAGGATGTCACAACAATAGAACTCAGAAGGTCATCACACAGCCCATTACCCAGGTCGTTACAACACAAAAGGCTGAGAGACACACAGCCAGTACCTAAGCCACACAGGGTCTTACGAAAAAGCCAACCAATCTGCAAACATCAACTCCATCAACCAATCAAGAAGTAACAACAAAGCCAACCAACCCGCTTACAACAGAGCCAGCATACCACACCTCCCTACCAGTATTTATAGAGAGACGGCAGCTCCAATCACACTTTGCTCACACAAGCACAAAGCCGAAAGCACCAGCCTGAAGATGGCGAGTGGGACCTCATTGAAACGTCGCCAAGATACTCTCAACCTTACATGGGAAAAGACCCGAACATGCCAAGACCTGCATACCTGTACCTGTGAAAATCTACAAAAACGAATATATATATATATATATATATATATATATATATATATATATATATATATATATATATATGTAGGTCTTGGTGTATTCGGGTCTTGTCCCGTGTAAGGTTGAGAATACCTTGGCAACGTTTCGACGAAATCTCATCCGTCATCTTCAGGCTGGTGTCTTCAGCTTCGTTCTCCTGGGAGATAGGTCTTAGGTAGGGTCTTGTCCTGTAACCTTACACGGACAAGACCATACACCAAGACCTACATACCTTTACCCGTGAAAATCTACGAAAACAAATATATATGTACGTATATACACACACACACACACATATATGTACATACACACACATACACACACACACACACACACACACACACACTAGCTCAATACCCTTGCTTTGTTACAAAACTATGTGATTGGGCTTAGTTTTTGGAGAGGAAAATAAGAGGGAAAAAATTCTGCCTCTGCCTACCAGCATCCATCGGTATTCATCTGGCTAGCATCCTGTCAGTGTGTGAGAGAGTTGAGGGCTGTTTGGAAACTGAAAGAGTATTTGCTGTGTGAGCAAGAAGGAGACAGCAAGGGTCCTGGGTGTGGCTTAGCTCAACAGTTCTGTACTAAAGCTGCTTGTTGCTCTGAAACTGAAACTCCTCACCTCTGCTTGTGTTTTGCATTTGGAAGAGATTTCTTCACAGGTGGGGAGGGGGAGTAGAACTCCTTAGCATCAGAGCGTGTTAATAATAATAATATAGGAAATACTAATGCTCTGGTGGTTGTTTGGAAAAATCCTTTCTTAGTGAGCACCTGGAAGCCAGGAGAAACATAAGTGCCAAATTTCAAGTTTGTAGGCTTCACGGTTCTGGAGATTTTGTGATGACGCGTGAGTGGTATTTCGCTTTTATATATAGATTTCTTTTAAAAATCCTCTTTTAAGTTGTGCTCTTCTAAGTCAACATGCAAATCTCCCTGTTCTGTGTTGAAATTTGTGGATGAATTATCAGGGGAACATAACTAGGTGTCCCCTTAGAATCGTGCTTCTGTCTTCCTATCTTCCTAAAACTCACCACGTGCATATCAAGAAATTCAAATCGGACAAATTTCTTTCTTTCTTTATTGCACGTTCAAAATTCAAAGAATCCAGCAGCGTTCCTCCTCCAGGAATATTTCATGGGAGCACGAGAGAGGAACACCGGCTTCAAGAAGGAGTAAACGGTATTCTGATGTTAATGTTCAGCCTAGAATAATTTGTCAGCTCAATCCTAGACTGTACCTGGAACGGAGAAATGTATTTATATTTTTAGCAACATTTCACGTTTCCCCGATGCGGTGTCCCAAAAAGCTTCCTTCACTCTCCACCCCCTTGAAACTGGGGAATTTTCTTTTAAGCTTAATTTCTTCGGAGAAAAGGAGGCAGATCTATCCGAAATTTGACGCCAAGTAGTCTCAGTTTAGGCCAACTTTGAAAAGTCCCCTTGTCGATAAGGAAGACAGAGAAAAACAAAGCAGCAAAATAACAAGAGTTGGAAGGGAGTTGGAAGTCTTGTAGTCCAACTCCCTGCTCATGCAGGAGACTCCAACCAATCCTCAGTTCCGTTATTGCACATTGAAAGTCTCATCTCTCCATTGGTCCAACCGTGGTTCTCCTCCTTTCTTTTTTTGTTGCAAAAAAAAAAATTCCTTTTTTTCTGCCTTTCCAATGCTTTCTTTTTTCTTTGTAAAAACAACAACAACAATCACCCACTCTTTAAAAGATTACTTGATTCCTCCCCTCAGGAAACAAACCAACCAACCAGAAGATTTTTTTTAAATGGAATCATCCCATTTCTAGCACAATTCCGGCTTCCTGAACGGCTTTCTCGAAGCCCGTTTGCAAAAAACAAACCACATCCTAACCGGAAGTCCTCTCCGTGGGCGCTAAAAAAGCAGATTTTTTTTTCCTTTTTTAACACATCCGAAAGAGAAGCAGAGGTGGATACCTCAGAAGCTGAGAGGAAAATAATAATAATAATAATAATAATCAGTGGGAAAGAAAAGTTGTTGGGGTTTTTTTCCTCCCCTCACAAGTAATCATCCTCGCTCGAAGTTTGCTCAGAGTCCTCCGAATCGGACAGGTTTTCAGAAGGCGTCCGGCTCATTTTCCACACGTGGGTTGCAAAAGTTTTGCCCCAGCTGCAAGGGTAGCCCACGGCCCTCAGCTGGCAGAGGGGCGGCCAGGGGATGGTCTCAGTTCACTTGCTCCCCTTTGCCCCCCTCTGCTTACTCATGGAGGTCAGCATTTGGCTGATGTAAGAGGTCAGCAAGTCGTCCATTTTGTAGCCCTGTGAGCAGAAGAGTGAGAAGGAGGGGTGGGGGTGGGAAATAAGTTCAGAGTTTTGCAGTGTAAATTTAGTGCCAGAAAAATAATCCCAGATGACTGAGGCTTCATTTAACATCTTTATAAACATATTAAGTACGTTTTGCAATGCCAGTTGTAGATTTCTCCAAAATGGAGCAAACTCAAACAAGTAGGAGGAAACTTGTTGCAAGTGCAGAGCAGAACAGCAACTTCAAGAGCTGAGAAACAGGCACCAGTTTCACTTTAGTACAGCAGTGAAGCAAGCAAGCTTTTTTTTTAATTCACATTTATATGCCGCCCTTCTCCAAAGACTCAGGGCGGCTTAAAATTTTTTGGAGCGCAACCCAATGCGCTCAGCAATAGCCTTCATTCCATTGTATATGCCTGCTTATTACTAAGCAGCATTTTTACAAGGTCAGCTAATTGCCCCCAACAATCTTGGGTCCTCAGTTTACCTACCCTGAGAGGACAGAAGGCTGAGTCAACCTTGAGCCTGGTGGGATTCGAGCCTGCACTGATTGCAGGCAGCTGGAACTAAGTGCTAGGCGTTTAACAGCCTGCACCACCAAGGCACCAAGTTAGTTTCTCTTTTAATAGACAGAGCTTAACATAGCTTTGGAGCTGCAAAGCTTAATATAGAGCCACGCCTAGGCTACTTCTAGTTTCAGTTTCCAAACAGTCCTCACTGTCTGACTTAGTTGCTATGCCTATTCATTGGCTGACCTTGTTTACCATGCTCTATTCCAGTTCATGAACAGACTCTGACAAAATAGGTTTGGTTCAGCCACCGTACAAGTCCTTGACTTGTTCCCCAAAGTGGTTTTATTTTTTTTTTTTTTCATGAGCCCACTGGACTTTCTGGGGGTTTGTTTTTTTGTTTTTGAAGACTTTTCACTTCTCATCCAAGATCAGCACAGACTGGATGGTGAAGGATGGAAGCATTTATATTCCTTGCAGACAGCTGGTCATTTGCATCCTTTTAGAGGGTCCTTGAGGCCACTTGGAGGTTTATCTGTGTCCTCAGGGTCACCTGAGTGGTGCAAATGGTTCCTGTAGTCTGCAATTTTTTTCTCTGGAACTCTGTTCATACTCCCACACAATTCCAAGGGTGTTCATCCCAAGTTGTACAGCTAAAAAGTCTGTAGAGATTCTCAGTCATCCAGGTCATGGTTGTCCTAAAGATGCCTTTTTTTTTTCAAGAGGCAGCTGGACTTTCTGGTTTTTCTTTGAAAATGTCCTGACCAGACGTGTCATTCAGCCAGTTTGGACCGGTTTGGGCTAACCTGTAGCGGAAATTTTGACCAGTTTGGAGAACCGGCAAATACCACCTCTGACTGGCCCCACTCACCCACTCCCGCTTTTTCCCATCCTATATTCCATTGATTTTTAGCTCAGTTGATTTACGCGGCAGAGCGGAGCGATCTGTGAGTCCTGCACGTGCACAAGAAGTGACCTTAGAGTGCAGTGCACGCAGGTGAAGCGCGCAAAGCTAGTAGGCATGAAATTTGGAATCCCACCACTGGTTCTGACCGATCGGTGGAGGATGGAAGGATTTACATTCCTTGCAGTCATCTGGTCGTTAGTACTCTCTCTGAGAGTCGTTGAGGCCATTTGGAGGCTTATCGGTGTCCTCAGGGTGACCGGAGCAGCGTAAATGGGTGTGGAGCCTTCTTGGAACTGCTGAAACAATCCTGAAGAAAGCACAGCTCCACAACACAGTCCTTTTGGCACTTCCAAGAAGGCTCCACACCCGTTTGGCCCTGAGGACACAGATAGATCTCCAAGTGGCCTCAACGGCTCTCTAAAAGGATGCAAATGACCAGCTGTCCGCAAGCAATATAAATCCTAAAACATATAGTTGTAAGTCAAGGGCTAGCTATACGTGTGTGAGAGCCAGCCATTTCTTCGTCCCAAAGGTGATTTTCAGAACTGAAGAAGCTTCTTGCATGAGAAGCGAAATGTCTTCAAGCAAAAACAGAGGAAGTCCAGTCGCCTTTGGGACAACCATGATTCGGATGACGGAGCATCTTCCTGGACCTCGGGCCATTTCCACCACTGCTTCTCATCTGCTCGCCACCCCGTCTCTGCCCCAGCCATGTTGTCTCCTTACCAATGACGTCTCACACAGCAACTTGCTCCCTCGCACCAAATTGCCGATGGTGATGTGGAAATAGGTGTTGCCACTGCTCCAGTTGGATATCTTCGTGAAAGGGTGGGTGATGAGGATGTCCTAGAGACACGGACAAGGGGTTATGTATTTTTATTTTTTTATTTATTTATTTGATTAGTCAATTGCTTACAAAATAATAGGTATAAGTATAAACGTAGTTATAAATACATGGATACATATAAGAAAAATAAAAAGAAACAATAGGACAGGGACGGTAGGCAGGTTGGTGCGCTTATGCACGCCCCCTACAGACCTCTTAGGAAAGGGGTGAGGTCAATAGTAGACAGTCTAAGGTTAAAGTTTTTGGGGTTTGGGGAAGAAACTACAGAGTCAGGTAGAGTATTCCAGACATTGACCACTCTGTTGCTGAAGTCGTATTTCCTGCAATCAAGTTTGGTGCTGTTTACCTTGAGTTTGTATCTATTGTGTGCTCTTGTATTGTTAGGGTTGAAGCTGAAGTATTCATTGACAGGTAGGACATTGCAATGTATGATTTTATATACTATACTTAGATCGGACCGAAGATGGCGTAGTTCTAGGTTTTCTAAGTCTAGAACCTCAAGTCTGGTGGCATAAGGTATTCTGCAATGAGTAGAGGAGTGGAGAACTCTTCTTATAAAATATTTCTGGACTTTCTCTACTGTGTTAATATCAGATACATAATGCGGGTTCCAGACTGATGAGCTGTATTCAAGTATTGGTCTAGCAAATGTTTTGTATGCTCTAGTTAGTAGTGTGATATTACCAGAGAAAAAGCTACGCAGGATTAGGTTAACAACTCTTAATGCCTTTTTGGCTATGTAGTTACAGTGGGCTCTAGCACTTAGTTCATTTGAGATGAGTACTCCAAGGTCCTTGACAGAGTTTGGATCATCAACAAGGTGTTGACTATTCAGCTTGTATTTTATTTTCTGATTTTTTTTTTGCCAATATGTAAGACCGAGCATTTATTTGTTGAGATTTGAAGTTGCCATTTTAAAAAGTACCTTTTTAGGAACAGAACGGAACATAGCATATAGAGAACAGAAAATAGAGGTCCCACTTCAAGAACCCACCTTGCTTTTACGGTCGATGAGGCTAATGCCATGTTTGTTGATGGCAACCAAGAGGAGTTCTGGATAATTTGGGTCAGTGGTTTGCTGTTGAGAAAGGAAGGTGGAGTGTTATTATTACCTTTATTGTCCGAGCACAACACACGTACAATGAGATTGGCTGAGCCTCCCTTCGTGCACACACACACACACACCCCAACACAACTCACAGTGAGGACAGAAGTCCCTAACCCAGTCCCAATCTTATTACACTAGGTGCCCTCGTTGCACGACACACAAGTCTGTCATACTATGTTGACATGAAGTTATTTTCCGTTCAGGAGCCTGACAGCCCATGGGTAGAAACTGTTCTTCAGCCTGTTGGTGTGGCTGGCTATGCTTCTCTATCTCCTACCCGATGGTAGGAAAGTGAAGAAGGGCTGGCCGGGGTGTGAGTTGTCCCTGAGAATTTTCCTCACTCTTCTAAGGCAGCGAGCCCTAGTGAGGTCATCTAGTGGTGTCAGGGAACAGCTCACAATGTTTTATGCTGTGGTCACCACCCTCTAATGTCTTTCTATCCACGGCTGTCAAGCCAGCATACCACACCGTCATGCAATACGTGAGGACGCTTTCTCTTGTGGACCGGTAAAAGGAGTTCATCAGTCATTGTTCCATTTTGTTCTTTCGCAAGACTCTAAGGAAATTGAGTCTCGGTTGGAGGAGGAGGAGGAGGAGGAGGAGGAGAAGGAAGAGGAGGAGGAGGAAGAGGAGAAGGAGGAGGAGGAGGAAGAGGAGGAGAAGGAGGAGGAAGAGGAGGAAGAGGAGGAGAAGGAGGAGTGTGGGGTCCTTGGTGCTCTCTGAGCTGGGTTGTGTTGATTTCTACAAACTAGCAAGTGGGATTCTGCTACTACAGCTATACAGAAGATTCCCACAACCGCTCCTTACTGATCAGGAATGTACTTTTGTTATGTCACAGTCATGGCTGTGAATACTGGTGCAGTGGCCTAGAAGTGGGGCTTCCGCCTGACAATCAGGAGGCTCCTACATAGAGGGAGACATTTCTCTCTCTGGGCACGATGAGAATATATCTGCCGAACAAAACTCCGCGCTGGCAACAGGAAGGGCATCTGGCCAGTAAATCCTCAGCTCCATTCAGTTGCCTAGACTCCATCCTACAAGGGATTTTGGTGTTGTTAAAAGAGGATGATGATGATGATGATGATAGTCATGACTGTGAATGGTGTAGGACAGGGGTCCCCAACTTCCCATCTGTGAACCAGCACTGGTCCATGGCATGCCAGAAACTGGGCCACGCAAACAAACGAGGCCCCATCCATGGGATGCAGGCAGCACATGAAACCATGCGCCTTCTGGTCCGCGGAAAAACCCCTCTTCACGGAACTGATCCCTGATGCCCAAAAGGTTGGGAGTGGGACGGTCACTGCTATACAAGATCAACCCCAGCATCATTGGTCTGATTTCCATCTCTGCTATGACCCTAATGCTCACCTATCATCAGGATCTTGCTCAACGAGCCTCATTGCTCAAGTCCTTGCACAGAGAGGGAGCGTCATGCTGGCTGGGGCATGTGGGGTCCTTGGTGCCCTCTGAGCTTGGTGGTTTTCCTGCAGATGTTTTGTGACCCAGCTAGGGAACATCATGAGCGCTAGAAGGGGGTAGGGTTTGTTGAGGTGGTGGTGATGGAGGAGGAGGAGGAGGACGATGACTTGTGTGTGTGTGTGTGGGGGGGGTTGGACTAGATCAGTGGTCACCAACTAGTGGGTTGGGGACCACTGGTGGTCCGCGAGAAAATTTTGGTGGTCTGCAGAGAAATGTCACCCCCAAAGCAATTAATCCAGGCTGCGCAGGAACACTAAGAGAAAGAAAGACTTCTGCGGCTTCTGCTGCTTTCCTTGCATGAAGCCAAAAGTCTCTCTCTCTTTCTGTCTCGCCCTGAGAACAGAGCTAGAGACGGTATCCTGCGATCCCAAATAAAGAATGATCGATTGGTAGGAAAAACAGGGTGGGGAATTTTCCTGCAGACTTTTTGGGGGATTTTCCCAGGGTCTCTGGTCCGCGGGATTTAAAATTATGACCTTGGTGGTCCCTGAGGTCCAAAAGGTTGGCGCCCCTGGACCAGGTGACCTACAACTCTGTTCATCTAACTCAGGGGCCTTCAAACTTGACAGCTTTAAGATTTGTGGACTTCAACTCCCAGAATTCCTCCTCCAGTCATGTTAGTTGAAGTAGAGTTGAAGTCCACAAGTCTTAAACTTGCCAAGTTTGAAGACCCTTGACCTAACTATTATCTGACTGTGGGTTCCTTGGAGTTATCTGAGCTTGGCTGTTTTCTTGCAGAAGTTTCATTACTCAGCTAGGGAACATCTTTAGTGCTGGGAGGAAGTTTGTTCTTTGTTAATATATTATCAGATTGCCCTATCAGTGTTTATAGGACTGTTCCTTGATTAAGCTATGGTTTACTGATGGCTTGTTTGTCTCTGGTAGTTCTTTGGGGTATTGTTTACTTAATTGTTGGTCCAGTGTTAATCTTGCTCGTATTGCTGTTAATTGCCAGTGGGGAGGTACTTTCATTGGTTTCTTGTGTCTCTTCTAAATAGCATGTAAATGTTATTGCTCTCTATGTGCTTGTTGATGGCCAATTTGTCTGAGTGCCAAACTTTCCTCTAGCGATTTTGGACTTGGTCTAGGATGCTCACAGTTTCCCATGTGAAACCAGGAATGAAACTTCTCCAAGAAGACCACCAAGCTCAGAGAGCACCAAGGACACCCCAAAGTTCAACCTTGAGTTATAAATATTCTCTGGGAAATTCAGGGATTTGAAATGCCCATGTCTTAAAATCGCTAAGTTTGAGAAAGATGGGGTTTAGGGGTCCGTGAGAGGCATCACCCACGGCTCTACTCTCAGAGAGGGGTTCATGAAAAAAAGGGGGGATATTTGTTGCTCCTGACCCCAGCACCTGCTCTTCAAGGTACCTTACCAAATCAGGGGTCGCCAACCTTTTGGACCTCAGGGACCACCAAACTCATAATTTTCAATCCCGCGGACCAGAGACCCTGGGAAAATCCTCAAAAATGTCTGCAGGAAAATTCCCCACCCCGTTTTCCTACCAATCGATCGTTCTTTATTTGGGATCACAGGATACCATCTCCAGCTTGTTCTCAGGAGGAGAGAGAGAGAGACTTTTGGCTTCATGCAAGGAAAACAGCAGAAGCCGCAGAAGTCTTTCTTTCTCTCCCCAAAACTCCGCCAGAAATGAGTCTTTGCTGGCGCAGCCTCTTGGAGCAGGATGCCTTGCAGGGTCCCAAAGACTCATTTCTGGTGGAGTTTGGGGAAAAGAAAAGAAGACTTTTGCTGCTTTCCTTGTGTGCAGACAAAAGCAGAGGAAGAAAGAAGCGGAAAAAAGCAGCCCAGTGGCAAGGCCAGGCACGTGGGGCAAGTTCCCCCACTCTGCCCTTTCCCCCCTCCCCTCACTACCTCGTGTTGTTCGCAATGCAAGTGACGCAAGCCTTGTGTTCCTGCGCAGCCTGGATTAATTGCTTTGGGGGTGACATTTCTCTGCGGACCACCAACATTTTCTCGTGGACCACCAGTGGTCCCCATCCCACTGGTTGGCGAACACTGCACCAAATGACAGGGCTCCTTCCTCACTTCTTAAACGCACCTCAAGTTGGTCGCATCCTCACCTTCACTTCGAAGAAAGCCGACCCAAACGTGGGCCAGCGGAATATAATCTTGAGGAAAGCCAACTTCGCGTCTTCTCTCGTTTTGCCTGCGTGTTTATTGAAATAGGCCACGATGGACTGCAAGAGAGAGTCGAGTCGGGCATCACAATCCGTGTTGACCCGGGACAAGGCACGAAGTTCACACAACCAGCTGAGAGTTCAAACTACCCTTTAATGCTCCAAATCTCCCCCCGCACACAATGCTCCCACGTTCTTGGCAAGTCTCAGAGCAAACCGCATGCGCACACACGCACACACACAGTCTCCAGTCCCCTAATCCAATGTTGCTCTTCTCTGCACTCTTTCCAGAATCTCAACATCTTTTTTATAGTGTGGTGACCAAAACTGGATGCAGCATTCCAGGTGTGGTCTTACTGCAAAGACAGACAGATACAGGCAGTCCTTGACTTACGACTGCAATTGAGCCCAAAATTTCTGTTGCTAAGTGAGACGTTTGTGAAGTCAGCTTTGCCCCATTTTATGACTTGTCCTGCCAGTTTTTAAGTGAATTGCTGCAGATTGGAAATGAGTAACACCATTGTTAAACAAATCTGGCTTCCCCATGGACTTTGCTTATCAGAACATTGCAAAAGGGGACCCCAAAACAGGGGTGGGGTTCTACCGGTTCGGATCAGTTCGGACAAGCCACATGTTAAATGTGCATCAAATTTAACATCTGGTTAAATTTCTAGGTTTCTAAATTCTAAATTTCTTCACATTTCTAGGTTCTATCCTATCCCAAGACCTAAACTGGACACCTAACATCAATATCATCGTCAAAAAAGCTCAACAAAGAATGTTCTTTCTGTGCCAGCTCAGGAAGCTCAAACTGCCCAAGGAGCTGCTGATCCAGTTCTACAGAGGAATTATTGAGTCTGTCATCTGCACCTCTATCACTGTCTGGTTTGACTCTGCAACCCAACAGGACAGACACAGACTTTAGAGGATAATTAGAACTGCAGAAAAAACAATGGCTACCAACCTGCCTTCCATGGAGGACCTGTATCCTGCACGAGCCAAAAAGAGGGCTGTGAAAATATCTACAGACCCCTCACATCCCGGACATAAACTGTTTCAACTCCTAACCTCAAAACGACACTATAGAGCACTGCACACCAGAACAACTAGACACAAGGACAGTTTTCCCCCGAACGCCATCACTCTGCTAAACAAACAATTCCCTCAACACTGTCCAACTATTTACTAAGTCTGCACTACTATTACTATTAATCTTCTCATCACTCCTTATCACCCATCCCCTCCCACTTGTGACTGTATGACTGTAACTTTGTCACTGGTATCCTTACCATTTTTATTTACTGTTTCCTAGTATGATTTGATTGCTTATTGTACCCTGTGACTATCATTAAGTGTTGCACCTGATGATTCTTGACTCTTGACTCTTTTCTTTTATGTACACTGAGAGCATTTGCACTAAGACAAATTCCTTGTGTGTCCAATCACACTTGGCCAATAAAGGAATTCTATCTATAAATCTATAAATCATAGCTACTTATGTTCCGAACTTGCCTTCTTCTATGCAACCATTGATAGAATTTATTCCATGTTTCATAGTACTTAGATTCCCACTTGTTTTTTTAATTCTAGGGTTAACCTGTCCAATTCTGCACAGGCCATAATTTTTCTTATTATCTCTGTTTCTGGTGGTATGTTTTCCTTCTTCCAGTATCGTGCATATATTTATTATTCTAGCCACCGTCAATACGTGTACTATTAAATAAATTAAATCCTTCCTATATCTGTCTGATATTATTCCTAGGAGAAATAATTCCGGGTTTTTGATCACCTGAGCACAGGGATGGTGAAATGGCTGTTAAGCGTGAAAAACTCACTTTTTCAGTGCCATTTGCAACTTCGAACGGTCCCTAAATGAAGTGTCGTAAGTCGAGGACTACCTGTAGACAGATTAGAGACAGAGATGGAAGTAGACAATTCGTGGAGCAAACTTACTCTTTTCCAGTCATCCGGTGACAGCTGTCGAATAAGCGGTTCGGGCACCAAGTCCTTGAGAAGTTTCGGAATGTTAGGAAAACAGGATTTGTCGTCTTCAAATTTCACCCTGTAGATCAGAGCTCCAAGTTGTAGAACTTCTTCTCGGGTGCATTTATGGTAGCCCCGAAGATATTTTGGTAACTCCTGTGCCACAAAAGAAATCAGATAGTGGTGAGACAACATCCTGAACCCTCTGAAAAGCAGATGAAGGAAACATGGGGTCCTTGGTGGCCTCTGAATTTGAGTTTTTTCTTGGAGACGTTTTGTGAGCCAACTAGGGAATGTCATCAGTGCTAGAAGGAAGGAGGAGGGTGGCTCTCGGTTTATTTACTAGTGGCCTGCCCTGTCAACGTTAGTGGGACTGATTTGAGCTTGGTGGTTTTCTTGCAGGCAATTTATGACCAAACTAGGTAACATCCTCAGTACTAGAAGGGAGAGGAGGAGGAGGAAGAGGAGGAGGAGGAAGATGACAACAACTGTGGGGTCCTTGGTGCCTTCTGAGTTTGGTTATTTTCTTGTTTCCTCCTCCTCTTTCTCCTCCTCCTCCTCCCCATCTAGTACCGATGATATTTCCTAGCTGGGTAATGAAATGTCTGCAAGAAAACTATGAAGCTCAGAGACCACCAAGGACACCAACAGTCCTCCTCCCTTCCTCCTCTTCTTCCTCCTTTCATCCTCCTCCTCCTCTCTGCAAACCCCCTGTCACTGCGTTTTTGGGTTTGTCTGTTTCAGCTCCAAAGCTCATATTATAGCAAGCAGGTGTCTGCTAGCCAGTACTGTGTTATCTTGTCTCCATAGTAATGAGATAAGAAAGTCTTGTGATGTTTTGATTCACTGCGCATGTGTACAAAGTTTATACTTCACTTCCTGTAACTTCCGTTGTCATTTTTCCTTTGTTCTTTTTTTCTATATGCCTTGGTATGAGTAAGCTGCCAACATGTAGCTCCGTGTAGGTTTCTTTATTTTATACATATAAATGTTTTTAGATTACTTTTCGGGTCTACTTTTTATCAGCATTGACAGCAAAGAAAAACATGGTCTATCACCTCTAATTAACAGGGATGTTTTGGAAGAATTTTTACT
Source organism: Naja naja (assembly GCA_009733165.1). Taxonomy (NCBI): domain Eukaryota; kingdom Metazoa; phylum Chordata; class Lepidosauria; order Squamata; family Elapidae; genus Naja; species Naja naja. The sequence continues at coordinate 58,881,937 of CM019152.1, read as the reverse complement.
CCCTGGCAAAGGTTTTTCACAGCCTTGACAATGGTCTCAGAAAAAGGCTTGACACCCCCCTCCCTTCAAGCACTGATGATGGGTAATGAAACATCTAGTTGGGTAATGAAACATCTGCAAAAAACCACCAAGCTCAGAGAGCATCAAGGACCCCACAATCCTCCTTCCTTCTTCCTCTTCTTCCTCCCTTCCTCTTCCTCCTCCTCCTCTTCCTCCTCTCCTCCCCCTTCTCTTCCTCCTCTTCACCCCTTCTCCTCCTGCCTTCTTCCTCCTCTTCCTCCTTAACCAGCTGGGTAACGAAACCAACGAAGCTCATGAACAATGTTTCTTTAAACCTTCAAGGCCAGCATGCAAAATAATATTTTCCCTAATATTTGAGAAGATGACGTTCTCGCCATCCTTAGCTCCTATCCAAGAGCCTTGGTGGCGCAGTGGTGAGAGTGCGGTACTGCAGGCTACTTCTGCTGCCTGCTGGATGCCTGCAATTCAGCAGTTCGAATCTCAACAGGCTCAAGGTTGACTCAGCCTTCTGTCCTTCCGAGGTGGGTAAAATGAGGACCCAGATTGTTGGAGGGCAAGAGGCTGACTCTGTAAACAGCTTAGAGAGGGCTGGAAAGCACTATAAAGTGGCACATAAGTGCTATTGCTATTGCTATCGTCCAAGATACTCAAAGAGGACAACTCAGGGGTGGCCTCCAGTTGTGAACCCTTCTTCTCCACCATCTCCAGGATCAGGAACCGTGAGAAGATAGAAACAGGGTTGTCCACCCAAATCTGGCTTACATTCTTCCGCTGATGAACCCCTGCAGATTCGGGACGTACCTGATAATAATGGAAAATGGAGTCTGCCATGGAATCCTTCCCAGGCATGGTGTTCGTCCACAACTTCTTCATGAAAAAGACTTGGTAGGTGAGAGAAGGCACAAGGCCTGTGAAGCAAAGACAGGAACAACATTCAAAGTTGGTTGTACATTGTGTGATGACCCGTAGTCTCTCAAAGTAACCCAAAACCCCAAACATGAATTAAAGTCCGGCAAGGCCTTCAACTTAACTGTTTTATTAGTCACTGTTTAAAGTCCCAAAAGTGAATAATTAGGCAAAAGGAAAACAAGAACAAACCGTCTCAGTGAGAGTTCCAAAATCAAACCAAGATAAGTAATCATACGTTCCAAGCAGATAACTGGGGAAAGTCCTTGGAAAAAAACGCCAACAAATATAAACCTCCTTCAAAGGAAACACTAACTTTGACTCCAGCAATTCTGACTATGCAGTTACAAACTTCTATACATAGCTCCCAGCTGTAAGCTCTGAGGAGGATCATGGCCCTCTCCTCCCGAGTAGACCACGCTTTTCCCTGATCCTCTCCTCCCTGCGTGCCCTAGGATGGAGTGGGGATGGGCCTGGATCCTCTTCTGATTGCTCAGCCGGCCTCTGCCCTTCCCCAGCCTCCTCCACCACCTCTGGAGCCACACTCCCACTCCCTGTTGGCTGTTCCTCCTCTTCCTCGGAGTCAGTCTCCACCAGGGGCATGACACATTGTGTGACGACCTATGGTTAATTTCAGGCAGTGTTTATCAACCTTGGCATGTTTAAGATGCATGGACTTCAGCTCCCAGAATTCCCTAGCCAGCATATGCTGGCTGGGGAATTCTGGGAGTTGAAGTCCACTCATCTTAAACACGCCAACATCGAGAAACACGGATCTATAGTAACATTAGAGGATGTGGGTGCAATTCAGACTCTTGACTGCAGGGGGCGCTGCAGAAGGCCATCTGCTAATGTGTGCATATTGGCTGGGGAATGAAAATACCCAGTGAGTTTCTTTTCAATCTTTGTAAAAAGTTAAGGACTTAAACAGGAGGTTTTTTTCATTTCAAATAAATGAAAGTTTGATTAAATCTTTGATTTCAGAAGGTTATAAATGAACAATGGGTTCAGATAGTTTTGAGATAAGATTCTGGAATTAATTATAAGAATCCTTCTGGTGTGAATTCACTTTTTAAAAAAAAAAAAAATGACAAGTTGCAATTTTGGAACCTGGCCACTAGAGGGAACTAGAACGAAGTAAAGATTTATGTGTTGAAGTCAAGAAGAGCAAGGCCGGTGGCAACGGTCCCACAGATTTACCGTCTTTGGCTGGTCTCGCTTTCTTGATCCAGTCGGTCAGATGCCTGACGAAGTCAAAGAAGAAATCTCCTTCCGGGACACTGATGACCTGGAAGAAGGCAAGCGGCATTTCTCAACTTTGGCCCCTTTTAAAATGTGTGTGCTGGCTGAGGTATTCTGGGAGGTGAAGTCCCCCCCCACCTTAAAGGGGCCAAGATTGAGAAATACTGTGTTAAAAGGGAAGGAAATGAATGACAGAAGCTGCCCTCTCATTTGCCACGGGCACCCACGGAAATGGGCCCTTTGCACACACCCATTTCAAGACAACGCTCAGCTGAGGCTCTGTGCCAAAGTTACGCCTGCCAGGAGAAGCAGCCAACCAGTTGGTGCGATTCAACTGATGTAACAACCGGCTCAGTGAGCATGTGCTTCGCGTGTCAAGCCCAAAATTGACATACGCGTAGCCATTTTATTTAGCCTTATTATATATTCCTTTTTTTTTTCTTTCTCTTTGCTGGTCATGGGGGGAAGGATTTCGGGCTTGCCACATTCCTAAGGTGGGAGGAGTGGAGAGAGAGAGAGTTGTTTAGGCTAGGTGGTTCTCCTTCCCGTGGGAACGAAAGCTGACCCTGCTGAGACCTGGAGGTGGAGATTGAGGGCACCAGGCAAATGTTGATTTACTTCTATTGGGGAATGTGACTATTGGGGGGCTGTTTCTAACTTCCAATGTTATGTGGGGTAATTCCGGGTTGTGTCAGATCCGGGATTACCACAGACTTTGTCAATTTGATGCTTCCCTAAATAAAAGAAATTGTTTTGGAAGATGGACTTTGTTCTTTCCTTTTTGAAATGGATTTCATCACTTGGGAACCTGACATCATTCCGGATCTGACACAACCCGGAATTTACACCACATAATATTCGCCCGTGCTTCGCTCGTGTGCTCCACATTTTAAGAAGCCCATTTTCAACCCGATTACTTACCTTCTCCTGCAGCCCCTGGGACTAAAAGAGCTGAGGTGCGGCGAATAGTTCTGACCTGCGAATCAGCTGTGCTAACAAAACCCAGGAAATAAAACCCAGGAAAGAGCGGGGGGGCCAAATGCTCACTGGAACTACCGGTTCACCTAAACCGGTCCGAATCAGTAGAATCTCATCCCTAGAGCCAACCCTGTCCTGTCTGAGCAGATAGTGACCAACAGAGGTGGTATTCAGCTGGTTCTGACCGGTTCTGGAGAACCGGTAGCGGAAATTTTGAGTAGTTCGGAGAACCGGCCAAACATGAGTAAGAATACAGGAAATAGGTACGAATAAATGGGGACATTAGGACAGGGGCGGTAGGCACGATGGTGCACTTACACACGCCCCTTGCAGACCTCTTAGGAATGGGGTGAGGTCAATAGTGGATAGCTTGAGGTTAAAGGAGTGGGGGGTTAGAGGATGTAACAACAGAGTCAGGTAGTGCATTCCGGGCATTGACCTCTCGGTTGCTGAAGTCGTACTTTCTGTAATCGAGTTTAGAGCGGTTAACATTGAGTTTGTATCTGTTGTGTGCTCTTGTATTGTTGCGGTTGAAGCTGAAGTAGTCATTGACGGGTAGGACATTGTAGCAGATAATTTTGTGTACTACGCTTAAGTCCAATCTTAGTCGGCGTAGTTCAAGGTTATCTAAGCCTTGAATCTCAAGTCTGGTGGTGTAGGGTATTCTGTTGCGAGCAGAGGAGTGTAGTAACTCTTCTTGTGAAATACTTCTGGACTCGCTCGATTGTATTAATGTCTGATATGCAGTGCGGATTCCAGACTGATGAGCTGTATTCAAATATTGGTCTAGCAAAGGTTTTGTATGCCCTAGTTAGCAATTCAATATTTCTGGAGGAGAAACTTCGTAAGATTAGATTTACAACTAATTAGATTTTACAACTAATTACAATTTGCAACTGGGAAAATCATGGCCTTGAAACACTGCTATCATGTCAGCCCTGGTCCTTCTTTTCATTAAACTAGACATACCCAAATCCTGCAACCGTTCTTTGTACGATTTTAGGGTTCCAGTATTAATGGACTCGGCTGGGGGAAGCTTCCATTAATACAGGATATAACTCTGCATAAAGTCCGGCCAGCTACAAGTTGTAAACTGACCTTGTCCGAAATCTTAATAAAAAGGCTGAATCCTTCCGGTGATTTTAGGAGCAGGCGCTTGGAAATGCTTTGACAGAAATCTTTGGCTTTGGTGCCAGATTCCACTTCAAATGCCTGGTGAGACAAGAAAAAAAAGAAGAAATATCGTGGCTTCATACAAGCTGAGTTCACCTCTTGGGGCCAAACTAGGGTTTAAATATGGTTTGCTTGATTGAATACAAGTCAGCTGAGAGAGGTTAGAAGTTATACTAAATAAATAAACCATGATGGTCTAAGGCAGTGATGGCGAATCATTTTGTTGTAGTAGAATAGGTAATGTTATGGTATGAAATTGGATAAGAAAGCTAAATATGTAACCACGGTCATGTTTGTATTGCAATGTAAAAACCTGGAACCACATTGTTCACTCAAAGTGTGTTTTAAAAAATAAAAATAAATAAATATTGCAAAAAGAAAAAGAAAGAAAGAAATTTGGGGCTCTGTTGTGGTCGTAAGGCGAGTTAAGGAAATACCTGTATTTCCTTAACCAAAGGGACCTGGGATGGACTTTTCTTAGTGACCCAGCCGAGAATTTTTTGCCTTTACCTCATCGGTGTCATCCGGAAAATAGACTTTGTGGAAAATCTGCGTCGTTTTATGCTGAATGGCCTCCACTTCCACCAGATGAGGAGGGTATTTTCGGGACCCGTTCCTGCAAGAGACAAAAAGTTGATGGCTAAATGGATTGTCTTATTCAAAGAGGAGAATATATGTCTTTCTTTCTTTCTTTCCATCTTTCTTTCTTTCTTTCTTTCTTTCTTTCTTTTCTTTCTTTCTTTCTGCTTACAAATGTTATTTATTGATTATTTAAAACTTTTGTTCTGCCTTGCTCTGCTATTGTGAAAGGAGCTTCTTTCTTTCTTTCTTTTTTAAAATAAATTTTTATTGAATATTACACAATTAAAAACAACATAAATAAAACAACACAACAACAAAACCACACAAATACAATCTTTACAATGTTGTGACATCAACTTTTCAAATTGTTGTTAATTAATCTTTTCTTTTAAGTATACTGAGAGCATTTGCACCAAGACAAATTCCTTGTGTGTCCGATCACACTTGGCCAATAAAGAATTCTAATTCTAATTCTAATTCTAATTCTAATTCTAATTCTAATTCTAATTCTAAACTATCTATCTATCTATCTATCTATCTATCTATCTATCTATCTATCTATCTATCTATCTACCTACCTACCCCTCTCTCTCTCTTTCTCTCCATTTATTTGTTTATATTATTTTTTTATTCTTACTTTCCTATCATTCAACCAATCATACCCTTTTCCCCAGACTGTATAATATTCCTTCTCTTCCCTCTCTTGTAATTCCAAACGTGAGTTTTACCATTTCCGCACAATCCATAATTTTCTTTATGATCATATAATCGGTGGGAGTACAATCTAATTTCCAATTTAGGGCATAAATTATTCTTGCTGCTGTTAGAATGTGTATTATGATGTATTCAATTGCCTCTGATTATCCCTAGCAGAAAGACTTCTGCTGCTCCTGCTGTTTTCCTTGCATGAAGCCAAAAGTCTCTCTCTCTCTCTCTTTCTCCCCCTGATAATGGAGCTGGAGATGGTATCCTGCGATCAATCGGTAGGAAAATGGGGTGGGGGATTTTCCTGCAGATTTTGGGGGGGGGGATTTTCCCAGGGTCTCTGGCCCGTGGGATTTAAAATTATGAGTATGGGGGTCCCTGAGGTCCAAAAGGTTGGCGACCCCTGACCGAACCAGTTGCTATACCGGCAGCATCCCACCTCTGGGCTTCCCCCAATTCCTCCTTCCCCAAATGTGGGGGTTTTCGGATGTGGGGCACGAACCTCAGAGCCTTCTGCAACCTCTGCAGGCAATCGTTGGCGAGCGGGTGACGCTTCCGCGACTGGACAAACCTCTGGACATGAAGGAGCAGGACGTTACTAGGCGCAAAGAGTCCCGTGCACAGCCAGAGCAGTTCCCAGCCTTTCTCTTCGCTGTACCTTTTTCGCAAGGAATACAAAGCACGCTATAATATTCTGGACAAAGATAAAGAGACTCCTTCAAAGCAAGCTAGGCATCCAACGGTCTCACAATATACAGTTTAGTCCTTGACTTGCAGCGCTTCATTTGGCGACTGTTCGAAGTCACGACGGCGCTGAAAAAAGCGACCTACGACCGTTTTTTGTGCTTACGGCCATTGCAGCGTCATCCCCGTGGTGCGGTAATGGCGGTTATGCTTCTGGTAGAGAAAGCGTTGGCACAATCAGAGCAAGGCAGCCCAGCGGAGAGAGAGGCAAAAAAAAAAAACCCCACTTACTTCACGTGGTTGTCGGTCAGCTGCTTCAGGACCTGTGAGTAAATTTCATCTCGAAGAGCTTCGGCCTTCAAGGCCCCTTCAAAGATTTGATCTGTTAGCTCATTCACTGAGCGGCTCCTTTGGTAATCGCCCAAGGGATCCTCCGTCCTCTTGCCATTTCCTTCCTTGCTTGCTTCCTTCCCTCCCTCCCTCCCTGTCATTCTGTCATTTCCTTCCCTCCCTCCCTCCCTATCAGTCATTTCCTTCCTTGCTTCCTTCCCTTCCTTCCTCCCTCTCTATCATTTGTCATTTCCTTCCTCGCTTCCTTCCTTGCTCCCTTCCTTTCCTCCTGCCCTGTTATTTTGTCATTTCCTTCCTCCCTCCCTCCCTGTCATTCTGTCATTTCCTTCCTTCCTTCCTTCCTTCCTTCCTTCCTTCCTTCCTTCCTTCCTTCCTTCCTTCCCTCCCTCCCTATCATTCTGTCATTTCCTTCCTTTCTTCGTTCCTCCCTCCCTCCCTGTCACTGTCATTTCCTTCCTTCCTCCCCCCCTCTCCTGCCCTGTCATTCTGTCATTTCCTTCCCTTCCTCGCTCCCTCCCTATCAGTCATTTCCTTCCTTCCTTCCTTCCTTCCTTCTCCTTCCTTCCTTCCTTCCTCCTTCCCAGCATCATTTTTTCCTTTTCCTTCCTTCCTTCCTTCCTTCCTTCCTTCCTTCCTTCCTTCCTTCCTTCCTTCCCTCCCTCCCTCTAAGGATTGAATCCTTTGCATGACAAGCCCATAGTGAACCCCAGAGTCGGAGAAATCTTGTCCATTCAACGAGAAGCTAATCTAAATGAGAGCCAGGAGGAAAAGGGAGGTGAACCGAAGTCCAGGTGAGCTCTTACCTCAAGATCGGGCACTGACTCCCCTTCTGGCTGGAAGTCCTGGAGAACCCTGGCTTTGACGGTAATGAGGCTGCCTCTGAAGGCCATCATCTACTGGGAGATGAGTGGGCTTCCTAGGGCACTTTGGTGGCCCACTGGGAGAACAGATTCTGGACTAGATGGACCTGGGCTCCCAACCAGCAGGCCGCCACTTATGTTCCAAGGAAACCAGCATCGGACTCCACAGGATGTTTCACATGTGGTGAAAAATGCTCCCTCCTTGACTCCGAACTCAGAAGGATATCAATGAAAACCATGCAAGCTTCTTGAGATAGCTCTTCACTGCTGAGGACCTTCTTCAGCAGGGGCTGTTTGATTGGCTCCCTGGTGTAGGACCACAACTTGTCTTTCCCTCGGTTTTTGGAGATCATCACCCTGCTCAGGGTATGTTTGGGAGGAGGCCTGGCGAAAAAAATAGACTGTCGATCAAGGGAGGTACTAATACCACTCTATAAAGCCTTAGTAAGACCACACCTAGAGTAGTGCATCCAGTTTTGGTCACTATAAAAAAAGAGGTTGAGACTCTAGAAAGAGCGCAGAGAAGAGCAACCAGGATAATTAGAGGACTGGAGGCTAAAAGATATGATGGATGGTTGCAGGAACTTGGCCTGGCTAGTCTAGGGAAGAGAAGGACCAGGGGAGACAGGAGATCAGCAGTCTTCCAGTATCTCAGGGGCTGCCCCAGAGAGGAGGGGGTCAAGCTATTTTCCAAAGCACCCAAAGGCCAGACAAGGAATAATGGATGGAAATTGACCAAGGAGAGATTCAACCTGGAAATAAGGAGCAATTTCCTGACAGTGAGAACCATCAACTGATGGAACAGAAGTTCAGAAGTTATGGGAGCGCCATCACTTGAGACTTTCAAGAAGAGACTGGACTGCCATCTTTTTAAAATGGTGTAGGGTCTCCTGCTTGGGCAGGGGGCTGGACTAGATGACCTCCAAGGTCCCTTCCAACTCTGATTATCTGTTAAACTATAATCTGTTAATCTTAGCCTGGCTCACCAGCCAGTACAGCTTGGGAAAATGGTGCAATGCACCAATGTTTTGTGTCTGTGCGTCGGTCCTAAGATTGTGTACCTTGCCTAAGGAAAGCACAGGCATATCAAGAAGGGTTGCTGGAACTGGGTAGGTCTGGTTTGATGAAAAGAACGACCAGGGAAGACATGTTAGCAGTGCTCCAATATCTCAGGGGCTGCCACAGAGAGGAGGAGGGAGTCAAGCTGTTCCCCAAAGCCCCTGAAGGCAGCACAAGAAACAATGGATGGAAACTAATCAAGGAGAGAAGCAACTTAGAACGAAGGAGAAACTTCCTGACAGTGAGGACAATTAACCAGTGGAACAGCTTGCCACCAGAAATTGTAAATGTGCCAACACTGGAAGTTTTAGAGAAGAGATTGGACAACCATTTGTCTGAAGTGGTGTAGGGTTTCCTGCCTAGGCAGGGGATTGGACTAGAAGACCTCCAAGGTCCCTTCCAACTCTGTTACTCCTATTCTATTCTATTCTATATTCTATTCTATTCTCATTCTGTTCTATTCTATTCTATCCTTAATAGATTCCATTCCATTCTATTCTATTCTATTCTATTCTATTCTATTCTATTCTCTCCTATTTATTCTATTCTATATTCTATTCTATTCTATTCTCATTCTGTTCTATTCTATTCTATCCTTAATAGATTCCATTCCATTCCATTCCATTCCATTCTATTCTATTCTATTTTCTCCTATTCTATTCTATTCTATTCTATTCTATTCCATTCCTTTTCTATTCCATTCCTTTTCTATTCCATTCCTTTTCTATTCTATTCTATTCTATTCTCTCCTCTCCTATTCTATTTATTCTATTCTATTCTCTCCTATTTATTCTATTCTATTCTCTCCTATTCTCTTCTATTCTATTCTATTCTATTCTATTTCTATTCTATTCTGTCTATTCTTTTTCTCCCTATTTATCTATAATTTATTCCTACAATCTATTCTATTCTCTCCTATTCCTCTCCTTTCTCTTCCTTTCTATTCTATTCTATTCTCATTCTCGTTCTATTCTATTCTATTTTATTCTATTCTATTCAATTCTATTCTATTTCCCCCCTTAAAATTCATTCTTTTCTATTCCATTCCTTTCTATTCCATCCTTTCTATTCCATTCTTTTCTATTCTATTCTATTCTATCTATCTATTCTATTCTCTCCTCTCCTATTCTATTTATTCTATTCTATTCTCTCCTATTTATTCTATTCTATTCTCTCCTATTCTCTCCTTTCTCCTATCTATCATTTCTCATTCTGTTCTATTCTATTTTCTCCTATTCTATTCTATAATTTATTCTACAATCTATTCTATTCTCTCCTATTCTCTCCTGTTCTCTCCTGTTCTATTCTATTCTCATTCTCGTTCTATTCTATTCTATTCTATTCTATTCTATTTTCTCCAATTCTATTCTATTCTACATTCCAATATCTATTCTATTCTATTCTATTCTATCCAATTCTATTCTATTCTCATTCTGTTCTATTCTATCCTTAATAGATTCCATTCCACTCCATTCCATTCCATTCTATTCTAATTTCTTCTATTCTATTCTATTCTATTCTATTCTATTCTATTTTCTCCAATTCTATTCTATTCTACATTCCAATATCTATTCTATTCTATCTATCTATTCTTATTCTTTCTATATTCTATTCTATTCTCATTCTGTTCTATTCTATTCTATCCTTAATAGATTCCATTCCATTCCATTCCATTCTATTCTATTCTCCTATTCTATTCTGTTCTATTCTATTCTATTCTATTCTATTCTATATTCTATTCTATTCTATTCTCATTCTGTTCTATTCTATTCTATCTTAATAGATTCCATTCCATTCCTTCCATTCCATTCTATTCTCTTCTATTCTTTCTGTTCTATTCTATTCTATTCTATTCTATTCTATTCTATTCTATTCTATATTCTATTCTATTCTATTCTCATTCTGTTCTATTCTATTCTATCCTTAATAGATTCCATTCCATTCCATTCTATTCTATTCTCTCCTATTCTATTCTGTTCTATAAATAAAATATACATTTCCTTCTAATTATGGCTTGTTGCAATCAGCCAGATGTTCAGGCTGGATTTGGCATTTTTGTTCACCTCTTGGGCCTTGGGCAGCCAGATGTGGATGTTTGATGGTGTTAAAGTCACAAGATGTTGTCAATGTTAGGAAAGTTTCTCCTGAGTTCCAGGTTGCTTCTCTGTTTGGTTGGTTTCCACCCGTTGCTTCTTGTCCTGCCTTCAGGGGCCTTGGAGAATAGCTTGACCCCCTCCTCTTCTTTGGGGCAACCCCTCAGATATTGGAAGAGTGCTATTATGTCCCCCTAGTCCTTCTTTTCATTAGACTAGACATATCCAAATTCCAGCAACCGTTCTTCGTATGTTTTAGCCTCCAGTCCCCTAATCCTCTTTGTTACTCCTCTCTCTGCACTCTTTCTAGGGTCTCAACATCTTTTTTTTACATCATGGCAACCAAAGCTGGATGCCGTATTCCAAGTGTGGCCTTACCAAGGCCTTATAAAGGGGTATGAACAGTTCACGTGATCTTGATTCTATCCCTCTGTTGATGCAACCTGGGGATTGTATTAGCTGTCTTGCATGCTGCTGCACGTTGCTGGCTCCTATTTAAGTCACTGACCACTAAGACTCCGAGATCCCTCTCCCAGTTATGGCTATTGAGCCAGGTGTCAGCTAATCTGTACCTGCACATTTGTGTTTTTCTTGCCTAAGCGTGAAACCTTACTTTTCTTTATCCTGAATTTCATTTCGTTAGACAGGGTCCAGAGTTCAAATCTGCCAAGATATGCCTGCTCCAAATCAAGCTGCTTTTTGCAATCGACTGATGGTGACTTATAGTATTTCTTTTTAATTGGTGCTATGATTTGTCTGACTCGTCAGAGGGCTGGAAACTTCAGACTGGAAATTAAACGTCCGGCCAAATTAAAAACCCAGGAGCTGATGCAGGCAGAGCGAAAGGGACTCATTAAAAATGTGACAGATTTAAAAGCTAAAGAAGTCAAAGAATAAAGAAAGTGATGGACAAAAGAGGAATACAACAGATGGAAAAGCACTGTTGATTTGCTTAACCCTTGAAATGGACACCCATTTCATAATCAAGCCGTGTTTTTGGACTCAGCTTGGTCTAGGATAGTTGTAGTTTCCCAGTTCAAACTATGGTTAGATGGGTAGATAGACAACCCTATAAGTTGGTTTCAAAAAGAAGCCAATCTATATTTATAAAAGCGAAATACCCCTCACGCATCATCACAAAATCTCCAGAACCGTAAAGCCTACAAACTTGACATTTGGCCCGTAGGTTCCTCTTGGCTTCTAGGTGTTCACTAAGAAAGGATTTTTCCAAATGACCATCAGAGCATTAGCATTTCCTGTATTATTATTATTATTATTATTATTATTATTATTATTATTATTAACACGCTCTGATGCTAAGGAGTTCTACTCCCCCTCCCCACCTGAAAAGAAATCTGTTCCAAATGCAAAACACAAGCAGAGGAGCGGAGTTTCAGTTTCACAGCACCAAGCAGCTTTAGACCAGAACAGTTGAGCTAAGCCACGCCCAGGCTCCTTGCTGTCTCCTTCTTGCTCGCACAGCAAATACTGTTTCAGTTTCCAAACAGCCCTCAACTCTCTCAGACGCTGACAGGACGCTAGCCAGATGAATACCGATGGATGCTGGTAGGCAGAGGCAGAATTTTTCCCTCTTATTTTCCTCCCCCAAAACTAAGCCCGACCACATAGTTTTGTAGAGAAGCACAGGTACACTGCTAGTTCATCACAAAAAGCAGACGCCCGTTGAAAACTGACAAGGGTGTCCAATATAGGAGACGAGTAGGCTGAACTGGAAGGTGGGGTTAAACGTGTTATTAGTTTGGGCTCAAACTGTGCTCGTAAGTCGAGGACCACCTGCATAGATAGCAATGATCAACCCTTCAGTGCTGTGAACTCACCAAGTTCTTCACACCTGATATTAAGCTCAATTTTGACGGCTTTACCTGAAATAATCGTAGGAGAATTCTTCCAGTGTGTATGGCTTGATCCTTTCTTCGCTGTCACTCATCACCAGCTGGGATGTCCTTATGACTTCTTGCCTCTGATTCGGAGTCATGGTAACCAAGGCCTGGAGGCGGGGGGAGCAGAGAAGGTCCCAGTGAGTTATCACAAATAAAAATGGACTGAAAACGAATCAGAGGAAGTCCTGTGAATGTGAATCTTAATTTCCCAGAATCCTCCTGGCGGTAGGACTGTTGCTGAGAATTCTGGAGTGGAGGCCAACATTTTTGGAGGTGCTTGGAAAGAAGGGATGTGGAAAAGCAAATTTCCTCCTCTTCTTCCTTCTCCTCTCCGCAAACCCCACTTGCCTTCTAGTGTTGATGATGTTCCCTAGTTGGGTCATAAAACGTCTGCAAGAAAACCACCCACAGTTCAACCCTGAGCTACAAATATTCTCTTCTATTGGTACTGAGCAATCCATCAAGTTAAAACCAAGATCTTAATGAAGGATGAAAAAAACTATGCCATCAACACTGAACAACCAAGCTGCTGTATATAAATAAGGTACAAACCCCTACTTCCTTCCAGCACTGATGAAGCTATCTAGTTGGGTCATGAAATGTCTGCAAGAAAGCAACCAAGCTCAGAGAGCAATGAGGACCCCACAGTCCTTCTTCTTTTCTGTCAGCCCTCCTCCTCCTCCTCTTCCTCTTCCTCTCTGCAAACTCCCCTCCCTTCTGGCACTGACAATGTCCCCTAGATGGGTCATGAAATATCTGCAAGAAAACAACCAAGCTCAGAGAGCACCAAGGACTCCCCCAGACCAGTTTCAGGAAAATAGAAATTTGTCCGCTCATTCATTCGCTCATTCATTCATTCGCTCATTCATTCATTCATTCATTCATTCATGGAATCAACTGCCCATGGAGCTTCAGCTGGTGCCTGACCTCCACTCCTTCCGTCGTGACCTGAAGACTTGGCTTTTTTGTTCAGCCAACCTGGACTGAAGGGGATTTTAATAATTTTAATAGTTTTAATTTGTCTGACTTTGTTTGTGGGTTTTAAATTGGTTTTAAATCTAGTGTTGGTGTTTTCTAGATTTAATAGTTTCTTAAGGTTTGTATTTTCTGTTTTTATCATTGTAAGCCGCCCTGAGTCCTTCGGGAGATCGGGCGGCATAGAAATCCCAACAAATAAATAAAATAAATAAATAAATTCATTCAATTTCGATGGCCTCCCGGCTCAGTCAAGTGACTCTGGACAGCTTCCCCCAGAAAACCCCTATTTTTTTTTTCTGTTCAAGCGTGTATCGGGCAGTTTACCACGATGTCCGGAGGAGGCGTGGTCATAGTGGGCAGGACGTAGACCGAATCGGTTGGAAAGTCTCCCTTCTGCTTGGTCCGTTCGTTGACTCCATTGGCCCAGCCCGAATTCATCACGTTTTCTCCCGTGTCCTGGTCCAGGATCAGCAAATCTCCTTTGAGGAAGCTGAGAAAACCGGAATTGTCGCCAGCTGGACAGAGACAGAATTGGAAGATGTCGGCGTGGAGGGCAAGAGAAAGATCTGGATCTATCTAGAGAAGGCCTCTGTGTGACGACCCAGGGTGGGATACAAAATAAACGCAGTTACAAAAAACAGATGAAGCCTCTTTTATTCTTCCACTTTGCTTCCAAGCTCCAAATATCCTTGACTGGAGACAAAAAACTCCCACACAAACAGTTACAAGAAGGAGGAAATGCTGTTTACACTAAAAATGCCGATAAATTATAAAGAGTAAAAAGCAACACAAACCAGGCAAGGTAAGGGCTGGAAGACATCCACGGATAACAGAACACACACTGGGAAGGACACCAAACTCAGAGAGGAACCATAAACTAGAGCTATTTCCACATTTTATTTCCAGCACTCGCCCATACGCATGTCCGTCCTCTTATTCAGTTGTCACAGCTGCAGCCCATGAAGAGGATCAAGGCCCTCTCCTCCCAAGTAGACCACGTTTCTCCCTTATCCTCTCCTCCCTGCATGCTCTAGGATGGAGAGGGGATGGGCCTGGGTCCTCCTCTGACTGCCCAGCTGGCCTCTGCCCTTCCCTAGCCTCTTCCACAACCTCCGGAGCCACACTTCCACTTCCTGTCAGCTGTTCCTCCTCTCCCTCAGAGTCAGTCTCCACCAGGGGCATGACACCTCTGGGTGGTTGCCAGGACGATCTGGGCTCCAGGCCAATGACCCCTCAAGACCAAGAATGAACTAAGACCAGGGGCCTCCAACCTTGGCAACTTTAAGACTTGTGGACTTCAACTCCCAGAGTTCCTCAGTTTTGCTGGCTGAGGAATTCTGGGAGTTGAAGTCCACAAGTCTTAAAGTTGCCAAGGTTGGAGGCCCCTGAACTCTCAACATTAGCAGCTTTAAGAGACGTGGACTTCAACTCCCAGCCAGCAGCAGATATTTGTGAAGTTATGACCGTAATTTGAGCCCAAAATTTATGATCGCAAGTGATGGTAGTTGTTAAGCAGCTCCCCACGTGAACACTGATCTTACAGTCTTTTTTTGTGGTGGTCATTAAATGAATCACTGTGGCCATTAAGTGAATATAGAGATTGCTGAGAGGATCCATTGTCTGGATAGGAAAAAAAGGAAAGGGAAAGGAAAGGAAAGGAAGTAGAATAGTAAAGAGAATGGGAAGGAAGGAAGGAAGGAGAATAGGAGAGAGAACAGGAAGGAAGGAAGAAAGGAAGGAGGGAAGGGAGGAGGGGAGGGAGGGATGGAGAAAGGAAGGAAGGAGGGAAGGAAGAAAGGGAGGGAGAATAGGAGAGAGAATGGGAAGGAAGGAGAATAGGAGAGAGAACGGGAAAGAAGGAAGAAAGGAAGGAGGGAAGGGAGGGACGGAGGAAGGGAGGAAGGAAGGAGAATAGGAGAGTGAATGGGAAGGAAGAAAGGAAGAAAGGAAGGGGGGAGGGACAGAGGGAGGGATGGAGGAAGGAAGGAAGGAAGGGAGAATAGGAGACAATGGGAAGGAAGGAAAGAAGGAAGGAAGGAGACTAGGATAGTGAATGGGAAGGAAGGAAGAAAGAAAGGAAGGAGGGGAGGGGAGGGAGGGACAGGGGGAGGAAGGAAGGAAGGAAGGAAGAAGGAAGGAAAGAAGAAGAAAAAAGGGAATGAGAGGAAAAGGAAAGGAAAGATTTTTCGCTTGAGGAATTCTTCCCATTTCCTTCACTAAATCCTTCCGTTTGGCTCCTCGGCTCACCTGGATTTGGGTTGTCTTGCAGCGTGACCACGTACTTTGACCTTTTCCTCAGCCCTTCCAGGAAGGTGACCACCAGGGCACGGATGTCCTCTGCGTTGTTGGACGTGAAGGTGTACTCGTCGCCTTTGATGGTCGCCAACGTGAAACTCTGTCCTTGGAGTTTCCCTCCACTGAAGAAAAGATGACCGAAAGGCAAGAAGTCAGCCTGAAGACCAGACCGAACATCGTAACCCTAGAAGTCTTCCCAAGGGGTGGGATTCAGCCGGTTCGGACCGGTTCGGGCGAACCGAATGTTAAGTTTTCATCTGGTTCTCTGAACCGGTAGTTGAATCGACCGGCTGGCCCCTCCCCTCCCCTCCCGCCCTGTCCCTCTGCCTCCCTTCCCCTCCCAAGAGTCACCACGGGGCCCATTTTGGATGCAGGTAAGTGCAGGAGGCTCTGAGAGGGCAAAAAATGGGCCAAGCGGGAAGTTTCGGAAGTCAGGAAACGGGCCTGTTTCGGTGTCCAGAGGGCCTCTGGAGCCCCCGGGGAGGCCATTATCGCCCTCCCAGAGGCCCGAGGGAAGCCTCTGGACTCTGGGGAAGGCGAAAAACAGCCCTCCCGGAAGTTTTGGTAGGCCACACCCACCATGGCCACGCCCACCCAACAATCAGGCAATGAACCGGTTGGTGGGATTTTTTTAATCCCACCCTTGGTTTCCTTGGGCAAACACAAGGTGGCCATTAGAGAAGGAATCCGACCGTTGATGAAGGAACAAGATGACTTCAGGTTTGACTCTGCGTGTCCATCACACACACACACACACAAACAAACACAAAGCACAGATCGTCCGTTTGTGGGAAGTATGATGGAACCTATATTTCTTGCAAGAGAGAATCAGAAACTAAATTTGGTTTTGGCTTCAGAGTTCGGCTTGGCTGGTGACAAATTGGCACCAATATTTTTTTGCCACTGGGCAGAACGAGGCTGAAATATATAAGAAATATTAAGACTGCACAGTCAGGATCCAGGCAGGTGTTACCAATTCTCTAGAAAATTGGAAATTGCCACTTAGAACGATGTTTTCTCAATCTTGCCATCTTTAAGATGGGTGGACTTCAAGTCCCAGAATTCCCCAGCCAGCCATGCTCACTGGGGAATTCTGGGAGTTGAAATCCACTCATCTTAAAGTTGCCAAAATTGAGAAACACTTCCTTAGGCCACGGTTCATGCACTTATGGATTACCTGGGTTGTTGTTTTATTTTTTAAAGGTCTTACCTATTGCTGGAGACAGCTGTTATCTCCGGGAAGGAAAATTCTAGAAGGACTTGTTCTTGTTCATCTACAAAATACACCCCAGTCCAGTTCACAGCTACAATCAGTTCGTTTTGTGGAAGGCTGGGCCCTGGTGTTAGACAAAAAAAAATTGAAGGAAAGGCAGGTGTGGTCTCACCCCAAATGTCACCCCAAACACCTGAGGGCAGGACAAGAAACAATGGATGGAAACCAATCAAGGAGAGAAGCAACTTGGAACTAAGGAGAAATTTCCTGACAGGAAGAACAATTAACCGGTGGAACTACTTGCCACTAGAAGTTGTGGGTACTCCATTACTGGAGGTTTTTAAGAAGTGATTGGACAGCCAGTTGCCTGAAATGGTATAGGGCCATGATGGCGAACCTATGGCACGTGTGCCACAGGTGGCACGCAGAGCCATTTGAGCTGCAGAGCTATGTGGGCTGCAGGCAAACTTACCTCACTGAGCATGCGTACGCCTCACATCTGATTTTTGGCCGATTTGAGGCCTTTTCAGCCTCCCAGAGGCTTGAAGAAGGCTTCTGCAGGCTTTGCAGGCCAAACACTAGGCCCGTTTCATCACTTCCTGTTTTTCCGGAAATACCGGAAGTGATGAAACGGGCCTAGTTTTTAGCCTGCAAAGCCTGCAGAAGCCCGCAGAAGCCTTCCCCAAGTCTCTGGGAGGCCGAAAAAGCCTGATGATGGCAGATGAGATTCTGCCGAAGCGTCTCTACAACTTTAAAAGCACAACTATAATGACGTGGGAAAATACCCGAACAAAGCTGAATACCATTCCATAAATTCGTTTAATATAGTTTTAGGTAATTTATTGTTAGTATTGTATTTTAGCTGTGAGCCGCCCCGAGTCCTTTGGGAGAGGGGGCGGCATATAAGTCGAATAAATAAATGAATAAATAAATAAATAAATAAATAAATAAATAAATAAATAAATAAATAGTTTTTCGAAGATAGTAACTAGGTGACTGAAGTTTCTGCCGTGCAAAAATCTAACTGGAGAGCATGATTGATGACTCTTGGCTATGGAGGTGTCCCATTGGAGAATATGAATTATAATACACCCAGGTGTGGTGGTGGTGGGAAAACTAGGGTCAAGGGTAACAATGAATGATGTGCCTCAGAGTCGGCTACACCCAGGCAGCGCCTGCATGTTTACTCCTAATAAATCTTCTTTAAGTTTTGGAAGTTTGGCTCAAGACTCATGATTTAATTGGGGGTAACTGCCGGAATCCTGACAGCAGCATTTTGTGATTGGAGAAGGTGCTTGGGGCGTCCCAAATGCTGGCAGAAGAGCACACATGGTCAGGAAAAGTTGACCACTTAATTGCATGAGTGACCCCCTCCCTACCTGTCGTGCAATCTGTCGTTTGTGAATCTGTCGTCTTCGCGCGATGGGAAACTTTGGGGCTTACCTGAAAACTTAAATGCTTCGTAGAACCTGGAGAAGAGCAAAGGCCACTTAAAGCGAGCAAAGTCCACCACTTCTTCCTTAACTCTTTTAGGATCCATCCGCTTCTGAGTATAAATTCCCTGGAAGACAAAGAAGAAGAAAGTCTTGGTAACAGATAACAGATCATCAGAGTTGGACCTTGTAGGTCATCTAGTCCAACCCCCTGCCCCCCAAGCAGGAGGCCCTGCACCATTTCTGACAGATGGCAGTCCAGTCTCTTCTTGGAAGCCTCCAGGGATGAAGCTCCCACAACTTCTGAAGGCAACTTCTGTTCCATTTGGTTGACTGTTCTCATGGTCAGAAAGTTTCTCCTTATTTCCAGGTTGAATCTCTCCTTGTTCAGTTTCCATCCATTATTCCTTGTCTGGCCTTCAAAGATGCTTTGGAAAATAGCTTGACCCCCTCCAAAAACCTCCAGCAGCGACAACTTCAGGAGGCAAGCTGTTCCACTGGTTAATTCTCCTCACTGTTAGGAAATTCCTCCTGACTTCTAGGTTGCTTCTCTCCTTGATGAGTTTCCATCCGTTGCTTCTTGTCCTTCAGGTGCTTTGGAGAATAGCTTGACTCCCTCTTCTTTGGGGCAGCCCCTCAAACTTTGGGAGACTGCTGTCATGTCACCCCTTTTCTTTCTTGCCTAAGGCGAGACTAGAACTCACTGTCTCCTGGTGATTGGCCCAAAGTCACCCAACTGGTTTTCATACCTAAGGCGAGACTAGAACTCACCGTCTCCTGGTGATTGGCCCAAAGTAACCCAGCTGGCTTTCATGCCTAAGGCAGGACTAGAACTCACCATCTCCTGGTGATTAGCCCAAAGTCACCCAACTGGCTTTCATGCCTAAGGCAGGACGAGAACTCACCGTCTCCTGGTGACTGGGCCAAAATCACAAAGCTGGCTTGGTTCCTAAGGCGGGACTACAATCACTGTCTCTTTGGTGATTGGCCCAAAGTCATCCAGCTCTATTTCATGCCTAAGGCGGGACTTGAACTTATGGTCTCTTGTCCACTGCAGATGGGCCTTCTACAAAGTTTGGCAGGCATACCCTGCATACTCTCATTCCTGCTGCAGAGGGAATCCTTCTGCTTTACCTTTTTATGGGCAGCGATGATAAACTGAGCCCACTTCTCAACCGTTTTGGAAGGCGTGATCTCTCGATCAGGAATGTAGGAGGGAATCAGATTCAAGAGACGCTCCAAGACCATTTCAGATCCATAATCCACGTAGTATTGCTGGGAAGCTAGTTCGGCCATGTCTTCCTCCTGCAAAGACACACGGGAAGAACAATTAAAAAAGAGAGCTAGACATCTCCAGTGGCCCTCAACTTACAACCATTTGTTCAGCCACTGTGTTGTGGCCTGTTGGCCACCGGCTCCTCCAGCAGCCGAATCAGAGGAGGAGGAGTTAGCGTGGGAGTCAGGGTCAGCATTAAGGCAACCTGACAGCTCCGAGGGGAAAGAGGGAATAGAGCTGGCAGGGAGAGAGAGGCAGGGGTGGAGCCTAGGCCGTCCGTCAGCCCTCAGAGGGAGAGTCAACAGCCCCCAGGTCTGCACGTGGCTGATGCAGAAGGGGAGGAACAGTCGGGTCCAGTGCCTGATGCGCAGAGGGCAGAGGAGAGGAGAGCAATGGAAATCTATGGGCCAGTCCTCGGGATGGGAGCTCCAAGGGGGAATGGAATGGGCAGAGAGAGAGGGGGGGGAAAGAGAGAGAGGGAGGGGCAGAGAGAGAGAGATGGAGGCCGAGTCTGGGCCGTCCATCAGCCCTCAGATGGAGAGTCAACAGCCCCAGGTGTGGAGGTGGCTGATGAGGTAGAGGAGGAACAGCTGGGTCCAGTGCCTGACAAGCAGATGTGCAGAAGACAGAGGAGAGGAGAGCAGTGGAAATCTATGAGCCAGTCCTTGGGATGGAAGAGCCATCACTCTTCCCACCATAGCTCTGGGAATAAAAGGCGGGGGGCAGCAGGGGGGATTCAAATTTTTAAACAACTGTTTCTGTGGGTGTGGCCAGGGGGAGTGGCTAGGTGGGTGTGGCCATGTAGGTGGGTGTGGCTAGGTGGGTGTGGCCATGAACTGTTGTAAGTCGAGGACTATCTGTACATAAGAATCTGGCCAACTAACAGTCAAAGCTAAATCGGTGCTTGAAAAGGAAGGGTCAGCAGAATTACGTGTGTGTCTTTGTGTTGGGCTTGGTCTCCTGTGGCAATGCAACGATGCCAAACTAATAACACCTCTAACCCTGCCTTCCACTTCAGCCTACCCGTCTCCTTTATTGTACACCCTTGTCAGTTTTCAACTGGCATCTGCTTTTTATGATGAGCTAGCAGTGTGCCTGTGTTTTGCTACAAAACTATGTGGTCAGGCTTAGTTTTGGGGGAGAAAAATAAGGGGAGAAAATTCTGCCTCTGCCTACCAGCATCCGTCGGTATTCATATAGGTAGCGTCCTGTCAGTGTGTGAGAGAGTTGAGGGCTGTTTGGAAATGGAAAGAGCATTTGCTGTGCAAGCAAGAACGAGACAGCAAGGAGCCTGGGCGTGGTTTAGCTCAACTGTTCTGTACTAAAGCTGATTGCTGCTCTGAAACTGAACCTCCTCTCCTCTGCTTGTGTTTTGCATTTGGAAGAGATTTCGTCTCAGGTGGGGAGGGGGAGTAGAACTCCTTAGCATCAGAGCGTGTTAATAATAGTAATAATATAGGAAATACTCTAAATGTTCTGATGGTCATTTGGAAAAATCCTTTCTTAGTGAGCAGCTAGAAGCCAAGAGAAACATAGGTGCCAAATTTCAAGTTTGTAGACTTTACAGTTCTGGAGATTTTGTGATGATGCGTGAGGAGTATTTTGCTTTTATATATATAGATTTCAGCTTGCCCTGAATTTTGAACATGGCAGGGACTCCAAATGCCAGTTTACCTTATCGCATCGGTACTCCCCAAATTTCACCCCTCGGACGATCTGCTGGTAAATGAGATTGGTGGCGACGTAGTCGTCGGTGGGATTGTGCCAGGGGGTGAAGATTTCCTTTCTGAAGAAGAGTCGCCAAGGGGCATTGCGTTCCTGAGCACCCTGCTCCTTGGCAAACTGCTCACACTGTGAGATGGCGTCCATGACGTGGTCACTGCCGCTTCCGAGGGAAGAGACCTGGGAAAGAGGAGAGAAAGAAAAAGCCAGCTGGGTGACTTTGGGACAATCATCAGGTGACAGTGAGTTCTAGTCCTGCCTTATGCATGAAAGTCAACTGGATGACTTTGGGCCAATCACTAGGAGACTGGGAATTCTAGTCCCTCCTCAGGCATGAAAGCCAGCTGGGTGACTTTCAGCCAATCACCAGGAGACAGTGAGTTCTAGTCCCGCCTTAGACAAGAAAGCCAACTGGGTGACTTTCGGCCAATCGCCAGGAGACAGTGAGTTCTAGTCCCACCTTTGGAATAAAAGCCAACTGGGTAACTTTGGGACAATCATCAGGTGACAGTGAGTTCTAGTCCCACCTTTGGCATGAAACCAACTGGGTGACTTTGGGCCAATCACCAGGAGACAGTGAGTTCTAGTCCCGCCTTAGGCATGAAAGCCAACTGGGTGACTTTCGGCCAATCAGTAGGTGATGATGAGTTCTAGTCCCACCTTTGGAATAAAAGCCAACTGGGTAACTTTGGGACAATCATCAGGTGACAGTGAGTTCTAGTCCCACCTTATGCATGAAAGTCAACTGGATGACTTTGGGCCAATCACTAGGAGACTGGGAATTCTAGTCCCTCCTCAGGCATGAAAGCCAGCTGGGTGACTTTCAGCCAATCACCAGGAGACAGTGAGTTCTAGTCCCGCCTTAGACAAGAAAGCCAACTGGGTGACTTTCGGCCAATCGCCAGGAGACAGTGAGTTCTAGTCCCACCTTTGGAATAAAAGCCAACTGGGTAACTTTGGGACAATCATCAGGTGACAGTGAGTTCTAGTCCCTCCTCAGGCATGAAAGCCAGCTGGGTGACTTTCAGCCAATCACCAGGAGACAGTGAGTTCTAGTCCCGCCTTAGGCATGAAAGCCAGCTGGGTAAGATGTTAAGCCAGGGTTTCCCAACCTTCTTCACGTTTAAAATGTGTGGACTTCAACTCCCACAATTTCCCCAGCCGCCTCCTTGAGGTCTTTTCTCCCATCGCTGGTTCTTACCTTGTCGAAGAGCGCGATGTAAAGGGAGAAGCCAAAATGGTCCCTCAGGCTTATCTTGTCGGCCAACGAGCTGCAGAGCTCCTTGGCCGTAGTGGCCGAGTCGGTTAACAGGGTCTTGGTGGTACCGTCCATAAATGTGACCGGAAGCATGATGGGTTTCTTGGATTTGGTTGCCTGGAAGAGGAAGACAAGTCTAGAAAAGCACCATAGAGGTAGACACGATGATTGCAACCTGAAGCTGGATCAGAGAAAATTTTGGGCTGCCCCTGAGTTGCATCTTGGCATGAATTACAGGTAGTCCTCCACTTACAACTGGTTGCTTAGCGACTATTCAAAGTTACAACAAACTTAAGAGTCAGAAATTAGATGGAGAAAGGTTATTGTTCTGTATAACTAAAAGCATACAATGATAAGTATACTAGTACAATTTATAGGATTATAAATCAGCCAATAGAATTATAAGTATTGTTATAAATACTACATGTATTGTTAATATTACTAGTATCGGGTATATCTGTTATTTTCTTCTTTGGTAAAATGAAATGCCTGGATGATATACTGTCTTCAAAATATCTCTATATCAATCAATCAAAAAACTTGATTAAAGAAAACATTTATGACAAACTCCCAAAAAGTTACTTATGATATAGATATAACGGTCTGGTTTGGTTCTGCAACCCAACAGGACAGACACAGACTCCAGAGAGGAATTAGGACTGCAGAAAAAACAATGGCTACCAACCTGCCTTCCATCAAGGACCTGTATATACTTCATGAGTCAAAAAGAGGGCTGTGAAAATATGTACAGACCCCTCACATCCTGGACATAAACTGTTTCAACTCCTTCCCTCAAAACGATGCTATAGAGCACTGCACACCAGAACAACTAGACACAAGGACAGTTTTCCCCGAATGCCATCACTCTGCTAAATAACTAATTCCCTCAACACTGTCCAACTATTTACTAAGTCTGCACTACTATTACTATTAACCTCATCACTCCTTATCACCCATCCCCTCCCACTTGTGACTGTATGACTGTAACTTTGTCGCTTGTATTCTTACGATTTATATTAACTGTTTCCTAGTATGATTTGATTGCTTATTGTACCCTGTGACTATTATTAAGTGTTGTACCTGATGATTCTTGATTCTTGATGAATGGATCTTTTATATACACTGGGAGCATTTGCACCAAGACAAATTCCTTGTGTGTCCAATCACACTTGGCCAATAAAGAATTCTATTCTGTTCCTTTCTTATTCTATTCTATTCTATTCTATTCTATTCTATTCTATTCTATTCTATTCTATTCTACTCTACTCTACTCTACTCTACTCTACTCTTCTAAAGACTGTAACTTTGTCGCTTGTATCCTTACGATTTATACTGACTGTTTCCTAGTATGATTTGATTGCTTATTGTACCCTATGACTATTATTAAGTGTGTTGTACCTGATGATTCTTGACTCTTGATGGAAGTATCTTTTCTTTTATGTACACTGAGAGCATTTGCACCAAGTCAAATTCCTTGTGTGTCCAATCACATTTGGCCAATAAAGAATTCTAATTCTAATATTTGAACAGGGGTGGGATGCAATTTTTTAAACTGCCGGTTCTGTGGGCATGGCTAGGTGGGCGTGGCCAGGTGGTCATGTGACTGGGTGGCGTTTTGGTTTTGTTTTTTGCCTCGTGGGCCTCAGGGAAGCCTCCTGGGCAAAGCAGTACAACAGCGAGGGGGGGAATCAGCTGTGCCGCGTGATTTAGATTAGCTAGAAAGCCAGAAATCCGATGATTTCCTGTTTTCTAGCTGATCTAAATCATGTGGCACAGCTGATCTTTGGAAAACAGCTGATCAGTGGGGGAGAAAGAAAAAAGGAAATACCTTGATCTTCGGAGCAAACTGGTTCACTCCCGGCTGATCTTTGGAGCTACTGGTTCGCTCGAACCAGGGCGAACCGGTAGAATCCCACCCCTGGATTTGAAGTTCCAATGGGCACACACACACACACACACACACACAGAGTCATGTAACCAGCTAGCATTTAGGGCCATTTGCAGCTGTCTGAGGACATCTGCATGCAATTTGGGATGTTTTCACCTGAAACCAGCATTTTCTTCCAGTTCTTGACAAAGTCACTCGACTTACAACCAAGTTACAATGGCACTGAAAAAAAGTGACATATGACCCATGTTTCACACTGGTCATGTGATCAAAATTCCAGAGGCTTGGCAGCTGATTCATGTGTATGACGGTCGCAATGTCCTGGGGGTGGTCATGGGATCCCCCTTTTTGTGACCTTCTGACAAACCAAGTCAATGGGGGAGCCGGATTCACTTAACAATGGCAGCAAGGAAGGCTGTAAAATGGGGGCAAAGCTCACAGAGTAAAATGCCTCACTTAAAGACAGAAACTTTGGGTCGTAAGTCAAGGACTACCTGTAGAAAAGGAAGAAACGAAAACATTGGCCAACATCTGGCCATGGGGCCTTTTCAAGCTGCCGATGGCCACCATTTTGTGAGTGCGCCCATTGCCAGCCTTCCAAAGGGCTACCTGAAGCTCCAGCCAGCTTGGGGGCTGCGTCCTGGTCCCATTGACAAATGTCCTTCTGAGCCTCTCTTCACAATAAGGGCCATACCCCGGGGGACCCCCGATGATGAAGTTCCTTAAATACTGTTGTAGAGACACAAAGCCAACATGAAAAAAATTAGTGATAACTATTACATTTTGGGAAACAAAATCAGACATTTTGGCCCGTAATTTAGCCTACTTCTTCATTCAATGTACTTCCAGGAATTTTTTTGAAATGTATTTATTTATTATTCACCTTGACAAATTTCTCAGAGGGAGCGAAGCAGCCCACACACAAGGACACAAGGATCCATCCTCTGGCGTGGCTGTTTTTGGAAGGATTTTGGGACAGCTGTTTGCAGATTTGGCAGTAGATTTCATCTCTGCCACAAGAAGAAGGAAAAAAAAAGAGTGATTGATCCAACTTCACTTGCTAATCAAATCTATTTGAAAAATCTTGGGGTTTCCAAATCTTGGAATCTCAAATCTTGGAGTCTCCAAATCTGGGAGTTCGAAAATCTTGGAATCTCCAAATCTTGGAATCTCCAAATCTTGCAGTCTCCAAATTTTGCAGTCTCCAAGTCTTGGAGCCTCCAAATTTTGGACTCTCCATATCTTGGAATCTCAAATCTTGGAGTCTCCAAATCTGAGAGTTTGGAAATCTTGGAATCTCCCAGTCTTGGAATCTCCAAATATTGGAATCTGGAAATCTTGGAATCTCCAAATCCGGGAGTCTGAAAATCTTGGAAAGTTCTCCAAATCTTGGGAAGTTCTCCAAATTTTGGGAAGTTCTCCAAATCTTGGAAAGTTCTCCAAATCTTGGAACCTCCAAATCTTGGAACGTTCTCCAAACCCACTGAGGTATCCACAGGGTAGATTCAAAGAAAGTTGTGATGGTACCCATAGTGTCCTGATTGAAAGTCCATCTGCTTTCAATGTCCACTACAGGGCTTTGATTACATGGTTGTGTCAACTTCTTGCCTTTTTTTGACTTCTTCCCTGTTATGACCTTTAGATATTAGGGCACACAACACTCCTCTGATGGCAGTTGGTTACTGATATTATGGAGTACACCTTGGCAATGCACACCTGGAGCGTTTCTGCTTTTTTCTTCCTGGTTTCTAACCTTAAAGTTGGCCTCAGGATGCCATTCCCAATAATGAAATGCAGTTTCTCCAAATTGGACGTCGGGCGGTCCTCCAGCATGCTATTTCCATGGACAGTGGACTCGCCATCATGAAGGCGCTTGGTCACCTGATGAAGCAACAGGTATAAGGCAGAGGTACAATTTGTGAAATAGGTCAAGGTGGCAGAATTCCCAGTCCCCAACCCAGGGCAAGCTGGAATGTGAGAAAGACTCATTTCTTTACCCTATTCTCAATGTATCTAGAACAGGGCTCTCCGGAGTCGGCCAATTTAAGACTTGTGGACTTCAGTTCCCAGAATTCCCCAGCCAGCATGGCCAGCTGATGAACTCTGGGAGTTTGAAGTCCATAAGTTTTAAATTCTGGGAGTTGAAGTCCACAAGTTTTAAAGTTGCCAAGTTTGGAGACCCCTGATCTAGAACAGTGATGGTGAAGTTGTGACAATGTGGGTCTTCACACCTATGACTAACACAACTTTCCCGCGCTCACGCGATTGTGATCCAAAAAGTTGCTCTCATTTATGACAGTTGCAGTGTCCTGGGTCACGTGATCGCCTTTTGTGATCTTCCGACAAGCAAAGTCAATGGGGGAAGCCAGATTCACTTAATGACTGCCTGATTCACTTAACAACGGCAGTGATTCGCTCAGCAGCTGTGGCCAAAAAAAAAGCTTTCAGAGTTCTGGCAGTTACCCCCATTTAAATCATGAGTCTCGAGCCAAACTTCCAAAACTTCAAAAGGATTTATTGGGAGTTAACATGTCGGCACTGCCTAGGTGTAGCTGACTCTGAGGCACATTATTCACTGTCACCCTTGACCCTGGTTTTCCCCCCTACCCCCTAGGTGTATTTTAATTCATATTCTCCAATGGGACACATCCATAGCCAAGAGTCATCAATCAGGCTCTCCAGTTAGAATTTTGCAGCGGCAGAAACTTCACTCATCTAGTTACTATCTTTGAACAACTATTTATGGAATGCACTTTTGGTTTGCAAGCTGCCGCACTGCTCCCCCCTCCCTTTCTGTTGGCAACTGTAAAAAGACCCTAGAAATATTTTATGAGTTGACACCACGGCTGACTTAACAACTGTCTTGCTGAGCAATGGACATTTTGGGCTCAATTGTAGTCATAAGTCAAGGACTACCTGTACGATCAAGATTTTACCCTTTGCTTCTAACTTACAGTAATGACAGTGCTAGCAAATCTTGTCTGTGGGACTCAAACCTGGAGAAAGCCAAGTTTCTCCACTCGGACTGTGATCAGAGGGCTGGATGGTGGCTTACTCACCTCTTCAGTTAACTTTGATTTTTTCTTGAGGGTTAAGGAGACCAATTTCTGTCGCACGCTGCTCTTCTTATGGCCATCTAGATGAGCGCTCTGTAAAAGAAATATCCCAGTGTCAGGAATAATCATATCTTATACCAGCATTTCTTAACTTGGCAACTTTAAGACCGGTGGACTTCAACTCCCAGAATTCCCCTGTTAGCATATACTTATATTTCTTTCAATTTCTCCCTTCTTCTACCTATTCCCTGCTCTGCCCAGCCGGACTTTGCCGTTTGCTGGTTTCCTGCACAGCCAAGGGAGTCACACTCCCACGCCCTGTCAGCTGTTCGGCTTCCTCCTCCAAGTCAGATTCTGACTCCACTCATATAAGAAAGATAAACCAGGTGGACAATCTTCAGTGCTCCCCTCACTGCTGTTTGTCTGGGCTAAACTGACGCTTATCTAATGGTTGTTGAATTCCTTCTGCAAGGACACCTCCACCCACTTCTGTGCTTGCTATTCTATGAGTGTCTTATTCTTCCTTTACCAAAACAACAGAAACGAGACTTGCCAGCTTCTTACTTACTTCTCCTTCCCTTTGAAGGGCCTGGAGTTCCTTCTTATTGGACTTCTTCCCCAGCGTCTCGTAAATTTTGGTCATGACTGGGATCTTCTCGCTGCCGTCGCTCATCGCGGTGTGGTATTTTGGCTCAGGAAGGTCCCCCATAAAGCGAAGAATGGTGATCCACACCGCAAGGGCTGCCTGGTTTTGTGGGAAAGGAAATACGGGTAGTCCGCAACTGAGCCCACAAGTTTCCGTCGCTAAGCGAGACAGTTGTCCAGTGAGTTTTGCCCCATTTAACGACCTTTCCGTCCCCCGTGGTTAAGTGAATCCCCGTGGTTGTTAAGATAGCCACATGATTGTTAAGTGAATCTGGCTTCCTCATTGACTATAATTGTCCAAAGGTTGCATAAGAGGCGGCACTGCAACCGTCATAAATAGGAACCAGTGGCCAAACGTCCGAATTTGGACCACGTGACCGTGGGGAATGCTGCAATGGTTGTAAGTGTGATAAACGCTCGTAAGTTCCTTTTTCCAGGTGCCGCTGCAACCTCAAACGGTCACTAAATGAACAGTCACAAGTTGAGGTCTACCTCTAAGAAGCCAGAGATCTCCACAACCTGCCCTTTTATTCTCTACCCAAGCTCTCCAAGGAAACTCACCAGCTGGTCTCCTTCATCCTCGTGATACAACAGAGGTTGTTTTAGAGGCCGACGTACATACGTGTGCGTGGTTGTGCCCTGGAAGTACGTGGCAGCAAATTTTGCAAACTTATATTCCGATAGGTCCTCTTCTTCTTCCTCAGGCAGAGGAAGAGCCATATCTAAGTCGTCTTCTTCCAGCACCCTTCCAACCCTTTCAAGATCCTGCAAAGAACCCACCAGAAATTTGACTCGGCTCAAAACTGTTTTGCACAGAAGCATGGAATGGAAGGGTCATTTAAGGGCCAACTCTCCCCAAAGATGCTGGTTTTTTTTTTCAAAACTAAAATTATTTATTTATTTATTTATTTTATTTATTTATTTATTGGATTTCTATGCCGCTCCATCTCCCAAAGGACTCGGGGCGGCGTACAATAATAAAAACAGTACAAATGCTATACAATTAAAAAGAAATTAAATATGAAACCCAATCATCAGATTAAAACAATACCGTAATACATTAAAAACCCCATCCCCCTTCTCAGTCCAGGTCGGAAAGTTGGAACAGCCATGTTTTCAGGCCCCGACGGAAGGACCGGAGGTCGGGAGCCACCCGAAGCTCCAGGGGGAGCTGATTCCATAGGGTGGGTGCTCCTACAGAGAAGGCCCTACCCCTAGGGGTCAGCAGCTGACACTGTCTGGCCGACGGCACCCCAAGGAGGCCCTGCCTGTGAGAGCGCACGGGACATTGGGAAGCTGTTACTGGCAGCAGGGTCTCCCTCAAATACCCCAGTCCTAAGCCATAATAAAATAAAATAATAAAATAAAATAAAATAAAATAAAATAAAATAAAATAAAATAAAGTAAAGTAAAGTAAAGTAAAATAAAGTAAAATAAAGTAAAATAAAGTAAAATAAAGTAAAATAAAGTAAAATAAAGTAAAATAAAGTAAAATCTGAATTTTGGTAAGTATGAAAAAAGTCACATTTTTCAGTAGTTGTGATGACTCAGGGTGGGATACAAAAGCAACCAAGTCACAAAAACAGGTGAGGTCCCTTTAATTCCTGCAACTTGGTTTCAAAGGTCCAATTATCACTGACTGGAGAAAAAACTCCCCCACAAACAGTTGCGAAAAGGAAGAAATTCCATTCAAACTCAAAATACATATAAATCATAAATAGAAAAAACAACACAAACCACACTGAAGCAATTAATGAGATAAGGCAGGATAAGGGCTTGAAGACGTCCACAGATATCGAAATACACACACTGGGAAGGACGCCAGAACTCAGATAAGAACTGAAAGACTAGAAGAACTATTTCACGCTTTGCTTCCAGCACTGGGCCATGAGCAATTTGTCCTTATAAACAGTCCTCACAGCTGCAGCCCATGAAGGGGATCAGGGCCCTTTCCTCCCCCGCAGAACATTCCATTCATGTTTCTGCCTCATCCGCTCCTCCCTGCGTGCCCTAGGATGAAGAGGAGATGGGCCTGGGTCTTTCTCTGACTGCCCAGCCAGCCTGTGCCCTTCCCTAGTTTCCTCCACAACCTCTGGAGCCACACTCCCAGTCCCTGTCGGCTGTTCCTCCTCTCCCTCGGAGTCAGACTCCAACAAGGGCATGACAGTACTGCTGTAACTTTGAATGGTCGCTAAGCGAACGGTTGTAAGACGATCTGTACTTTCCGAACCTCTCCACCCTCTCTCAGACTTGCTTACCTCAAAGCCGTCAGGCGCCTGCCCTTCCTGACCGGGCAACGACACCGTCGTTCCCAGGAACCCAAACATTTTGTCCACCATGTCCGAATCGTTCACGGGTTCATTCCGAGCCTTCTCCATCTTCTGCAGGAGTTCCTTCTTCTGCCGAGTTTCCTCTTTCTCTTTGATCTCTCTTTCCGCATCTTCCCGAGCCAGCTGGGCTAGGCGCAACTAGGGAGAAGGACAACGAGGAAAGAGTCACAGAAGAACAGGATAAGAGCCCGTGGAGATCTTCTAGACCAACCCCCTGCCCATTCTAGACAAATGGCTCTCCCATCTCTTCTTAAGAACCTGCAGTGATGGAGCACCCACAACTTCTGGTGGCAAGTAGTTCCACTGGTTAATTGTCCTCACTGTCAGGAAATTTCTCCTTATTTCCAGGTTGGATCTCCCTCTGAACAGCTTCCACCCATTGCTTCTTATCCTATCCCTTAAAGAATAAATTGAGGCCCTCTTCATAGAAGCATAGGGCTCGAAGGGACCTTGGAGGTCTTCTAGTCCAACCCCCTGCCCAAGGCAGGAGGCTTATACCATCCAAGTGAAATGAATGTCTTCCCTGGGGCAGCCCTTCAAGTATTAAGATTTTGCTCAGTTACAGAATCTTGGAAAGTAGGTTTAAATGGACTTTAGCCCCACTTTTATCAGAAGAGATGTGAAAGCAGATCTTTCTTGATGCCGTTGATCTTCTTTCTAACTCTCCTTGGACTGATGGGGGAAACAGCTTCCCACTGAATACCAAGTCCATTTGTTCAGGTTTTGCATCCTTTTGCAAATATTCTTTCTCATTCCCCGGTTATGGAACCTCATTGTAGGTCCCTTCCAATCCCTAGGAATCTATCATTCTGTGACCTCCAAGGTCCCTTCCAATCCCTAGGAATCTATTATTCTGTGACCTCCAAGGTCCCTTCCAATCCCTAGGAATCTATAATTCTGTGACCTCCAAGATCCCTTCCAACCCTAGGAATCTATGATTTTGTGACCTCCAAGGTCCCTTCCAACCCTAGGAATCTATAATTCTGTGACCTCCAAGGTCCCTTCCAACCCTAGGAATATATGATTTTATGACCTGAAAGGTCCCTTCCAACCCTAGGAATCTATGATTCTGTGACTTCCAAGGTCCCTTCCAATCCTAGGAATATATGATTCTATGACCTCCAAGGTCCCTTCCAACCCCAGGAATCTATGATTTTGTGACCTCCAAGATCCCTTCCAACCCTAGGAATCTATGATTCTATGACCTCCAAGGTCTCTTCCAATCCTAGGAATCTATGATTTTATGACCTGCAAGGTCCCTTTCAACCCTAGGAATCTATGATTCTATGACATCCAAGATCCCTTCCAACCCAAGGAGTCTATGATTCTGTGACCTCTAAGATCCCTTCCAACTTCAAGAACCTACTTGATGTTTCTTTTCTGCTTCCTCTTTGGCTTTCTTCGCGCTCATTTCCTTCCTCAACCGTTCCTCTTCCAGCAGACGTAGTTTTTCTGCTTCCAGCCGTCGGTAATACTACAGAAAGGAACGCAACATTAGCAGTAGGCAATCTATGGATTTATTTTACCAATCAGCCTCTCCTATTGGCTGGGATTCATGTAGATATAATGGTTCAATGGTTTGAAGTTACGGACAAACAAGATGGATTTTGGAGATATGCGAAGTTATTGTTGTTGTTGTTGTTGTTGCACAATCAGCCAAACGTTTTGACTGGATTTGGCCTTTTCATCCCCTCAGCCATCAATTTTTTATTAGTTTCTCAGAATGTAGAACTCAAAGGAAAATCAAAATAATAGGACGATAAGGAAGGAAAAAGGAAAGAGGAGAAAGTGTAGGGCAAGAGGATATCAATTTTTGTATGTACTTTGACGTTTTCATGCTTTTTATTGTTGTAATGTTTGTTTCTGTTTTTATTGTTTTTGCTGTTTTGGAAGTTTAGATTGTAATGCATGTTTTGAATTGTGAGCTTCCCACTAAAAGAGTCAGATTTAGTCATCTCTCTTAACTCCATACTCATTTTGGATGCAGGAGGCTCTGGGAGCGGGAAAAATGGCCCAACCGGAAGTTCCAGAAGTCCAGAAACAGGCCTGTTTCTGGATTCCGGAAAGATGCTGGAGGCCAGAGGAGGCCATTTTTGCCCTCCCAGAGGCCTGAGAGAAGCCTCCGGACTCTGGGAAAAGTGAAAAACAGCTCTCCTGGAAGTTCTGGAACTCTGAAAATGGGCCTGTTTCCAGCTTCTGGAGGGCCTCTTGAGCCTAGGGGAGGCCATTTTCACCCTCCCAGAGGCCTGAAGGAAGCCTCCGGACTCTGGGGAAGATGAAAAGCAGCTCTCCTGGAAGATGTGGAAGTCTGAAAATGGGCCTGTTTCCAGCTTCCGGTGGGCCTCTGGAGGCTGAGGGAGGCCGTTTTCACCCTCCCAGAGACTTGAGGGAAGCCTCCGGACTTTGGGGAAGGTGAAAAACAGCTTTCCCGGAAGTTCTGAAAGTCTGAAAACAGGCCTGATTCCGGCTTCCGGTGGGCCTCCAGAGGGGAGGCAGTTTTTGCCCCTCCAGAGGCCCGAGGGAAGCCTCCGGACTCTGGGGAAGGCAAAAAACAGCCCTCCTGAAAGTTCTGGTAGGCCACACCCACCATGGCCACACCCACCCAGCAACTGGGCAGAGAACCAGTTACTAGGATTTGGGGATCACACCCCTGCCTTTCCCCTAAGACCTGGGATAGGCAAACATTGTGGGATGGTGTTAAAAATCTCCTTGCAGGA
Organism: Naja naja; assembly: GCA_009733165.1. Lineage (NCBI taxonomy): Eukaryota > Metazoa > Chordata > Lepidosauria > Squamata > Elapidae > Naja > Naja naja. The sequence continues at coordinate 58,848,571 of CM019152.1, read as the reverse complement.
TGTCAGCTTTCCGACCAAGAAACTATTCCCACTCCGGATCTTCTTGGACCTTTGAGGGTTCTGTGTGCGAGTCTTACCTCCCCCTTCAGCCGTTTATAGAGTCGCCGGGCAATCAACCCTCGTCCGTAGGCCTGAATGGTGAAGACCGCCCAGAGACGATGGCGGAAAGCGCGGCGCACCAGGAAGCCCCGACACCTGGCCTGGAATTCGATGATGCGCTGGCGAGCCATGTGGTACTGCCGGTGGAGTTTGCGGGAACGGTAGAGAGCTTGAAGCCTCAGGAAGCCAATTCTCATCTGGAATCGGGAGTCAGGAAGGACTGATTACAAAAGGCAGGGAGGCAGATTTGGGAACACGTGAAATTGGGTTATCTCTGCAGAGATGACCAATGAAGGAACAGCAAAGATTGTGTAGCAGGGGGTCTCCAAGTTTAGCAAATGTATGACTTGTGGATTTCAACTCCCAGAATTCCTACGCCAGCCATGCCACTTGGCAACTATAAGACTAGAGGACTTTAACTCATAGAATCATAGAATAACAGAGTTGGCACGCAGAGCCATTTGTGCCGGCATGCGAGCTGCAGGCAAACTTACCTCACTGCACAGCTGATTTTTGGCAGGTTTGAGGCTTTTTTTGGCCTTCCAAAAGCTTGAGGAAGGCTTCTGCAGGCTTTGCAGGCTGAAAATTAGTCCCGTTTTGTAACTTCCTGTTTTTTCTGAAAATACCAGAAGTGACAAAACGGGCCTAGTTTTCAGCCTGCAGAAGCATGCAGAAGCCTTCAGAAGCCTCTAGGAGGCCGTAAAAGGCCCCAAACCAGCTGAAAATCAGCTGTGAGTTGCAGTGCAGGTAAGGAGGCGGCGGGGCTGGGTGGGTGGCTATTGTGCACGCATGTGTAGGGGGAGGCGCGCATTGCTTTCTGGGCGCTGGCACACGAGCACAAGCACGCACACAATTTTTGGCACAGCAGTCCAAAAAGGTTAGCCACCACTGATCTAGTTCAAGCCCCTGCTCAAGCAGGAGAGTCTATTCCAAATATTAGCCTCTACCTAGAATCAAACTCACAGCCTCCTGATTGTGAGGTGAGAACTCCACCTCTAGGCCACCGGAACTAACTCCTACACTTCCTCAGCCAGCTATAGGACTGGTGGACTTCAAGTCCCAGAATTCCTCAGCCAGCCATGCTGAGGCCTAATTGTAGGCCTGACCCTGAGGCTTCCTTAGAACAGGGGTCTCCAACCTTGGCCACTATAAGAGTTGTGGACTTCAAGTCCCAGAATTCCTCAGCCAGTTGTACCCTAAACTCCCCTCCTCTACTTGCAACAGAATACCTTATGCCACCAGAATTGAAATTTTAGGCTTAGACAACTTAGAACTACACCGACTTTGGTCCGACCTAAGCGTAATACACAAAATTATCCATTGCAATGTCAATGACTACTTCAGCTTCAACCCAAACAACACATGAGCACACAATAGATACAAACTTAAGGTTAACCGCACCAAACTTGATTGCAGGAAATACGACTTCAGCAACAGAGTGGTCAATTGTCTGGAATACTCTACCTGACTCTGTGGTTTCTTCTCCAAACCTCAAAAACTTTAATCTCAGACTGTCTACTATTGACCTCACCCCATTCCTAAGAGGTCTATAGGGGGCATGCATAAGCGCACCAACGTGCCTACCGTCCCTGTCCTATTGTTTCTTTTTATTTCTCTTATACATATCCATTTCATGTATTAATAATCATATTTATGCTTATATCTGTTATCTAATATATGCTTGACAAATAAAATAAATAAATAAATAAATAAATAAATAAAACAAAACTGAATCATTCTCCACTAAGCTATCAGACTAAATTACACTAAATTCCACTCCACTAAATTATGCTACACTGAACTCTAGTCCATTGCTCTAAACAACACACCACCACATTAAAGAAAATTGGAATATGGGGAAGCAGCAACCCAACATGGTTAAATCATAGCTTAGTGGCAGAGTCCTGTTCCAGATGCAGATTATATTCGTAAAAAGCATTTTTTAGCAGCCGAAGGAGGCAAAGAATAGGATCTGGGCAACATTCAGACATACTTACAGCTTCGTAATTTCGTCGACAGTTGTGGCCTCTCCAGTTTCGTTGAATCATGAGCGCTGCATTCCTCACTTTCAAGAAATGAGATCTGGAAAGAAAATTGCAATGCCTGTTTGATGCCTTTATCCTTGGAGACGGTCTTTATCTGCTCTGTTTCCTGCTTAGCAACCAACACTTCACTCCCCGATGAACAGATGACGTGACCTACACTGGGAAGGAAACGTCTGCAGGAAAACAACCCAGCTCACAGAAGACCAAAAAAAAAAATCCCAATAATAAGCGGATTGTCTTTTAAAGGGGGAAAAAATGAAAAACGTAGGCACTGGCACCAGAGAAACAGAATCAACTTCTGAATTGCAGAATCAGAGTTTGTTGGTTTGGTTTGTTTGGTTGGTTGCAGGTCACAAGCATGGAGAAGAGGGTGGTTAAAAATTTAGCCACAATTGCACGATCCAAAAAGCTGCTCACTTTTTACACCTGCTGCACAGACAATGCACTTAAAAGGGTGCAAAGCTTCAAGTTTTTACAGTTGCAGGCGAGACCCCCAACTTGGCTTATTAAACACCCTTCCTTGCTCGCTGCAAATTTTGAATTTGGCTTCTCATTGTTCATGAGCTCTTGCCCCCCCAAAATACAGTCCTTCGGCAAGTCAAAATGTCAACATTTCAAAGGTCATTTTGACACGTCCTCAAATGAGGTATGTAAAGTACCAGGGAGTCTTCAACTTACGACTGCAAGGGAGCCCTGCATCCCTGCGACTAAGTGAGACAGTTGTTAAAGGGGGGGGGGTATCTTAGCCCGTATTACGACCTTTCTTGACACAGCTGTTAAGTGGATCGCCACAGATGTTATGTCAGTGACCTGGTGGCAAAGTGAAGCTGGTTTCCCCATGGTCAGAAGGTCGCAAAACCACATGAGCCCGGGATATGGCAACCATCATAAATATGAGCAGGGGTGGGATTCAGCTGGTTCGGGCCGGTTTGGGCAAACCAGATGTTAAATTTACATCTGGTTCACCCAACCGGTAGCTAAACCGACCAGCTGGCCCTGCCCAACCTTCCCAACCTGCCCAGGAGTCTCAACATGGCCCATTTTGGATGCAGGTAAGTGCAGGAGGCTCTGGGAGGGGGAAAAATGGCCCAAACGGAAGTTCCGGAAGTCCAAAAATGGGCCTGTTTCCTGCTTCCAGAAAGCCTCCAGAGCCTGGGAGAGGCCATTTTCAACCACCACCCCCGGAGGCCTGAGAGAAGCCTCTGGACTCTGGGAAAAGCAAAAAACAGCCCTTCCAGGAGTTCCAGCAAGCCACGCCCACCATGGTCATGCCCCACCCAGCAACCGGGCAGAGAACCGGTTGTTGGGAGTTTTGAAACCCTCCCCTAGATTTGAGTCAGTTGACAAGCGTCCCAATTTTGATCACGTGACCATAGGGATGCTGCAACGGTCGTAAGAGTGAAAAATGGTCAGAAGTTGCTTTCTTCAGGGCCGTATTAACTTTGGTCACTAAACGAACGGCTGTACATTGTGAACTAACTGCAGCTGTCCCACCAGTGTAGAGCGTTGTCCAGCCACTTTCCACAAAACGGGGATATTTTTTTTTCTTTCTTAGCAGAGTCTTGTTTTTCTGAATTCAGGAAGAGTCTCTTATCGGGAACTTCAACTAGGACAAAGTTGACTTCCTTCCCAGACTCCCAAATCCTCTCCAAACAGGCTTTAGAGCAGAGGTCTCCAAACTTGGCCACTTTAAGACTTGTGGACTTCAACTCCCAGAATTCTCTGGCCAGCATAGCAAAGTTGCCAAGTTTGGGAACCCCTGCTTTAGACCAAAATTATAATCCCACCCCCATTGCTGTGTTGAAAGGACATATCACCCACCACCCCTCTTTGCCTCAAGCAGGTACATTTCAGGTAATCCTTGACTTATGACCACAAGAGAGGCCCAAGATTTCTTTTGCTGAGCGAAACTGTTTTTATGTGACATTTGCCCAGGGGTGGGATTCAAATTTTGTAACAACTGGTTCTGTGGGTGTGGCTAGGTGGGCATGGCCATGTGACTGTGCGGGCGTGGCTTCTACTCTCTTTTTTGGCAGCACCCCCTCATTTTTGGGCCTTCCTGGGCCTCAGGAAAGCTTCCTGTGTGAAGCAGTAAGTAAGCGAGGAGAATCCTGCTCAGCTGATCATAGGAACAGCTGATCGTCAGGAGGCGGAAAAATGAAATACCTTAAGGAGTGACTGGGTGGGGAAGAACACAGTCAGCAATGTCAGGCATGTGTGCAATGTCGCACATGCGCGATAAGGACTGATTGGAAGGGGGCGGGCAGGCAGGAGGGGCCAGCCAGGGACACAATTTGCTGGTTCTCCGAACTGCTCAGAATCATAACAACCGGTTCTACAGAACCAGTCCGAACCGGTAGAATCCCACCCCTGCATTTGCCCTATTTTACGACCTTACTTGCCACGGTTGTTAAGTGAATCCCTTGCCATTGTTAAATGAATCTGGTTTCCCCATTGACTTGGTTTGTCGGAGGGTCGCAAAAGAGGATCGCCTGACCCCCTAGGACATGGCGACTGTCATAAATTTGAGTCAGTTGAATCAAGTGTGTGAATTTTCAGCGTGACCACAGAGATGCTGCAATGGCCATATCAGTGTGGAAAATGGTCCTAAGACACTTTATTCAGTGCCGTCGTAACTTCGAACAGTCACTAAATGAATTGTTGTAAGTTGAGGACTACCTACAACAGAAATCTTGCAAGTCTGATTCTGCTTGACTTCTTTCCCCTTTTCTGCAGTGAGATGGGGAAGTTTCTGGCCAGGCTGTTTCCAAATGTTATCTGAATATAACAGAATAACAGAGTTTGAAGGGACCTCAGAGGTCTTCTAGTTCAACCCCCTGCTCAACCAGGAGACACTATACCATTCCAGACAAGTGGCTGTCCAATCTCTTCTTAAAAACCTCAAAATCCACAGAGGAACCTGAATAAAATTCCAAGATCAGTGGCTTTGCTGATTTCTAAAATCATGTGAGAACAATCAATCGATGGAACAGAAGTTGCCCTCGGAAGTTGTGGGAGTGCCATCACTTGAGACCTTCAAGAAGAGATTGAACTGCCATTTGTCACAAAATTGTTTAGGGTCTCCCGCTTGGGCGGGGGGTTGGACTAGATGACCTACAAGGTCACTTCCAACTCTGATTATCTGTTATCTGTTATGTTTAACTTTATCCATGACACATAGAAGAAAGGAAAATCTTGCAAGGTTTCCTTGGGAATACAAAACCTTTCCCACCACGGTCACAATTGATAATTGCTTTTTTTTTTAAATACAGTGTATTGTCAGGGCACATCATTTACAAAAAAGCAGAAGAAAAACAAACAGAAGTAACAACATATATACCAATAACAACAACAACAATAATAATAGTGTAACAAAATAATTTTAACTTGTATTAGCTTATTTATAATTCTGTTAATTATATCGACATGTTTATAATTATCAACCCTCTTTGTATTTAATTCATACATAACAGTACTCTTTCTTCGCCTAATTTCTACCTCTTATCTCTAACCACTCGTAAAATCTGTTCCCTGTTAAGTAATATTCTGTGCCTTCTTTGTCCTTTATTTTTAATGTCAATCTATCCATCTCTGCACGGTCTAGTATTTTCCAAATTACGTCCTCATCTGATGGGGTGTTCTCGTGTTTCCAATAATGTGCATAATGTTTATGAATAAAAATAAAACATATACTGAAAAAAATATAATAATTCCCACCCAGGTTACATTTCACACCAAGAAATATCAGCCCTCTTTCCCAGGTACCTGTCTTTAAATCCGCGAACTACTTTCTGAATAAGGATAACTTTGTCGGTAATGGCTTTGTCCCGTTCAATTTCTAAGAGCATATCATGGTGATCCTAGGGAAAAAAAACAAATATATATAGCCGTGGCTTAATTAGGATTAGATCCTAGCTGAATGGCAGCCAAGAGGGCTAGAAGTCATCCCACCCAAACATTCAAATTTTTTTGCCACCAAAAAAGGCACCAGGTCTTATTTTCAGGGGATGTCCTCCACTGACTAACCTCACTTGCGCACGTCGCCCCCGGCCTCCTTTTCGTTATCAGAGGCCTTCAGGAACTTCTTCTTCAGCGGCCGGCAAGGTTTTCCTGAAGGCCTCTGCAGCTGGTGACAGACCTCTGGATTGATCCTGAGCTTTGTTACCAGCTGCAGAGGCCTTCAGGAAAGCATGGTCAGCCTTGTTGGCTGCAGAAGAAATGGGCCAGCCAGGCAGGTATCGGGGGGTGCAAGGCCTGGCTACAACTGTCCACAGGTCAGTAGTAGGGCAGCTCCACCCCACCATCCCCACCCTAGCTTAATTTTTACTGGAATGGGAGGGATCTTAATTAGGGCTTATTTTGGGGGTAGGGTTTATATTGGGCACATGTGGAAAAATCAAGCTAGGACTTACTTTCAGGGTAGGTCGTATTTTCAGGGAAACAGGGTATAAGTCAAAGACTATCTGTACCCTATAGATTTCTGTGGCTCACTGAAGCATCAACAACTTTATTGTATAGGTTCATAGAATATTTATTTATTTTATAGGTGGTCCTATAGGTAGTCATATTTATGTACCTATATTTATTTTATAGGTAGTCCTCAACATATGACCATAATGCAGCCCAAAATGTATGTGGCTAAGTGAGAAATTTGTGAAGTGAGATTTGCCCCATTTTACGACTTTTCTCACCACATTTGTTAAGTGAATCCCTGCAGTTCTTAAATTAGTCACACGGTCGTTAAGTGAATCTGGCTTCCCCATGGACTTTGCTTGTCAGAAGGTCGCAAAAGGGGATCACGAGACCCCAGGACACTGCAAGCGTCATAAATAGGAGTCAGTTGCCAAGCGTCTGAATTTCAATCACGTGACCACTGGGGATGCTACAATGGTCACAAGTGTGAAAAACGGTCATGTCACTTTTTTCAATACCATTCTAAGTTCAAACGGTCACTAACTGAACTGTGGTAGGTTAAGGACTACCTGAATTTGCAGCAATTTGTTTTTCCTGGCCTGCCCGGGGAATTCCCTGGTTGATTCCAAGAATGGATTAAGTTCTTGGGATCAACCACGGAATTTCCCAAGCAGTCCAGGAAAAAAAACCCCACTGCAAATAATATGCAAATAGCAACACAGATAAGGAGAATATAGGGGAAACCTTGCTTTGTAATGTTTGAAATGTGGATGTGGATTGAAACTGTACACAAGACAGATAAAAGTATAAGTATAATTATTTTGAAAGTATGAAAACCTTGAAAAGAATATGTAATAGATTCAGAAATGAATGAGAGAGTTATAAAATAAGCCTGAGGGAAGTATTTGAGGGGAAAAATTAATAACGAACATTTAAAGTAGGGATAAGACATGAAATTGAATATGAAAGATGAAAGACGAATAGGTAACTGAGTTTATACAAATATAATCTATATATACAAATCTGTATGGAGATTTGAAAACCTGGAACCAAGCTGTTCACTAAAAAAAAGATGTTTTTTGGGGGGTGGCGTGTTTTGTGAAAACTGAAATAAAATTGTTTAAAAAAAAATACAATTAACCAGTGGAACGACTTGCCACCAGAGGTTGTGACTGCTCCATCATCAGAAGCTTTTAAGAAGAGACTGGACAAAGATTTGTCTGAAATGGTAGAGGGTCTCCTTCCTGAGCAGGGGGCTGGACTAGAAGACCTCTAAGGTCTCTTCCGACTCTGTTACTTGAGTTATTTAGTGGCCACCACCTCTCTTTTTCCAGGGATTTCCCTGTCCTGCTTCCTGAAAACTCCATCGGATTCTGAAATAATCTGCCACCGTACCTTTAGGAAGATTTTTGTCTTGCCAATCTGCCAATCGTCGTCTTTGCCCAGCACGGCTTCAGCGATGCGCTGGCATGTTCCATGCAGATCTCCCTGGAAGAAACAATAGAATGGAATAGGATTGGATAAAATAAGATAGGAGAGGATAGGAGAGAATAGAATAGAATAAAATAGAAGAGAAGAGAAGAGAATAAGAAAGGAATAGAATAGAATAGGAAATCAAAATAGAATAGAAAAAATAGAAAGTAGATATTAGAATAGAACAGAACAGAAAATATGGAACAGTATGAAGAATAGAATAGAATAATAGAATAGAATAGAATAGAGAAAATAAATTAGAATAGAATAGAATAAAGAAAAGAAAATGAAATGAAATAGAATAGAATAGAATACAGAATGGAATGGAATGGAATGGAATAGAATAGAATAGAAATAGAAATAGAAATAGAAATAGAAATAGAAATAGAAATAGAAATAGAAATAGAAATAGAAATAGAATAGAATAGAATAGAATAGAATAGAATAGAATTCTTTTTATTGGCCAAGTGTAATTGAACACACAAGGAATTTGTCTTGGTACAAATGCTCTCAGTGTACATAAAAGAAAAGATACATTCGTCAAGAGTCAAGAATCATCAGGTACGACACTTAATAATAGTCATAGGGTACAATAAGCCATCAAATCATACTAGGAAGTGGTCAATATAAATCGTGAGGATACAAGTGAATGGATTTCAAAGCCTGCACCAAGCGGGAGGGTTGACTAGATGATCACCGAGGACCCTCCCAACAGTATGAATGTATGGCTTACAACCTCAACCGGGGCTAGAATTTCTGTCACTAAATGAGGCGGCGGTTAAGTGAATTGCGCCTGATTTTACAACCAGTTTTTTTTTGTCGATGGCCATTAAGCGAATCGCTGCCGTTGTTGGAGTGAATCACATGAGCATTAAGTGGATCTGGCTTCCCTCACGGTCCTTTTGTAACTGCCTTTTGAACAAGATTTTGGTCAAAAATGGATGTTTTCCAGGAAAAAGAAAACATACATACATACATTATACACAGGGGTATTCCAAGGATTTATCTATATCTGTGGTGGTGAACCTATGGCACGTGTGCCACAGGTGGCACATAGAGCCCTTTCTGTGGGCACATGCGCCATCACCCCAGCTCAGCTGCACCACACATGCGTGTGTGCCTCCCACTGACCAGCTTGCCTTCGGGTTCCTGCCACGCATATGCAGGGGCAGGATGCATGCGTGGGGGTGGGGACATATGCTCAGGGGGCAGAGCAAATGTGGGGTGACATGCACATGCATGGAGGGCTATGCACGCATGCGTGGGGCACGCATATGCGTGGTGGGGCACCTTGCATTTTGGGTATGTGCGCGCTTTGGGCACTCGGGGCCCAAAAGGTTCGCCGTCACTGATCTATACCTAGTTTATTTGCTCATTCAAATGTTGTATGCTGTAATTTGCAGGTGCTTCTGACCCAAATAAAGAAAGCAAAAAAGGCCTGGTGAATGATGGGTTTGTTTAATGAAGAGGGTGTTTGCTTAATGACAGCCACAAGAAAAGGTTGCAAAAGCAGGCAGGATCGTGTGATGTCCTGCTGAGCAACTGTTTCCCTGAAAATAAGATCCAACTGGAAAATAAACCCTTGCATGATTTTTCAGGATGCTCGTAATATAAGCCCTGCCCCCAAAATAAGCCCCAGTTAAGACTGTCAGCCAAACAGACACATTTGGAACTGTATTTCCCCCAAAATAAGACCTAACCAGAAAATAAGCCCCAGCATGGTTTTTTCAGGATGCTCGTAATATAAGCCCTGCCCCCAAAATAAGTGCCAGTTAAGACTGTCAGCCACACGGACACATTTGGAACTGTATTTCCCCCCAAATAAGACCTAACCGGAAAATAAACCCGAATGCGTCTTTTGGGGCAAAAATTAATATAAGGCCCAGTCTTACTTTTGGGGAAACAAGGTAGTATGATTAAATGATACAACAATTAAACTGTATGGGCTTTGGAAAAGAATTTATGAATGTAATCAAGATGATATATCACAAACAAACAACTAAAGTAATTGTAAATGGGGACTACACTGATAATTTTCATATAAAGGAAGGAACAAGACAAGGTTGCCAGCTATTGCCTTTACTATTTCTACTGACTTTGGAAGTCTTAAAAAAGGAATATGAGACAAAATACAGAAATTAAAGGAATGGAGACAAGAGACAAAAGATATAAACTACAAGCGTTTGCAGATGATTTGGCATTTATCGTAGAAGATCCGTTAGAGACAATTCTTAAACTGTTAAAAGAGATACAGGAGTTTGGAGAGGTAGCAGGACTGAAAATAAATGGAGAAAAAACTAAAGCGATGTTAAAAACCTCACACGCACAAACAAAAAGAAAAACTGGCAAAAGAAGTGGAATTTCAAATAGTTACGAAAGTTAAATACTTGGGAACGCTTATCTTACAAAGTTTGTAGCTAGGCTACTGGATCTTCTGCCCAGGAAAATCCTTCATTGGAGAATGTGATTGATGACACCCAGCCTGTGAAGGTGCTTCATTAGAGAATCTGATTTATGACACACCCAGGGGTGGGGGGTGCAGGGAAACAAGGTCACAGGTGACTGTAAATTACGTATGCCAGAGCTGGCTTCATTTAGATTCATGCCGACATGTTGCTCCTAATAAAACTTTTGAATTCTTTTGAAGCTCATGATATTAATTAGGGCAATCGCCGGAACCCTGACAGCCACATGATCAAAATTCAGAGGTTTGGCAATGGGTTCCTATTAATGATGGTCGTAGTGTTTGCAACCTTCTGACAAGCAAAAGTCAAGGGGGAAGCCAGATGCACTTAGCAACTCCGGAGATTCACTTAATGATGTTGGCAAGAAAAGTCGTAAAATGGAGCAAAACTGACTTATCAACTGTCTCGCTTAGCAATGGAAATGTTGAGTTCCATTATGGTTGTAAGTCGAGGACTACCCATGATGACAGCTGGCAAGGAATTGTGTTTTTATTTAAATATGATTATTCATCTCTACCTGCTTGTAGGCGGGTTTCACGCCCGGCATGAGGACTCGATATCTGTCAACAAATTCCACAAAGGTGTACCGGATCGGATAGCCAGCCCTGCGGATTCGGATGGTTTCCATCATCCCGGAATATCTCAGTTGACGGACGCAGAGTTCCCGGTCAAATAACTTCAAAGAGAAAAAGTGGCCTTTAATTTCTCAGGATTACCTGGGAAGGATTTTCTAACGTAGGGTTTTCTCAGTTTTTAAGATGTGTGGACTTCAACTCCCAGAATTCCACAGCCAGTTTGGGGACTCCCAGAGATTTCTGGGAAATGCAGTCCACACTTGCTGGCTGAGAGTTGAAGTCCTCAGAACTGAAAGTTGCCAAGGTTGAGAAACATCAGAGAATTCTGGGAGCTGTAGTTTATGTTGGCTGCGGAATTCTGGCATTTGAAGTCCTCAGAACTGAAAGATGCCAAAGTTAAGAAATAAGGGAATTCTGGGAAATGCAGTCCGCACTTGCTGGCTGAAATTCTGGCATTTGAAGTCCTCAGAACTGAAAGATGCCAAAGTTAAGAAATAAGGGAATTCTGGGAAATGCAGTCCGCACTTGCTGGCTGCGAAATTCTGGCATTTGAAGTCCTCAGAACTGAAAGATGCCAAAGTTAAGAAATAAGGGAATTCTGGGAAATGCAGTCCACTTGCTGGCTGCGAAATTCTGGCATTTGAAGTCCTCAGAACTGAAAGATGCCAAAGTTAAGAAATAAGGGAATTCTGGGAAATGAAGTCCGCACTTGCTGGCTGCGAAATTCTGGGATTTGAAGTCCTCAGAACTGAAAATGCCAAGGTTGCAAAACATAAGAGAATTCTGGGAGTTGTAGTTTATTTATGCTGGCTGGGGAATTCTGGGAGTTGAAGTCCTCAGAGCTTAAAGTTGCAAAGTTAGAGAAACATCAGAGAATTTGGGGAGCCGTAGTTTATGCTGGCTGTGGAATTCTGGGATTTGAAGTCCTCAGAACTGAAGGATGTCAAAGTTGAGAAACCAGAGAATTCTGGGAGCTGTAGTTTATTTATGCTGGCTGAGGAATTCCGGGAGTTGAAGTCCTCAGAGCTTAAAGCTGCCAAGGTTGACAAGCACCAGTTTAATCCAACCCAGGGCAGGAATCTGAGACCACCCCAGACAAATGGTCATCCAATTTTGACTTGGCTACCTCCAGTGATGGAGCACCCACAACTTAAGGTGGCAGGCTGTTCCACTGATTAATAGATCTCACGGCCAGGAAATCCCTCCTTATTTTGAACGTGGACCTCCTTCTTCCCCTCTGTAAGTTCTCGCCCTACCTCTGGCATCACGGGGAATAAATCCACCCCGTCTTCTCTGGGATAGCCGTCAAGCTTTGAGAAGGTTTCTCATCCTTCCCCTTTTAGGCTAAACTCACACAACCTTTTAAAAATCTATATACATAAAAGCGAAATACCCCTCACATATCATCACAAAATCTCCAGAACTGTAAAGCCTACAAACTTGGAAATTTGGTCCGTATGTTCCTCTTGGCTTCTAAGTGCTCACTAAGAAAGGATTTTTCTAAAATGACCATCAGAGCATTTGCAGTATTTATTATTATTAACACCCTCTGATGCTAAGGGGTTCTACTCCCCCTCCCCACCTGTGAAGAAATCTCTTCCAAATGCAAAACACAAGCAGAGGAGAGGAGTTTCAGTTTCAGAGCACCAAGCAGCTTTAGTACAGAACAGTTGAGCTAAGCCACGCCCAGGCTCCTTGCTGTCTCCTTCTTGCTCACAGCAACTACTCTTTCAGTTTCCAAACAGCCCTCAACTCTCTCACACACTGACAGGACGCTAGCCAGATGAATACCGATGGATGCTGGTAGGCAGAGGCAGAATTTTGTTTTCTCCTTATTTTCTTCCCCCCAAATAAGCCCGATCACATAGTTTCGGAGTGAAGCACAGCTATCCAGATATTTCCTGATAAGATTAGCCCCCGATTCTCCCAAGTCATCTGAGGGAAATGTAGTTTACAAAGATTAAAACAGGCTGAAGAACCTCTTGTTGGCAGAAGTACGATGGCCATATAGGACAATTTCAACCCAAGGGAACGAAGGAGCTAAAACAGGCGCCTGTAGGCCAGGCAAGGAATAATGGATGGAAACTGAACAAGGAGAAATTCAACTTGGAAATAAGGAGAAACTTTCTGACAGGGAGAACAATCAACCCATGGAACAGAAGTTGCCCTCGGAAGTTGTGGGAGTTTCATCACTTGAGACTTTCAAGAAGAGACTGGACTGCCCTCTGTCAGAAATGGTGTAGGCTCTCCTATTTGGGGGGCGGGGGGTTAGACTAGATGACCTCCAAGGTCCCTTCCAACTCTGATTATCTGTGAAGTCTGTTAAGGCACCTCCAAACTTTAAGACTCATGGACTTCAACTCCCAGAAATCCTCAGCCAGCCAAGTTTAATTCACAAGGCCAGTTCCATCTACTTTATTTATCTTTTTGGCTCTATCCATTGGTTCACACTGCCTCCAATAATCCCTTTTAAAATAACTTTTCCCACTGCACTTGTTCCAAAAACAATGTGTACCAAGAAGATTCACTTTCAGGAAGAAGAAAAAAGCACCTAAATAATAATGATGATGAGGATGATGATGATAAACCTCTGTTTCCTTTGTATTAACCCAGAGTGATATAATCCCTTCTGTGCAATGTCGTTCTGTGACAAACAGATATTTTCCACTCTTTATTTTGGTTTCCTGAAGCTCTGCTTCCTGCCCTTCGTAGCACTTTACTCACAGAGGTTTCATCCTTTCCAAAGAATTGTTTTTACTTTTGTATTCACTGAATTTCTTATTTTCATTTCATTTCATTTATTGGATTTCTATGCCGCCCCATCTCCCGAAGGATTCGGGGTGGTGTACAATGATAAAAACAATGCAAATACTATACAATTAAAAATGAATTAAATATGAAACCCAATCAATTTAAGATTAATAAAAACAATTCACTAAAACCCCATCCCCTCCATCAGTCCAGGTAGGCGAGTTGGAACAGCCATGTTTTCAGGCCACGATGGAAGGACCGGAGGTCAGGGGCCACCCGAAGCTCCAGGGGCAGCTGATTCCATAGGGTGGGTGCTCCCACAGAGAAGGCCCTCCCCCTAGGGGTCGCCAGCTGACACTGTCTGGCTGACGGCACCCCAAGGAGGCCCTGCCTGTGGGAGCACACGGGATGTTGGGAGGCCGTTACTGGCAGCAGGGTCTCCCGCAAATTTTACGGTCAAAGGCCCTGCGGGCTGGGAATTATGGACAGAATAGAATGACAGAGTTGGAAGGGACCTTGGAGGTCTTCTAGTCCAACCCTCTGCCTAGGCAGGAAACCCTATACTACTTCAGACAAAGGGTTATCCAATCTCTTCTTAAGAACCTCCAGTGTTGGAGCATTCACAACTTCTGGAGGCAACGTTGTTCCACTGATTAATTGTTGTAACTGTCAGGAAATTTCTCCTTAGTTCTGGGTTGCTTCTCTCCTTGATTAGTTTCCATCCAATATTTCTTGTCCTGCCTTCAGGTGCTTTGGAGAATAGCTTGACCACCCCCCCCTTCCTCTCTGGGGCAGCCCCTCAAATATTGGAAGGCTGCTCTCCTGTCTCCCCTATTCCTTCTTTTCATTAGACTAGCCATACCCAGTTCCTGCAACCGTTCTTCGTATGTTTTAGCCTGCAGTCCCCTAATCCCCTAATTCCAGGGGGGCTGGAAGGATGGAAGGAAAGAGAAAGAGAAAAGGAGAAGGGGAAGGGGAAGGAGAGGAGAGGAAAAAGGATAGAAGAAA
>CM019152.1:58790739-58832742 GCA_009733165.1 Naja naja | reverse complement strand
GGAAGGAAAGGAAAGGAAAGGAAAGGAGGAAGCAAAAGGAAGGGAAGGGAAAAAGGAAAGGGGGAAGGAAAGAAGGGAAGAAAAGGAAGGAAAGGAAAGGAGGAAGCAAAGGGAAGGGAAGGGAAAAAGGAAAGGGGAAAGGAAAGGAGGAAGGGAAGGGAAGGGAAAGAAAGAGAACGGAAGGGGAAAGGAATCACAACACAGAAAATCCAACACATCCCATTGGAGTACATCCGTAAGCTGCCTCACTGCCGGGAACATCGCCAGGAGGATCCCCAACCAGCCTTGACTCATCCCTGCCTCCCCCGGACCCCCCCTCCCAGGGGAAGGCCCCTCTGAGCTGGCTCAGTCCTCCCCCCCCCCCGCACCTCTCCCCACTCACCATGGGCCTCTTGTACTCGTTGGGCTTGATGCAGCGGACGAAGAAGGGCTGGCACACCCCCAGGGTGCGCATCAGCAGCTCCAGCGAGCGCTTGAACTGGCTGCTCAGCGTCGGGGACCGTTTCCTGGTCTCTGCCCCCTGGAGAAAGAGGCAGGATTTGGGGCACGGATCCATGTCAGGAAATGAAAAGACAACACCAGCAGCGGCTGAACCATTTCCCACCCTTGGGCGGGCGGGGAGCGTTTCTCAACACAGGAAATTTCTCCAGCCCTCCTAGGTCTGCTTTTCCCATCGCCCGGGAGGAGGTGGCGGGGGCGGCGGGCGGGCTGCAATGCTTGCCAGCCAAAGGAGAAGAAAACTTTTCTGCGGCTCTTTATGTTTGTATTTTTTTTTAAATTTTATTTTATTTTTATAGCTGGAGGGGGTCAAAGATGTTTCGGAAACCTTGAGCCTTCAAGTGGGCCTTTTAGGATAGCAGGGGGGGAGGGGGACATGTGGTCTTTGGTGCTTGGCCCTCTCTGAGCTGGGTTGTTTTCTTGCGGGTGTTTCGTGACCCAGCTAGGGAACATGATCAGGGGTGGAAGGGGAAGGTGTTTGTGAGGAGGATCGGAGGGAGGAGGAGAATGACGACAGTGGCGTCCTTGGTGCTTTCTGAACTTGGTTGTTTACTTGCAGATGTTTCATGACCCAACTAGGAAACATCATCAGTGCTAGAAGGAGATGGGGTTTAGGAGGAGGAGGAGGAGGAGGAGGAGGAGGAGGAGGAGGAGGAGGAGGAGGAGGAGGAGGAGGAGGAGGAGGAGGAGGAGAATGATGACTGTGGCATCCTTGGTGCTCTCTAAACTTGGTTGTTTTCCTGCAGACGTTTCATTACCCAACTAGGAAACATCATCAGTGCTAGAAGGAGATGGGGTTTAGGAGGAGGAGGAGGAGGAGGAGGAGGAGGAGGAGGAGGAGGAGGAGGAGGAGGAGGAGAATGATGACTGTGGCATCCTTGGTGCTCTAAACTTGGTTGTTTTCCTGCAGACGTTTCATGACCCAACTAGGAAACATCATCAGTGCTAGAAGGAGATGGGGTTTAGGAGGAGGAGGAGGAGGAGGAGGAGGAGGAGGAGGAGGAGGAGGAGAATGATGACTGTGGCATCCTTGGTGCTCTCTAAACTTGGTTGTTTTCCTGCAGACGTTTCATTACCCAACTAGGAAACATCATCAGTGCTAGAAGGAGATGGGGTTTAGGAGGAGGAGGAGGAGGAGGAGGAGGAGGAGGAGGAGGAGGAGGAGGAGGAGGAGGAGGAGAATGATGACTGTGGCATCCTTGGTGCTCTCTAAACTTGGTTGTTTTCCTGCAGACGTTTCATGACCCAACTAGGAAACATCATCAGTGCTAGAAGGAGATGGGGTTTAGGAGGAGGAGGAGGAGGAGGAGGAGGAGGAGGAGGAGGAGGAGGAGGAGGAGGAGGAGGAGGAGAATGATGACTGTGGCATCCTTGGTGCTTTCTGAACTTGGTTCTTTTCCTGCAGACGTTTCATGACCCAACTAGGTAACATCATCAGAGCTAGAAGGGGAAGGCATTTGCAAAGAGGAGGAGGAGGATGTGGGGTGGACTAAAGGACTAAAGAACACTAAATAACACCGTCAGTTCTTTCCTTGAGAAGAACCGGAGGAAAAGCAACGGTTCGGGAAAAAGTGGGCAAAGCCAAACATAGCGCAGGAAAGATCTGCAGAACTTATTTTACCTTCAGAGTGGAGGCTGGAGACTGGGCAAATGTAGAAGACGGACAGCCACAGAGAAACTACACAGGAGAAGAAAAGGGAGAATGAAACCATCAAGGAAAAACGCAAGAGAGAAAAGAAGAGAGGGGAAAATAAAAAGGGAGCAGGAGGCGTCGGGAATTCCTCCCCGTCAACTGAAAGAAGGGGGCGAGTTAAATAGAAGCGGAGGATGAAGTCGGCCACAGGAAGCCTCTGTGAAGAACCTACCCAAGGAGGTCTCTTTTTGGTGTTCTTTTTAGTTCCTGAAGTCTCCCTCTGGACAAAGATGGCTCAAAAAAAGGGAGAAATGGCCACCATCATGCTGCAACTGGTGCTACCCTGTTTCCCCGAAAATACGACCTACCCTGAAAGTAAGTCCTAGCTTGATTTTTACACGTGAGCCCTACCTCCAAAATAAGCCCTAATTAAGATCCTGCCCACTCCAGAGTGGACGGGTAAAAATTAAGCTAGGGTGAGGATGGTGGGGTGGAGCTGCCCTACTACTTCCCTTTGGGCAGTTGTAGCCAGGCCTCGCACCCCTCCGACACCTGCCTTGCCGGCCCATTTCTTCTGCCGCCGGCAAGGCTTTCCTGAAGGCCTCTGGAGCTGAGAACAAAGCTCTGGATCGATCCAGAGGTATGTTATATTGGCTGCAGAGGCCTTCAGCAAAGCCTTGGCTGCAGAAGAAGAAGTTCCTGAAGGCCTCTGATAGTGAAAAGGAAGCCGAGTGTGACACACGCGCAAGTGAGGTTAGTCAGTGGAGGACATCCCCCGAAAATAAGACCTGGTGCCTTTTTTTGGTGGTAAAAAGATATAAGACAGGGTCTTATTATGGGGGAAACACGGTATTTGCGATGGTGTGATGGAAAGGTTGAGCTGCCCTTTTGTGGTGGACCACAGGCACAATTTGAGTGAACCATGGAGTCCTTGGTGTTTTCTGAGCTTCTTGCAGACGTCTCATTACCCAAACTAGCTAACACCCTCGGTCTAGCCCTGATGATGTCACCTAGTTGGGTGATGCAACACCTGCAAGAAAATCACCAAGCTCAGAGAGCACCAAGGACTCCTCATTTCAGTTCTGAGCTACAAATATTCTCCTTTCTTTGATTGGACTTTGTTGAGGCTGCCATCTTAACACTCATGACTATAATAGCACAAGCGCTTAGACTTATATACCACTCCCTGATGCCTTACAGCACTCTCACTATTCCACAGTTCCACAAGTCTTAAAGTTGCCAAGTTTGGGGACCCCTGCTTCAGAGAGTAGATGGCCCTAAAAGCCTGGTTATATAGCCTTTCATAATGCCCTAAAAACCTGGTTATATTCTTTTTTTTTTATAAGAGGTTTTATTTTTCCAAAAACACAAACATAACAAACGAACATACAACACATAGATCCATATCAATTTCAAGTATGTCGGTCGGTCAAAAATCACAGTGCCTTCCCCTCATTATTCATACTCAATATTTCAAAAAGGAAAAACTATAATCATTATTATTAATCCTTTATCATATTATAATCCATTTTCTAGCTGTACTGCTAGCTGGCTGTTTCTATTATTTATTTATTTATTTATTTATTTATTATTTTATTTATTTATTTATATTTGGATTTATATGCCGCCCCATCTCTGGGGACTCGGGGCCGCTTACACAGAAACATACACAATATAAACCTTATTCCGAAATCCAATCCAAATAATTCTAAAATATTAAAAATATCCCCAAAATTAAAAACCCCAACCCCTCTCAATCCAGGCCGGCCTGTGAAAACAACCAGGTCTTTAGATCACAGCGGAAGGAGCGCAGGTCAGGGGCCAGACGTAGCTTCAGGGGTAGTTGGTTCCAAAGGGTGGGCGCCCCCACAGAGAAGGCCCTCCCCCGGGGGACCGCCAACTGACACTGTCTGGCCGACGGCACCCCCAGGAGGGCCTGCCTGTGGGAGCGTACCGGGCGATTGGACCTCGATGCTGGTAGGAGGCGCTCCTGCAAGTACCCCGGACCCGAGCCATGCATGTTCTTTTTATTGTTTCTATTGTTTCTATTGTTTAAAAATGTTTTTTAGTATTTTAGTTGTAATATATATATATATATGAATTGTAACTCACCCAGACCAAGATGGGCAGCTATAGAAATGGAAAGGAATGGAATGGGTGGGTGGGTGGATGGATGGATGGATGGAATGAATGGTGGGTTAGTTCAGTTTAGTTTTATTGGACTTATATGCCACCCTCTCTCCCTAGGGACGCAGGGCGGCTTACAATAAAAATAGCAATACAATTAATTAAAAGTATATTAAACAAGCGAACTGAGCCCAATAAAAATTAAAACCCAATAAAATTTAAAATAAAATAAAAACCCCACCCCTTACCCTTCAGTCCAGGCCGGACTGTTGAAACAACCAGGTCTTTAGGTCGCGGCGGAAGGAACGGAGGTCAGGAGCCAACCGGAGCTCCAAGGGGAGTCGATTCCACAGGGTG
This sequence comes from Naja naja, assembly GCA_009733165.1. Taxonomy (NCBI): domain Eukaryota; kingdom Metazoa; phylum Chordata; class Lepidosauria; order Squamata; family Elapidae; genus Naja; species Naja naja. Next base: position 58,828,127 of record CM019152.1, on the reverse strand, counting down.
GGTGCTCCCACAGAGAAGGCCCTACCCCCTAGGGGTCGCCAGCCGACACTGTCTGGCCGACGGCACCCCAAGGAGGCCCCGCCTGTGGGAGCGCACTGGGCGATTGGAAGTCGACGCTGGCAGGAGATGCTCCCGCAAGTACCCCGGACCCAAGCCATGTAGGACTTTGTATGTTATCACTAACATACAAGTGAGTGAAGTGAGTGAGTGAATGAACTGAATCTCCATCATGGATGGAATTGTGCCAACTGCTTTCTGCCAAATAAGAAATGGACTAACATTTTATCAGGAAAATAGCTTTGATACAGGCTACAGGTCAGAAAACATGGAGAGTTAGGTCAGCTGGTCAGAGGAAGGGAAAGCTTAAGGGAATGAATAAAAGGTGAAGTGAAAAACCACTTCGAGCAGCAGCTCCATTGCAAGTGACTTCCTAAATTAAGGGCCTCTAAACTTTTTTTAAAAATCATACGCTAAAAAAAATGAGCACTCCCAATATGAGCATGATTTAATTTATAAATTATATATACGTACTAGAGTTGGACGCCCGATCTTAGATCATGGATTACTTAACTGGAGCATCCCAAACCATTTGGCTGAAGAAGGGTTTATCCAGAACTCACTCACCCTCCCTCCCTCCTCTCTCCCCCTGTGTGTGTGTGTGTCTCTCTCTGTGTCTCTGTGTCTATCTCTCTCTCTCTCTTGTCTCTGTGTCTCTGTCTCTCGTCTCTCTGTGTCTCTGTCTCTGTCTCTCTCTCTTGTCTCTGTATCTCTGTGTCTATCTCACATCTCTCTCTCTCTCTCTGTCTCTCTCTGTCTCTCTCTCTCTTGTCTCTCTCTCTCTCTCTCTGTGTCTCTGTCTGTCTCTGTGTCTCTGTCTCTCTGTGTCTCTGTCTCTGTCTCTGTCTCTCTCTCTCCGAAAATACCAGACATGACGAAACGGGGCTAGTTTTCGGCCTGCAAAGCCTACAGAAGCCTTCCTAATGCCTCTTGGAGGCCAAAAAAGGCCTCAAACCAGCCAAAAATCAGCTGTGAGGTGCAGTGCAGGTAAGGGGGGGGATTGCACACACATGCGTAGGGGGTGGGTGGGGGCGCATTGCCTTCTGGGTGCTGGCACACGAGTGTGAGCGTGCAAGGCGTGCACACAATTTTTGGCACAGGAGCCTAAAAAGGTTAGCCACCGCTGCCCTAGCTCAACTCTGCCATGCATGCATGCACTCCTCCTACCGGCCAGCTGGTCTTTGAGCCTCCGCCACGCATGCGGGGAGGTGGGGGGCACATGCAGGGGGTGGGGCACATGTGCAGAGGGCATGGGGATGCACGCGCATGTACAGGGTGGGGTGCATGCATTCATGGGAGATGCATGTGCATGCATGGGGCGGGGCACATGCACGGGGGCAGGGCATGTGTGCGGGCATATGCATTTGGGGGATGCGCGCACACACTTTGGGCTCTCGGTGCCAAAAAGGTTAGCCATCACTGGACTAGATCCAACAAGATACCTGAGGCTTAAATGAGCAGCGACCAAGTTCCATGAATTACAAGGGGCCTATTTGAAGATAACCACTTCACCTCCGCTTCGACCCACCGCCATGAATGTTTGAGATACGTTACCATGGCTACATCAGCCTGGAAAATCTGCTTGATGAATTTGTTTCTTGAAGAATGGACCAACTGGATAATATCTCCATGAAGGGTGTCTCGGTTTTTCTCCAGAAAGCCTGAGTGAGAGGAACCAGCAGCAGTTGAAAAAGATGTAATTTTATTTATTTATTTATTTATTTATTTATTAATTCGACTTATATGCCGCCCCCTCTCCAAAAGGACTCTTGTTTTATTTTACAACTAAAATACAACAATAAATAAATTAATTAAAAGAATATTAAACATATTAAGCAGAATTAAAATTTAAGAACCCTTAGTTAAAATAACCCCAACCCTAGAGAATCAGCACAGCCCAGATTGTAAAAAGAGCCAAGTCTTCAAATCGTATGAAAGTGCGCAGATCGGGGGCCAGACGGAGCTCCAGCGGAAGAAGATTCCACAAAGTGGGAAAAGTATACACACAAAGTATACACACACACACACACACACACACACATATGTAAGAGAAGAAACAGACTGTGATGATCCAAAGGGGCGTGGCACAAAGGCAACACAGTCACATAAGTAAGAAAAGTCCGTTGGTGACTTCAAGTCTGATTTTATAGGCTACATCTGGGTTAATTTTGGTTAGGCTGGCTTCAACCCCGCATAAGATGTTTTCGGTGGGGATGCCTTTGGGGCGACTGCAGAGTTGACTCCCTTGGAAAGGACATTGGTTTCTGCTATGGTGAGGGTTCTGCCTGGTATGTTGTGTATTTATTTATTTATTTATTTATTTATTTATTTATTTATTTATTTATTGGATTTATGCCCCATCTCCGAAGACTCGGGCTCTTTACATACAATTATTTAAAAAGAATTAAACAATTTTAAGCCCAATAAAACCAAATTAAAATACTTAAATTATCCCATGGCCCTGGTGAGGTAATCACAGCCCGATTTGGTCGAACAACCAGGTCTTTAAATCGGGCGAAGTGCAGAGGTCAGGGGCCAGACGGAGGTCCAGAGGCAGTTCATTCCATAAGTCGGGACTACAGAATAGGCTCGTCGCCGGGGACCGCCAGCCGACACTGACTTGCCGACGGGACCCTGAGGAGTCCTTGCCTATGTGCCCGCATGGGGCGGGTGGCACTCGACATCGGCAGGAGCAGCTCCCTTAAATATTGTGGACCCATGTCATGTAGGACTTTGAATGTTAAAGTCAGAACCTTGAATCTCACCCGGAGTGCAACCGGCAACCAATGCAGGCCGCGCAGGAGGGGGGTAATATGGGAGAATCTGTTTGTTTCATGCGTTGTTGTGGGGGGGGGCAGGGTTGGGCTTCTGGCGTTTCTCTAGTCTGTGCAGTTGGTTGGTGTGTGTGTCTGTCTTGTGGGAGGTTTCTGTTTCGGCTCTCCAGAGGGCTAGTTGCTTGGATTTGTCCCAGGGTGCTGGGTGGATTTTGTTACTGAGTTCGAGGTGGAGAGTGAGTAGGTCCCTGTTGGATTGGTCTAGTAGGAATCTTTTCTTGTGGAGTTCGTTTCTAATTAGGGCTAGTTACACACATACAGAGAGAGAGAGAGAGAGAGAGAGACAGAGGCAGAGCCTGGGCCATCCGTCAGCCCTCAGATGGAGAGTCGACAGCCCCCAAGTCTGGAGGTGGCTGATGAGGAAGAGGAGGAACACCTGGGTCTAGTGCCTGATACGCAGATGTGCAGAAGGCAGAGGAGAGGAGAGGAGAGCAGTGGAAATCTATGGGCCGGTCCTTGGGACAGAAGAGCCATCACTGCTAACAAAGCCTCACCCTAGCTCTGGCAATAAAAGACAGGGGGCAGAGATGAATAGATGTGGCAGACAAATTATTCATCTCCGGACAGACAGACTTGTTAGCCTGCAGTGAGAGAGAAACGTTTTGCTGGGGCTACCAGCACTCCTAATAAAGGAAACTTTGAGTTCACTTCTGGGAGTTTGTCATGTTTGGGGAGCTAAACATCTATAAGCCAAGCAGGATTCCCTTAATGACCATGGTGATGTACTCAATGACCTCAGGAAAAAAGTTGCAATGTCAGGCATGGTCATGGGATGACTCACTTAACGACCACCTTGCTTAGGGGCAGAAGTCCCAGTCCAAATCATGGTCGTATGTTGAGGACTAACAACCTTAGGCGATTTCTAAGTCGAGGACTTAAATCTGCCCCAATGGAAACTACTCCAAACCCCCCAAAATGTACCTTTTGTTTCATAGTAGACGACGCCGGCAAAATGGTTGATGCCAAAGTGAGTGTCGTGGTTGTTTTTCGGCGGGATGTAATTGATGTTCAGCTTGTGCTGAGAATTCAGCTTGTTGAGCATGGTGGCATCCGTTCCCTGCAATCGGTCAAAACGGGAATTAGGGTTTCTGTCATCTAAAAGCAACTTTCATTTGCAGCTCTGACATCGCTGAGCTGCAGCGGAAACATCTAACAGAATAACCAAGTTGGTAGGGTCATCTAGCCATGGTTGCACAGTGGTTAGAATGCAGTACCACAGGCTAACTCACTGCTCACTGGAGTTCGATTCTGAGCGGTCAAAGGTGGACTCAGCCTTCCGTCCTTCCGAGGTGGGTAAAATGAGGACCCAGATTGTTGGGGGCAAGAGGCCTGACTCTGTAAACCGCTTAGAGGGGGCTGGGAAGCACTGGGAAGTCTACTGGAAAGGAGGGAAGGGAAGGGAAGGGAAGGGAAGGAGGGAGGGAGGGAGCGAGGAAGGAAGGAAGGAAGGAAGGAAGGAAGGAAGGAAGGAAGGAAGGAAGGAAGGAAGGAAGGAAGGAACTGGGGTGGCATAGTGGTCAGAATGCAGTATTGCAGGCTCCATCTTTTGTATATCTGTCTTTTCTCTTTTTCACACATTTAATCTTTACCTGCCGACTGCCAAGGTGGACTCAGCCTTCCCTCCTTCCAAGGTGGGTAAAATGAGGACCCAGATTGTTGGGGGCAAGAGGCTGATTCTGTAAACCGCTTAGAGGGGGCTGTAAAAGCACTGCAAAGCGGTATATAAGTCTAAGTGCTATTGCGGAGGGAGGGAGGGAGGGAGGGAGGGAGGGAGGAAGGGAAGGAAGGAAGGAAGGAAGGAAGGAAGGAAGGAAGGAAGGAAGGCAGGCAGGCAGGCAGCCATGGTGGTGTAATGTTTAGAATGCAGTACTTCAGGCTAACTCTGCCCACAGTCAGCAGTTCTATCCTGACTGGCTCAACAGTTGACTCAGCCTTCCCTCCTTCCGAGGTGGGTAAAATGAGAACCCAGATTGTTGGGGCAAAAGGCTTTCTCTGTAAACCGCTTAGAGAGGGCTGGGAAGCACTGGGAAGAGATATATATGTCTAAGCGTTATTGCTCTCCCCAGAATAAATCAGAGTAGTGATGGAAGGGACCTTCAAGGTCTTCTAGTCGAACCCCGTGCTCAGGCAGGAAACCCTACACCACTTCAGACAAAGGGCTATCCAATCTCTTCTTAGGAACTTCCAATGTTGGAGCATTCACAACTTCTGGTGGCAAGCAGTTCCACTGGTTCATTGTTCTCACTGTCAGGAAAATTTCTCCTCAACTCCAAGTTGCCTCTCTCCTTGATGAGTTTCCATCGGTTGCTTCTTGTCCCGCCTTCAGGGGCTTTGGAGAATAGAATAAGCAATTTGGAGGTCTTCTAACAGAATCCCAGAGCTGAAAGGGACCTTAGAGGTCTTCTAGTCCAACCCTCTACTCAAGCAGGAGGCCCTATACCATTTCTAGTTCAACTCCCCACTCAGGCAGGAAACCCTACATCATTTCAGACAAATGACTGTTCATTATAATATCCAATTCTTCTTCAAAACCTCCACTGATGGAGCACCCACAACTTCTGAATTGATGGTTCTCACTGTCAGGAAATTTCTCCTTAGTTCCAGGTTGTTTCTCTCCTTGATGAGTTTCCACCCGTTGCTTCTTGTCCTGCCTCTTCAGGGGCTTTGGAGAATAGCTTGACTCCCTCTTCTTTGGGGCAGCCCCTCAGATATTGTAAGACTGCTATCACGTTACCCGTAGTCCTTCTTTAACATTTTTTTTTTAAAAAATACTTTATTGAATTTCAAAATATTGAAAAGTTTGCAAAAATTTCTTTAATAGAAGCTGTGTCAATACCTTTCAGCATCATTTTTTGACAGTACAATAAATACAATACATACAATTAATACTTGACAGTTATTCATAGTATTGATAATACTAATTCACAGTGCCTTGATAATATTGATAAAAAGTGATTCATGTATATAGGTCATTGGTTCAGAAGAGAAAAATGTCATATTAACACTAAGTACACACACACACACACACACACACACATATATATATATATATAGAGAGAGAGAGAGAGAGAGAAATCAGAGATAAATCTACATAGTCTATGTACTGCTCTCTTTATTCCATAGCCGTAATAGAAGATGTGTTATATATTTTTCAGTATGCAATATAAATATAACTACATATATATTATAAATTAAATATGAATATTTACATAGATCTTCATTTTCTGGCAATTTCTTGATTTCAACGGTTTCTCGTTGGTCCTACCTAAATACCAATATGCCAATTTTATTTCTCTTTTAATCTATATTTTTCATGTTTTGCTGTCTATGCCTGTAGTCCTTCTTTTCCTTAAACTACCAGACCTACACAATTCCAGCAACCACTCTTCCTATGTTCACATGGCCCAGTTGCAAATAGGCTGTGGCCTGGCAGTGGGCCAGGGCCCACAGGTTGTGGAGCCCTGCCCTAACTTTTCCAAAGAAGAAGAAAAAAATTGTGGGGAGGACTTGACAAGCTATAAATTGAGCATTTTGGGGGGTGGGGGGAATCTTAAGACTCACTGCGATTGGGCCAATCACCCACCTTGGGGAATTTGCTCTCCTCGTCGATGAGGGAGATTAAATTCATGGGTTTGATCGCGATCATATCCAGAGCGTCCTGGTTGTCCGTGAATTCTATGTGCTGCCAGTTGATGTTTTCCAGGTTGTATTCTTCCTGCTCCAGTTTGAAGACGTGACGGACAAAGAACTGTTGCAGGTTCTCGTTGGCGAAATTAATGCACAGCTGCTCGAAACTGGAGAGCGAAAACACAGAGATTCATTCGTTCTGTTTTTATACTGCCTGTGTTATTATTATTTTTAAAAAAATAACTCGGGGTGGGTGTTGTGGTTCACCAGCAGCAGGTGCGGACGGCTGAGGCCTCGGAGAGCGAGGACTCAGATGAGGGGCCTGCGTGTGAGGCAGGGATGGGGCCAGGACCATCAGGGAGTGGAGTGCTGCCTTCGGAGTTTGTGGAGGCTGGCAGCAGTGATGCAGAGGACCCCATGGAGCCTGTGCCCAGTGCGCATGTGCACAGGGCTGCTCGAAGAAAAGAGCAGCTGCAGCAGCACAGGCGACTCAGGAGTAAGGCTGCAAGGTAATGGCCCCTCCCTGAGAAGATAAAAGCCAGCTGAGAAACTGCAGTTCTTTGCAGAAAGCAAAGAAGTTTGATACACGAGTCTGGTGGACGTTAGGAATATCTGAGTTGGTGTTTGGAGACTCTTTGATTTAATGTTTAGGAACTTTATCTGTTGTTTTTGGCAGCCGTGCAAAAACTTGGCAAGGCTTTTTCTTAACGGAGCTAATTAGTTGGAAGCAGCCTTTTATCTGTGAAGAAACAGGATTCGTAAATGAAACAGTGAAATGTTGTGCTGTTAGCTTTGTCTCGTGTTTGCTCTCTTGGAACCAGGTTTGGGTCAGAACAGGGGGGGCAGCAAAGATACCTAATATTCCTCCCTCTTTCTATTTTCCCAACAATAACAACTCTGTGAGGTAGATTGGGCTGAGAAAGAGGGGGGGGGACTGGCGCAAAGTCTCCCAGCTGGTTCTTTTTCTTTTCCATCTTTGCTGCTACACAGGCCCTCAGCTCGGTGACGTCAGGTTCTGATGACTCCAGGGATGGGCTTCAAAAATTTCAGCAAGTCCAGGGGTAGGAGTAGCCTAATCAGCCTCCTGCACCATGGTGTGTATGGGGGCATGTTTTTGCCCTCGCAGCCTCCAGAGACTTTCCTCGAGTCTCCGGGAGAACGAAAATGGCCTCCCCGGGCTCTGGAGGCCCTGTTTCCAGCCTTTCTGAGCCTCCGGAGGCCCATTTTTCGCCCTCCATGAGCCTCCATGCGGGCCTTGCACTTACTGGAATCCAAAATGGGCCACCTGGAGACTCCTGGGAGGGGTGGGGATGAGTGGACAGGGCCAGTCAGGGATGAGATTTGCCAGTTCACCTAACGGCCATTAAACATGATAAAATTAGCTACCAGTTCATCCAAACCAGGGTGAACCAGTAGTAGCCCACTCCTGGATGACTCCCATTTTGTGCTCCAGTGGGTGGTGGTAATCAAAATGAGCTTAAGGCCTGCCCACCATCAAAGATGAGAAAGAAAAAGAAGATAAACACACCAAGGAATCCCTCAGAACACCTGTCTATCCCAAGTGGGCCTTCATCAAATCTCAAAAAAGACCCTTCAGGAGCGCCTCTGTAACAGACAATGATGAGAACAATAAACAAACCAACGTTTTCCTTCCATACATCGCAGGCACATCAGAAAAGCTCAGGAGGATCTTCAGCCAACCCAACATACATGCACACTTCAAACCCAAGAAGACACTAAGGCAGAAGCTTGTCCACCCCAAGGATAAAACACCCAAACGTGGTGTTTCACAGCAAACGTAGTATATGCAGTACAATGCAGTGAGACACATACAGATCTGACCACTGGGGAAACAAAACAACCATTACACAAATGCGTGGTGCAACTTAGGAGAACAAATCCATCAGGATTAGATTCAGCAGTCCATCTGCTTTTGAAAGACAATGGCCGCTCTTTTGAAGACAGCCAAGTCCACATTTTGGACAGAGAGGACCGCTGGTTTGAAAGAGGGGTCAAAGTCCCATACTACCACCTCTTACAATACTAGACAACACAGTATCAACAGTAGAGACCTTCAAATTTCTAGGTTCTATCATATCACAAGACCTAAAATGGACACCTAACATCAAAAATGTCATCAAAGAAGCACAACAAAGAATGTTCTTCCTGCGCCAACTAGGAAGCTCAAACTGCCCAAGGAGCTGCTGATCCAGTTCTACAGAGGAATGATTGAGTCTGTCATCTGCACCTCTATAACTGTCTGGTTTGGTTCTGCAACCCAACAGGACAGACACAGACTTCAGAGGAGAATTAGGACTGCAGAAAAAACAATTACTACCAACCTGCCTTCCATGGAGGACCTGTATCCTGCATGAGTCAGAAAGAGGGCTCTGAAAATATCTACAGACCCCTCACATCCTGGACATAAACTGTTTCAATTCCTACCCTCAAAATGACGCTATAGAGCTCTGCACACCAGAACAACTAGACACAAGGACATTTTTTCCCTAATGCCATCACTCTGCTAAATAATTCCCTCAACACTGTCCAACTATTACAAAGTCTGCACTACTGTTACTATTAATCTTCTCATCACTCCTTATCACCCATCCCCTCCCACTTGTGACTGTATGACTGTAACTTTGTCACTTGTATCCTTGCGATTCATATTGACTGTTTCCTAGTATGATTAGATTGCTTATTGTACCCTATGACTATTATTAAGTGTTGTACCTGATGATTCTTGACTCTTGACGAATGTATCTTTTCTTTTATGTACACTGAGAGCATTTGCACCAAAGACAAATTCCTTGTGTGTCCAATCACACTTGGCCAATAAAGTATTCTACTCTATTCTATCCTATTCTATTCTTCTCTGAAGTACTGAAAAACAGTTATTATGTTTCCCCTAATTCTTCCCTTCATTAGACTACACATTCCTCCCTCCATCAACTGTTTGATCTACAATTTAGCATCATTTCTGTTGCTCTTCTGCACAAGGAGAGGACTTCTGCTGACTGCCGGCTGACTGCAATTTGGTAGTTCAAATTTCACCAGGTTCAAGGTTGACCTAGCCTTCGGTCCTTCCGAAGTGGGTAAAATGAGGACTAAGATTGTTGGGGGCAAGAGGCAGACTCTGTAAACCTCTGTACTGTGAAGCTACAAGTGCTATCGGTCCTTTCATCCAGTCAGTTCCAAGAAGGCTCCACGCCCATTTGCACCACTCAGGTGACCCTGGGACACAGACAAACCTCCAAGTGGCCTCAACGGCCCTCAAAAAATGATGCAAATGACCTGCTTGTCTGCAAGGAGTACAAATCCTTCCAAAGAAAAGTTGGCTCTTGAAAAAGCTCCTTTGGGACAAGGACCTGGATGACAACAGAATGTCCAGACACATTCTCCATTGTAGTATTACCATCTTGGGTTTGTTTTTTTTTTGGCTCCCTGTCTGAAGGAGTGAATGGATCCCTTCCCATCCAAACTGCCTTTGAGGAAACGCCTTATGCCATTTTTCCTAGATCCTACAACCTGTTTACTGTGAAGTTCTCAAATCCGAAGATATCCAGTAATCCGATGGATCTCCGGATGTTTTTGCTTTCGTGGGAAGGAGGTCTGTAAATGGCCGCGTTGATCTTTTCCACAATCCACACGAAAAGCCTGCCGTAAATGCCCTGGAAATGCAAAAAAAAAAAGAGAGGGAAAGACCAGCCATTATAATTTATGTCAGCCTCCCTTGGGAGCCATCCCTCCTTATTTTGATTCTCTTGTTCTAGCTCAGCATTTATGAAACTCAACTGCTTTAAGATGGGTGGACTTCAACTCCCAGAATTCCCCAGCCGCTATGAATTCTGGGTGCTGAAGCCCACCCATCTTGAAGTTGTCACATCTGAGAAACACTGCTCTAAAACCAGTGGGTTTCAGGCAGGGGTAGGGTTCAAAAATCCCAGCAAGTGGTTTTCTGCTCAGTTGCTGGGTGAGCGTGGCCATGATGGGCGTGGCCCACTAGTACTTCCGGTAGGGCTGTTTTTCGCCTTCCCCAGAGTCCGGAGGCTTCCCTCAGGCCTCTGGGAGGGCGAAAATTGACAGGGCGTAAAAAAAACAGCTTCCATAAATCCCTGCTAATTAGAGATGATAGACCATGCTTTTCTTCTGCTGTATACTTTGATTAAACAAAACCCGGAAAATGATCTAAGAAACATATTTTTATTTATAAAAATAACAAACCTAACTGACTACATTACCGTCATTAGCACACACAGGCGTATAAAGAAAGTTACAGGAAGTGAAGAAAAAAAAGTAAAACTCTTGTTTCAAGCATGCGCAGTAAATCAGACATCACAAGACAGTCTTATCTCATGTTGCTATAGAGACAAGATAACAATGTTCTAGCAGGCTCTGCCTGCAAACCTTAGCCTAGACGCTTAGCAGACAAATCAAGAAAAACGTAGTGACAAAAATGGCCTCCCCCGACCTCCAGAGGCCCTCCGGAAGCCAGAAACAGGCCCATTCCCGGACTTCCAGTACTTCTGGGAAGCCCATTTTCCCCCTCCCAGAGCCTCCACTTACCTGCATCGAAAATGGGCCACATGGAGACTCCTGGGAGGGGAGGGGCAGTGTGGGCAGGGCCAGCCGGTCGGTTCAACTACCAGTTTGGTGAACCAGATGCAAATTTAACATCTCGTTTACCAAAACCAGTCCGAACCAGTAGAATCCCATCCTCTGGTTTCAGGGCTCTGGGAAACCGCCCTGGGGTAGAAAATATTTTCTCTCCCCATTTTTTCCATTCCTGTTTTTGCTCCCCCTTTTCCTTCTTTGCGGGGTGGTAGTGGTGGTATAGCACAGCGTGGCAATTATAAACACAACATGGGTTTCTAGGAGCCTTATAAACAAGACAACTTGTTCGAAGGGAAGGGAAAAGAAAGGAAGGGAAGGAAGGAAAAGAAAGGAAGGAAGGAGAGGAAGAAAGGAAAAGGAAAGGAAGGGAAGAGATAGGGAAAGAAAAGAAAAAGGGAAAAAGGGAAGGGGAAAGGAAAAGAAGGGAGAAAAAGAAAAAGGGAAGGAAAAAGGAAAGGAAAGGAAAAAAGGGAAAGAAAGAGAAAGGAAAGGAGAGGGGAGGAGAAGTTGGGGAGGGGAGGAGGAGGAGAAGGAGAAGAAGGAAAGAAAGGAGGAAGGAGAGGGAGGAGAAAGAAAGAAAAGAAAGGGAAAAAGAAAGGAGGGAAGGAAGGAAAATGAGAAAGGAAAGGGAAAAGAAAGACAAAGACAAAAATGCAGAAGATGTCTGATTTTCTTTCACAGCATTTACAACTATAAACATAAATTAACCTTAGCTCTGAACATTATTCTCATCTTTTTCTATAATCTGTTATTTTTTTGTAATCATAAAAACCATATATCATAAATTCACTTTTTCTGTTTCGTGCAAAAAAAGCCCAGAAAGCATTTCCAGTCGTTAAGATCTGGTCTCTCTCTAAGAATCTTGGGACATGTAGTTTTTTTCTCAAGAGGGGAACAAGAAATGGAGGCACAAGGCAGAGGACAATGCAAAATTCACCTTCAAAAATGCATCTCTGACATCTATGGCCTGTTCCATGCTGAGAGGCGTGGAAACCGTCTCCCCTCTGGTAATGATAGTCCGGCTAGTGAGACAGTTCATCAGATCCTGAGGCTCAACCTAGAAAGCAGTAAAGGGGGAAAATTACTGAATAGAAGAGAAGAGAAGAGAATAAAAGAGAATAGAGAATAGAATAGAATAGAATAGAATAGAATAGAATAAGAAATCAAAATAGAATAGAAAAGAACAGAAAGTAGATAATAGAATAGAACAAGAACTCAAATAGAATAGAAAAGAATAGAAAATAGATAACAGAACAGAACAGAACAGAACAGAAAATATGGAATGGAATGAAGAATAGAATAGAATAGAATAAGAAATCAAAATAGAATAGAAAAGAATAGAAAGTAGATAATAGAATAGAACAGAGCAGAACAGAAAATATGGAATGGAATGAAGAATAGAATAGAATAGAATAGAATAGAATAGAAAATATGGAATGTAGAATAGAATAGAATATAGAATAGAATAGAACAAGAACTCAGAATAGAAAAGAATAGAAAGTAGATAATAGAATAGAACAGAACAGAACAGAAAAGAAAATATGGAATGGAATGAAGAATAGAATAGAATAGAATAAGAAATCAAAATAGAATAGAAAAGAATAGAAAGTAGATAATAGAATAGAATAGAGTAGAACAGAATTTAGAAGAGAAGAGACTTAGAATTAGAATTAGAAATATAGAAATAGAAATACTGGAAGGGACCTGTGAGATCCTCTAGTCCTTCCCCTTGCTCAAGCATATACAGTTCCTCTACCATTTCAGATAAGTGAGTGTCTAGGAGTTTTTCTTAAAACCCTCCAGTTCTCTTGTTCTTTTTCCTAATGGAGTCAGGTGGCAGCCACACTGCAGAAATTTGCAGAAGTAGCCAAACTTTTTCACGGAAAAAATATTAAGGAAAGTTTCCTTAAACTTGAGGCTGAAATATATCCCGTAGCCCAGGGTATCCTAGCCTTGATAACTTTAAAATGAGTAGACTTCAACTCCCAGAATTCCCCAGCCTGCACACAATAAATGCTATGTTAGCGTTCCTTGTGACCACCCCAAATTTACAACTGTCCTTTTTTTTGGGCAGAGGATGTTAAACGAACATCACACGGTCTTAGAGTGAACCAATGATTCTCTTGCTGTTAACCAAACTACAGGATGTTCCTTGGCTTACGGCCATAATTGAAGTCCAGACTTTTGTTGCTAAAGGAGGTGTTAAGTGAATTGTGCCTCATTTAATGACCTTTTAAAACCCGAAACAAGGACTACCTGATAGGAGAACTTCTAGGAATTCTGGGAGTTGAAGTCCACAAACCTTAAAGATGCCATGTCATGTGGCTGGCTGAGGAATTCTGGGAATTGAAGTCCACAAGTCCTAAAGTTACCAAGTGGCATGAGTGGCTGAGGAATTCTGGGAATTGAAGTTCACAACCCTTAAAGGGGCAAAGTCGTATGGCTGGCTGGGGAATTCTGGGAGTTGAAGTCCACAAGCCTTAAAGGGGCAAAGTCGTATGGCTGGCTGGGGAATTCTGGGAGTTGAAGTCCACAAGTCTTAAGATGCAAAGTCGTATGGCTGGCTGGGGAATTCTGGGAGTTGACATCCACAAGCCTTAAAGGTGCCAAGTGGTATGAGGAATTCTGGGAGTTGAAGTCTGCAAGTCATAAAGGGGCCATTGTTCTAATGTAAGGGGAGTTTCCTACAGCTTCTATCTAAGCAGGATGGGAGAGAATCCAGCTCACCTCCAGCAACAACGCAGCCGTTATCAAGGACGCAGAGTGGACAACCTCACAAGCGTCGAGATTGTCGTAGTTCCGGGCTGCAGAGAGAGAAGGAGAAACAAACTGTTGGCAGACGTGGGGTTGGCGTTTGCTCTCTGTTTATATACAAGAGGCTTGATTGCACAGATTAACCGCACTCCCTTCTAGCCCTGATTATGCTACTTAGCTGGGTAATGAAAGGTCTGCAAGAAAACAACCAAGCTCAGAGAGCAACAAGGGTCCCACAGTTTTCCTCCTCCTCCCCCACTCCTCCTCCTCATCTCCACAGTTCTCAATCCCTTCCATTTTTGATGTTATTATCTAGTGGGGTAATAAAATGTCTGCAAGAAAACCACCAAGCTTACAGGGTACCAAGGATCCCCTAGTCTTTTTCCTCCTCCTCCTCCTCCTCCTCCTCCTCCTCCTCCTCCTCCTCCTCCTCCTCCTCTTTCTCATGCACCCCACTCCCTTCTGGCACTGATAATGTTACCTAGCTGGGTAATGAAACGTCTGCAAAGAAAACAACCAAACCAAAGAGACCACCAAAGGCCCCTCATTTCAACCCTGATCTACAAATATTTTGCTCTCTCAATAACCATGAACTTGAAAGAGGAAAATGTTTCCAAACGGTGGTAGAATTCCTACTCTGTGGCTTCACATTAACAGAGGTGCTACCTTCGTATCGCAGGTTTCCCATATGCAGGATGGAGGCCAAAAGTTTGCAGATTTCCCAGTTCTCCGTGTCGGTGAACATCAGGACTTTCATGGCTGCCCGGATGTTGGAGTATTCTTTGCTATCGTCTCTACCGTCGCAAGAAATGCAGTTGCCCTAGTGCAAGACGGAGGGTGCAAAGCATCAGGGAGCCTGATAACTGACATTTCTGGTCCACGGGCAGGTCATGGTTTGGTTTGTTGATGGTGGTTTGCTCTCCGGGCTTGTTGTTTAGATTCTGAACCTTGCACCACCAGGATAGGTAACATTGGTTGAAGCATGGTGACTGGAAGTGACGTCGTGGCGACATCAGCAGCAAGGGAATGGAGCTCTCCGTCCCCCGCGCTGGTGTTGTGGTTCACCCAGCAGTCTGTGTGCAGATGGCAGCAGAATCAGACAGTGGGGAAGAACAGGGACCAGTCCAGGAGTCTGGAGAGGACTCGGACAATGGTCCTGCGTCTGATGCAGAGATGGGACCAGGACCACCTGAGAGTGGGGTGCTGACTCTGGAGCCTCCGGAGTCTGGCAGCAGCGAGGCAGAGGAACAGCGGGAGCCTGTTCCCAGTGCGCGTGTGCACAGAGCTGCTAGAAGGCGAGAGCAGCTGAAACAAAAGGGGCAACTCGGGAGTAAGGCTGGGAGGTGATTGCCCCTCCCATAAGATGTAAAGGACAGGCAAAGGTGACGAAACCTTTGCAGGAAGCAAAGTCGTTCATTCTGTTCAGATTAATCCTTGCAGCTCTGTGTGGACTTTGTACTTCGGTTGGTTTTTTTAATAGTTTATTTGGCACTTCTGTTGTTGGCTGCACTTCACAGGAAAGAAAGGTGGGTGGTTATCTTGAGGGACTGTTTGAGACTCATTACAGGCTGGGAATGAACTTAATTCCCAGGGTTGAAGTAAAACAGGAATTGTTTTAACTAAGCGTGTGCTTAATTACGGTCTCGGAAGCCTTGGTTAGAACAGCTGGCTTCATGTTCGTGTGCTCTGGAAAATGCCAAAGCCACCCTAGAGGGATAGTGAAGCAAAAGAGAGATGCCTTGTGAGGTTCCAGGGGAGAACGCAACCCCCTGTAGAGCCCCAAGGCTGTTGCTCTCTAAACCACATCGTGGAGAAGAGGCAGCCAAGATGGCTGCCACACAGCCAGAGACAGCTTCAACCTAAGAAGAGTGCAGGAATGGAGTTAGTGACAGTGTGGAGCTGGGTGAGAACTATCCTTTTTGCTTTAAAATATAATCCCTTCAGGTGTTTTGGAGAATAGCTCTTCTTTTTGGCAACCGCTCAAATATTGGAAGACTGCTATCATGTCACCCCTAGTCCTTCTTCTCATTAAACTAGTCATGCCCAATTCCTGCAACTGTTCTTGATATGTTTTAGCCTCCAGTCCCCTAATCCTCTTTGTTGCTTTTCTCTGCACTTTTTCTGGAGTGTCTTGCTTCTCTGCTTTTATTGATCTCGTGTGGTCATGTGGTTGGTAGGTCATGTGATCAGCTGCTCATGTCGTGTGACATGCCATGTGACCAGCTGGTGATGTTGTGTGAAGGTCACCTAGCAAAGAGGTGGTCGGTGCCATCGTTGGTTGGTCGCTCAATGGATATGGAACCTTAAGGGCAGCGGTGGGATTCAAAAATCTCAACAAGTGGTTCTCTGCCCGGTTGCTGGGTGGGCATGGCCATGGTGGATGTGGCCTACCAGAAGTTCCGGGAGGGCCATTTTTTGACTTCCCCAGAATCCAGAGGCTTCCCTCGGGCCTCTGGAAGGGCGAAAGTGGCCTCCCCTGGGTTCTGGAGGCCCTCTGGAAGCTGGAAACAGGCCTGTTCCAGACTTCCGGAAGGCCCATTTTTCACCTCTGCATGGACCCTGCACTTACCTGCATCCAAAATGGGCTGTGTGGAGACTCCTGGGAGGGGTGGGGTGGGGTGGGCCATCCAGTCAGTTGAACATCCAGTTCACCTGAACCGGCCCGAACTGGCTGAATCCCACCCCTGCTTAAGGGTTTGTAAGCTGGCTTCGTATCGCCAGGTTGGTTGATCGATCCGTTCATGCCAGGCTTCAATACTGGCCATAGGGTGGCATGGCATGTCACATCACATGACCAGCCATTCACATGACCCACCAACCACATGAGATCAATAACAGCAGAGAAGATCTGAACACAAGATGCTTCAGCCAAAGTCCCACTGAGGGTGTCACCTAGCCTGGTGATGAAACATTTGGAAACTAAACAGCAAGCCAGGGGAACAAACCATCACTGACATCTACCATCCGAGTTATAAATATTTTCTCTCACGGCTTAGTTTATGACAAGGATGCAGCCTGGCTTGCTTACGGGCCGAGCAGAAAAAAAGAGATTCAAAAAATTATTATTATTTTCAACCTCTTACCATGGAAAGATAGTTATAATCCGTTGCTTTCCTAAGTCCCAGCATTTTTTTCTGCTCTGAGCTCATTCCTTTCAGCATGCAGTAAAATATGTGATAGTTTCTCTCATCTTGAGCCTGAGGAAAAAGAGAAAAGGAGAAGGGAAACCTTAGGACATAGAATAACAGAGTTGGAAGGGACCTTGGAGGTCTTCTAGTCCACCCCCCTGCTCAGAGGCAGGAAACTGTATTCCATTTCAGACAAGATGGCTGCCCAGTTTCTTCTTAAAAGCCTCCGCTGGTTTTTAATTCCACTGGTTAATTGTTTTCACTATTAGGAATATTCCCCTTAGTTCTAGGTTGCCTCTCTCCTTGTTTAATTTCCATCCGTTGTTTCTTTGTCTGTCAGATCAGACAAAGAAACAACGGATGGATAACGTTTCTTATTAAAGAAACGTTGTTTCTTTAATAATCAGATCTGGATTCTCTTCTTCCCAACAGTCTTACAAGATAGGAGATCCCCTGTTAGCAGAAACCTCACCCCAACTGCCTTGCTGAGAAGGTGGGTGTAGTGGATACAGGTAGTCTTCAATGTCCAGGGTTCCAAGTAACATACCAGAGGTTGGAATTCAGCCGGTTCTGACCAGTTCTGGAGAACTGGCAAATACTGCCTCTGACTGGCCCCACCCCCATCTATTCTCTGCCTCCCAAGTTCCCAGCTGATTGGCAGGGTCTTCTTTGGTTGCCCTGCACAGGAGCATGGAGCTGGAAAGCAGGTTAGTGGGGTGGAGAGGGAATGGGGATTTTGCAGTAATCTTCCCCTGCCACACCCACCACACCACACCCACCAAGCCACACCCACAGAACTGGTAGTAAAAAAATTTGAATCCCACTGTCAGGATTCCGGCACTTACCCCAATTAAATCATGAGTCTTGAGCCAAACTTCCAAAACTAAACAGGATTTATTGGGAGTTAACATGCCAGCACTGCCTAGGTATAGGCGACTCTGAGGCACATAATTCACTGTCACCCTTGACCCTGATTTCCCCCACCCCCTGAGTGTATCATAATTCATATTCTCCAATGAGACATGTCCATAGTCAAGTGTCATCAATCATACTCTCCAGTTAGATTTTTGCGTGGCAGAAACTTCAGTCACCTAGTGACAATCTCTGAAAACTATGCATGGAATGCACTTTTGATTTCCAAGCTGCCGCACTGCTCTTTCCAAACCCCTTTCCCCCCTCCCTTTCTGTTGGCAACTCTAAAATGGCCATAAAAATGGTTTTATGAGTTGACACCCACCACTGTAACATACCCATAGCAAACAGAACTCTGAGGCAGGCAAATCCCTCAAAGAATAGGTTTATTGGATATGTCATATTGGCACAAGCTGGTGAAAACCGGCTCTGAGTATTCCCGCGGTTTTCATCTAACTAAAAGCAAAGTGTTTCCCTTTCTCAAAACAGTCAGTCCCATGGTCCAATCAGGTTGCTCTCCAGTTGCTAGGTGACTCCAGTCCCCTCCTTCCGAGCCCCTGGAGGAACGTCCTTGGTTCCCACAAGAAAGCATTTTGTTTTGGCTACAGCACCCCAACTATCTCTATTCCCCCCTCCCTATCCCTCTTCCCTGGTGTGTCCCCTCAATCAGGCCAGCTTCAGGCCATAGCTTTTCTGTTGCTAGGCAAAACAGTTGTTAAGTGAGTTTTGCCCCATTTTCATGACCTCTCTTGCCACCATGGTTAAGCGAATCACTGCAGTTGCTAAACTAGGAACATGGTGGTTAAATGAATCTGGCTTCCCCATTGGCTAGCTTGTCAGCAGGTCGCAAAAGGGGATGCACCGTGAACCAAGTCTACTGCAACTGTCAGAACTACGAGTCAGTTGGCAAGCGTCCGTATTTTGATCACGTGACCTTGGGGAATACCGCAACAGTTGTGTGAAAAACGGCCGCAAATCATTTATTTTTCCAGTGCTGTTGTAACCTTGAATGGTCACTAAATGGACAGGCATAGGTCAAGGATGACCTGTACACCTGAGGGTGTGTGTGTGTCTGTAAGGTGTCCTTACCTGTCGACAGACGCGGGATTTCTCCAAGAGGTACTGCTCGATTTTAGCACCCTCAATCGCCCCTCGCTTGTTGAAATGGATGTCAATGTATTTGCCAAACCGGCTCGAGTTGTCATGCGAATGGTCTTGGCATTGCCAAAAGCTAACACAAGACAGACAGACAAAGTTGCAACTAAGCCCTTTCTTCCAAACCAGGTTTAAATGGGGGATTGGATCCAATAAAGATCCAGTGAATGGAATGGAATGGAATGGAATGGAATGGAATGGAATAGAATAGAATAGAATAGAATAGAATAGAATAGAATAGAATAGAATAGGAGAGAATGGAATGGAATGGAATGGAATAGAATAGAATAGAATAGAATAGAATAGAATAGAATAGGAGAGAATGGAATGGAATGGAATAATGGAAATGGAATGGAATAGAATAGAATAGAATAGAATAGGAGAGAATAGGAGAGAATAGGAGAGAATGGAATGGAATGGAATGGAATAGAATAGAATAGAATAGAATGGAGAAGGAGAATAGGAGAATGAATAGGAACAGAACAGAACAGAGAGAGAGAGAATAGGAGAGAATAGGATGGAATGGAATGGAATACGAATAGGAATAGGAATAGAACAGAACAGAATAGAACAGAACAGAACAGAACAGCATGTAGAATAGACCAGAAATAGAGTAGAAATAGAGTAGAATAGCATATAGAATAGAACAGAACAGAATAGAATTGTTATATTAAAACAATCATGTTTTAAACCACCCAAAAGTTTAGAGTATAGAAGAGAGAAGAGAACAGAATAGAATAGAAAAGAGAATAGAATAGAATAGAATTAAAAATACAATAGAATAGAATTGTTATAATAACAAAAAATGTTTTAAACCACCCGAAAATTTAGAATATAGAATAACAGAGTGGGAAGGGACCTTGGAGGTCTTCTAGTCCAACCCCCTGCTTAGGCAAGAACCCCTACACCACTTCAGGCAAAGGGTTATCCAATCTCTTCTTAAAAACTTCCAGCGTTGGAACATTTACAACTTCTGGAGGCAAAGTTGTTCCACTCATTAATTGTCCTCACTGGTAGGAAGTTTCTCCTTAATTCCAAGTTGCTTCTCTCCTTGATGAGTTTCCATCCGTTGCTTCTTGTCCTGCCTCTTCAGGTGCTTTGGAGAATAGCTTGACTGCCTCTTCTTTGGGGCAGCCCCTCAAATATTGGAAGACTGCTATCATGTCACCCCAAGTCCTTCTTTTCATTAAACTAAGCATACCCAATTCCAGCAACCGTTCTTTGTATGTTTTATCCTCCAGTCCCCTAATCCTCTTGGTTGCTCTTCTCTGCACTCTGCACTCCACCACTGATGGATGGGTTACAGTTGCAGATATCTGCCTCTCAACTTAACCAGCATGGTCAAAGAAAGAGAGCCATATATTGGCCCAATGTCGGTTTGTTGAAAGGTCTGGAGTCCAGTCAGAGTCATCATCTACTCCTCTTTTGTCCCCAAAGTTACTTTTTCCGTGCCAAGTGCAAAAAAGCTCACCTTCCAAGATGGGGTTGGCTTCCAGGACTTGCTGTTCGATCCAGGAATGCTGACCACTGATGGCCGCGAGGAACTGAAGGATCAACTTGGTGCTTTCGGTTTTTCCCGCGCCCGACTCACCGCTGTGACAACAAAAAAAAAATTATTTTTAACAAGAATACAGGTAATCCTCGACTTATGACCACAACTGAGCCACAAATTTCGGTGGCTAAGCAAAACATTTCTTAAGTGAGTTTTGTAGCCCATTTTCTGTCCATTCTATGCCCAGTTGTAGTGCCAGCACCCAGAACGCAATGCGTGCCCCCCATGCCCCGTATGCATGAGCGCACAATCCCCACCCACTCACCCGCCACTCCCTTACCTGCATTGCGCCTCACAGCTGATTTTTGGGCGATTTGAGGCCCTTTGTGGCCTCCCAGAGGCTTGAGGAAGGCTTCTGCAGGCTTTGCAGGCCGAAAAATTGCCCCGTTTCGTCACTTCCGATATTTTTGGAAAAACAGGAAGTGATGAAACGGGCCTAGTTTTCGGCCTGCAAAGCCTGCAGAAGCCTGTAGAAGGCTTCCTCAAGCCTTTGGGAGGCCGAAAAAGGCCTCAAACTGGCTGAAAATCAGCTGTGAGGCATACCCATGCGCAGTGAGGTAAGTTTGCCTGCAGCTCACGTGTCGGCACAAATGGCACTGCATGCCACCTGTGGCACACGTGCCATAGGTTCGCCATCACAGCCCTATACCATTTCAGACAAATGGCTGTCTAATTTCTTCTAAAAATCTTCCACTGTTGGAGCATTCACAACTTTCGGAGGCAGATTGTTTCTCTGATTCATTGTTCTCACTGTCCTTTGATGGCGAAGTGGTTGGTTTTAAATATATATATTTTTAGCAAAAATACAGATGGGAATGAGCAGGTTGGATCTCTACCTGATAAAATGTGTCTACTTCCACTCCCCTGGCTACTCTGAACACCTCAAGCTTGACAAAAAGGCTGGGAAAATGAGTCTTTCTTCCTTCCTTCCTTCCTTCCTTCCTTCCTTCCTTCCTTCCTTCCTTCCTTTCTTTCTGTCATGCCCCTGTCGGAGTCTGAATCGAGGAGGAAGAAGAACAGCTGACAGGGAGTGGGTGTGTGGCTCCATTGGCTATGTAGGAAACTGGGGAAGAGCAAAGTCCGGCTGGGCAGAGCAGGGAAAAGGAAGAACAAGGGAGAGGGAATTTGGAGGAAAACCCAGGCCCACCTCCTCTTCATCCTAGGGCACACAGGGAGGAACAGAGAAGGGAGCCAACGTGGGTTGCATGGCTTACAAGAGAGGAAAGGGCCCTGATTCCCTTCACTAGGCAAGCCTGGGGAGAGAGTTTAAAGGAGAGGCAGATGGGAGGGGCGATTGTCAGGAACAAACATTGAGTTTATCTAGTATTGGCTGCTGTTATGAGAGTTCATGGCATCCTCCCAACTGGTTTGATTTACTGCTGTGTTACTTCACTTCTGGAACTCCTTATCTTGCCCTGCCAGTTGGATTTATGGTTTAAAGTTTTCTGTTTACAATGTTTGGACTGGAATATCTGCAGCCAAAGGCTGTTGAAGATTCGTGAGAGAGTTTTCCTCCAACCGAGAGTAACCGGGACATTGGGGGCAAAGTTGGAGCTAATAAAGAGACTCATACTTATTCTTTGGCTGTGTTGCCTTTGTGCCACGCCCCGGGTCATCTTTCTTTCTTTCTTTCTTTCTTTCTTTCTTTCTTTCTTTCTTCCTTTCTTTCTTTCTCTCTCTCTCTCTTCTTCCTTCCTTCTTTCTCTCTCTTTTCTTCTTTGTTCTCTAACTCTCTTTCTTTCTCTTTTTTCTTTCTTGGATGGATGGAAACTAATCAAGAAAAGAAGCAACCTAGAACTAAGGAGAAATTTCTTGACAGTGAGAACAATTAACCAGTAGAATGACTTTGCTCCAAAAGCTGTGGGTGCTTCATCACTGGAAGTTTTCAAGAAGAAATTCGACAGCCATTTGTCCAGAATGGTATAGTGTCTCTCCTGCTTGAGCACCTCCACAATATCTAAGACTTCTGCAGATAATTGCTTTAGTCTGGCAAGGTTCAGTCTGTAGGCGAACAGCAATATAGAAACTACTCAGAAGTGCTCTAAGGGTTGTTCTTAATTCTTTGGGCATGACACCCAACACTAACAACTGGAGACTTCGATGGGCCCCAATATCTCCCCACTTGCCTTATAATACAACACTGGTCCTTGTTGTTCCTTTGCATGTTGAAGTAGCAATTGTCCGCGATGGCAAAAATATGGGGGGGCATCTCCCCAATTTTTTTGTTGGTGTAGAGACGGATCTGCTCCGGGGAGTAAATGGGAAGCAGCTGGTAGGGATTTACGGCCACCAGGATTGAGCCTGTGTACGTCTGGAGAACGAAGAGAAGTAAGCACACATACACAAACGCACAGACACAAGGGTAAGAATAATTGTGCGAGGTCAGAGTGTAGATCTGGCTACAACATTGGCCTCTTCATGATAAGGCTTAAATGATGATTATTATTCTTGCTGCTGTTATACGAGATGATTCTGATTGCATTTGAAATTTTAGTCTAGTTAATCCTTTCAATGTAGTGGATTAGTATAGTAGTAGTAGTAGCACAGCAGCAAGAGTAGTAATAAGGTTCACTAGACTTTACATTGTTGATGGCTCGATCCTGTTATAGTTGTTTATATTATTATGTCAACAGTTTAATAACCAATACTTTAACAAGGGGTCAACTGTTATAATTGTTTATATTATTATGTTGACAATTTAATAAATACTTTAATAAGGGATCAGCAACACCTGTCATAACATTTAACCTCATTTACTTTCATAAATGAAACAATTGGTTTTTAAAATTATTATTATTCTCACAATTTAATAAAATACTTTAGCCTAGAATCATAACAAACAAAGGGAGCTAGCCTTTTATCTATTCCTGCATGAGTGGACTCCAACTCCCAGAATTCCCCCAGACACAATCAGTAGCCTTCAACTCCCAGAATTCCTTGACCCACATGGTGGACTCCAATTCCCAGAATTCCCCATCCAGCAATGGGTGGACTTCAACTCCCAGAATTCCCCAGCCGGCAATGGATGGACTCCAATTCCCAGAATTCCCCATCCAGCAATGGGTGGACTTCAACTCCCAGAATTCCCCAGCCGGCAATGGATGGACTCCAACTCCCAGAATTCCTTGACCCACACGGATGGACTTCAGCTCCCAGAATTCTCCAGCCAGCCATTCTGGCTGGGCAATATTGGGAGTTGAAACCCCTCCCTCATCTTAAAATTGTCAAATTTGGGAAACACAGCTGTACATTGTACTTGCAAAAACATCTCCTGCTGTCGATGAACACTAATCGCCCAGTGCGCTCCCACAGACGGGGCCTCCTGGGGGTGCCGTCAGCTAAACATTGTAGGCTGGCGACCCCTAGGGGGAGGGCCTTCCCTGTGGAACCAGTTACCCCTGGAATCGCACCTGGCCCCTGATCTCCGCTCCTTCCGCCGTGACCTTAAAACATGGTTATTTTCACAATCCGGCCTGGACCGACAGGGGATCGGGGTTTTAACTTGGAATGTTTATTTGGCTATAAATTAATATTTTTAAAATTGTTTTAATT
Organism: Naja naja; assembly: GCA_009733165.1. Classification (NCBI taxonomy): domain Eukaryota; kingdom Metazoa; phylum Chordata; class Lepidosauria; order Squamata; family Elapidae; genus Naja; species Naja naja. The sequence goes on along the minus strand of CM019152.1, from coordinate 58,803,942 downwards.
TTTGTATTGTTCATTTTTTATGTACGCCGCCCTGAGTCCTTCGGGAGAGCGGGCGGCCTACAAGTCCAAATAAACTAAACTAAACTAAACTAAACTACATTCTTCAGCAGAAAATGGGACTTCTCTGTTGTCAAAATTGTGCTCCCATCTTTCCCAGTGACCGGCGGGAAAAAGAAAATTGCAAAGCTTCCCCATTCAACCCCACAACTGCCACAGACACCCGACTGAATTGTGCAATGCTATTTTTCCAGCCCAAAAGCCATTTCAGTAGCAGAGACGACGGGGACTCGATCCAAATGAAAGCGTTAACCAAAAAAAAACAAAACAAAATAAATGCGAAGGATTGGCCCCTCCCAACTGTTCTCCTGGAGCCCTTGGGGTTTTTTTAGGTTTTTTTGCAAAGCTGCAAAACATGCAGTGAGCAACCAGATTGGGAGTTGACATAAATGTGCCCCCTCCCCAAGCCAAGCAAGCAGAGGGAAGTGATCCACAAAACGTAGCATCAAATAAAGAGCCGAGCATAAGACAGGGGGACAATAAAGCACTTGACATACTTACCCTTCCGCCACAATTAGTCTAAGTTTCAAAGCAGAGGGAACAGGAAAATGTTATTTTGGGGTTAAAATAACCATTTTTTCCAAGGAGAGGAGAGGAGAGGCGGGAAGGGAAGGGAAGGGAAGGGAAGGGAAGGGAAGGGAAGAGAAGAGAAGAGAAGAGAAGAGAAGAGAGAATAGAATATAAAATATAGAAAAGAAAGAACAGAACAGAACAGAACAGAACAGAACAGAACAGAACAGAATAGAATAGAATAGAATAGAATAGAATAGAATTCCTTATTGGCCAAGTATGATGGGACACATAAGGAATTGGTCTCCGGTACAGAACCTCTCAGTATACACACATACAACAACAAAGTCATAGGCCATCATTAACCATCGTTACAATCATTACAGGAGACAAACAACAAGTGATAACTCATAAGATACCAATAGGAGAAGATAGTAAGAAAGATGAGAAAAGATGAGACATGAGAAGATCAGAAAGATGATAATAGCCATACAATACAAAAACGGCCATAAGATGAATGTAAATTAACCTAATCATCTAAAGGAAGAAAAACTGTTCCATCACTTTTCCATCAAGAGAAAACACTCACGTAAATCAGGCGCTCCCGATAGCGGATGAGAAGGTTCCTCAGAATGCCAGCCTCGTTCAGATCCCCCAAACGGATCATGTCTTCCACCCCATGAATGGAAGTCGGGTGCATCGGTTTGATGTGGCCGGCATTTTGAGGAGAGACCCAATGCTCCTGAGGTGGGGAAAAAATAAAAAATAAAAAAAAATCAAGCAAGCATCATCCAGACAGAAAGGAAAGTATGCACAGTGCCAGCAGTTCAAGTCTAAATTACATCTTAACAGAGATGATTAGATTAACAGAGTTGGAAGGGACCTTGTAGGTCATCTAGTCCAACCCCCCGCCCAAGCAGGAGACCCTACACCATTTCTGACAGAGAGCAGTCCAGTCTCTTCTTGAAAGCCTCCAGGGATGAAGCTCCCACAACATCCGAAGGCTACTTCTTTTCCATGGGTTGATTATTCTCACTGTCAGGAAATGTCTCCTTATTTCCAGGTTGAATGTCTCCTTGATCAGTTTCCATTCATTATTCCTTGTCTGGCCTTTGGGTGCCTTGGAGAATAGCTTGACCCCCTTCTTCTCTCTGTGGCAGCCCCTCAAATATTTGAAGATGCTCTCCTGTCTCCCCTGGTCCTTCTCTTCCCTAGACTAGCCAGGCCCAGTTCCTGCAACTGTCCATCGTATGTTTTAGCCTCCAGTCCCCTCATCATCCTGGTTGCTCTTCTCTGCACTCTTTCCAGAGTCTCAACATCTTTTTTTACAGTGTGGTGACCCAAACTGGATGCAGTACTCTAGGTGTGGTCTTACTAAGGGTTTATAGAGTGGTATTAGTACTGCATGTGATCTTGATTGTATCCCTCTGTTAGTCGAGCATCGAACTGCGCATGGTTAAAGCACCAGTGAAAAAGCTTCACAACGAGGATTGCTTTGCAGAACATCTTAAGGAAGTGCAGCCTTGGGGGAAACTTGCCACAGCAAAGCTGTGTTCATCTAGAGAGGCAGCCAGTCAAAGGGACTAGCCCCTTTTCCCAAGTAAGAAATGTGATGAAAAGGCAGAAGCTTTTGTGAAGAAAAGAGAAGAGAGTAGAATAGAATATAGAATATATAAAATAGAAGAGAAAATAGAAGAGAAGAGAATAGAGAATATAGAGAACAGAATAGAATAGAATTAAAAATAATTCGAATAGAATATAATTAAAAATAGGATAGAATAGAATTAAAAAGAATAGAATAGAATAAAAATAATAGCCTAGCATAGCATTAGAATAGAATAGAATAGAATAGAATAAATATAATAGAGTAGAGTAGCATAGAGTAGAATAGAGTAGAATAGAGTAACAGAGTTGGAAGGGGACCTTGGAGGTCTTCTAGTCTAACCCCCTGATTAGGCAGAAAACCCTCTACCATTTCAGACAAATGGTTTTCAATGGAACTACGTCTATATGGAGCAAAGTATGCAGTGGGGTACTCCAAGGCTCTGTTTTAGGCCCGGCACTCTTCAACATCTTCATCAATGATTTGGACAAGGGGATAGATGGGGAACTCATCAAATTCGCAGATGACACCAAGCTGTCAGGAATAGCTAACCCTCCAGAAGATAAAGGCTCAAGATCCAGAAGGATCTCAACAGACTTGAACATTGGGCGCTATCTAACAAGTTGCTGAACATTTCATCAGAGATCTGTGGAGATTCTCTGCCATCCAGATCATGGCTGTCCCAAAGATCATCATCTTTTAATGGCCCCATAATCCCTTGCGGGGTTGAGTCAGGTCAACTGAATGGAGCTAGCAGAGTGTTTCCTGGCCAGATGCCCTTCCTGTTGCCAATACAGAGGTTTTTTTCAGCAGAGATATCCTCATTGTGCCCAGAGAGAGAAATATCTGCCTCTACCTAGAATCGAACTCACAGCCTCCTGATTGTGAGGTGAGAACGCCACCTCTAGGCCACCGCACCACTCCTCATGGTTGTCCCAAGGACGGTTTTCCAAAAGCAACTGGACCTTTCTTGGGTTGTTGTTTTTTCCTCAAAGACGTTTCGCTTCTTGGCCATTTCGTGAACGGTCACTAAATGAACTGTTGTAAGTCGAGGACTACCTGTAAAGGCCTCAAGATTGTAGATAAGGAACAGCCAGGAGACGAGGGGGTCCATCACACATTCGTTTTACGTACATTTCCTTCGTCGTCGATGACCTGGATCTGTCCGGAATCGCACAGCTTGACCACTGCTCCGATGGGAACATCGAATTCCCGTCTGGTCCTGAGGTCCATCCATACATAATCCCCCTTGGAGAAAATACAAATAAGGCATTTAAGTCCTGAAGAAACACAGTGTGATGACCCAAAGGGGCGTGGCACAAAAACAATGAAGTCACCAAAGCAGGTAAAGTCCCTTTAATGCCTCCAACTTGGCCTTCAATGTTCAGTTATCATTGGCTGGAGAAAAAAAACACTCCCAAAAACAGTTTTTAAAGAGAAGAAATTCCGTCTGAACCCAAATTACATATAAATTATAAATAAAAACCAACACAAACCACACTGTGGCAATTAACGAGACAAGGCAGGGTAAGGAATTGCAGACTTCCAAAGGTAACGAAACACAAACAGTCGGGAGGAGAACCCAGATAAGACTCGACAAACAAAGATAATTCACGCTTTGCTTCCAGCAAGGTGCTGTGCGCAAACGCCCTTTTAAAATCCTGTTTTCCCAACTGCAGCTAATGAAGGGAATCAGGGCCCTTTCCTCCCCTGTAACCCACATTGTTCCCTTATTCGTTCCTCCCTGCGTGCCCTAGGATGAAGAGGGGGTGGGCCTGGGTCTTTCTCTGAAGGCCCAGCTGGATTGTGCCCCCCTAGTTTCCTCCACAGCCACCGGAACCACACTCCTACTCCTTGTCGGCTGTTCCTCCTCTCCCTTGGAATCAGATTCCAACAGGGGCATGACACACAGCAAAGAAATACCCTGTTTCCCCCAAAATAAGACCCTGCCTTATATATATATATATTTGCCACGAAAAAAGGCACCAGGTCTTATTTTCGGGGGATGTCATCCACTGACTAACCTCACTTGCGCGCGTCGCCCCTGGCCTCCTTTTCGATGTCAGAGGCCTTCAGGAACTACTACTTCTGCGGCAGGCAAGGCTTTCCTGAAGGCCTCTGCAGCCAATAATAGAGCTCTGGATCGATCCAGAGCTTTATTGTCAGCTACAGAGGCCTTCAGGAAAGCCTAGCCAGACTTGCTGGCTGCAGAAGAAATGGGCCAGCGAGGCAGGTATCGGGGGGGTGCGAGGCCTGGCTACAACTGTCCAAAGAGAAGTAGTAGGGCAGCTCCACCACCCCACCAACCCCACCCTAGCTTAATTTTTACCCATCTACTCTGGAGTGGGCGGGATCTTAGTTAGGGCTTATTTTGGGGGTAGGGCTTATATTGGGCGCACGTGTAAAAAAAAATCAAGCTAGGACTTATTTTCAGGGTAGGCTGTATTTTGGGGGAAACAGGGCACCAGAGTACGATTCCCCTCTTAATACAGGTAAGTTCTCAACTTGCAACAGTTCGTTTAGTGACTGAAGTTACAACGGCCCTGGAAAAAAGTGACTTATGACCATTTTTCCACACTTACAACCATTTCAGCATCACCCAGAGGCCACCGTGATTTACGGTTTAGCAAATTCTGGGCTCAAGTGTGGTTGTAGGTGAAGGGCTAGCCATACAGAAGATTCTTAGAGTGACAACAGTAAAGACAAAACCCAGAGGTTTTTCTTTTAGGTTTAATGGACAAGTTTTGGGTTCAATGGAGGTTGTAAGTTGAGGACTTCCTGTATGATAGGAACACTGCTTCTCTCTCCCCATGCTGGAGAGCCCCATAATTTCTGGGGAAAGATTCAGATTCCAAAGCTTTGGAATTTTCATTGCCATTGTAACTTCAAATAGTCACTGAATGAACTTTTTTTAAGTCGAGGACTCTCTGTATACTTCAAGAAGGAATCATGTTTCCACGATCTGGAGAAGATTGTAGATGTATTATGAGACCATAATCCTTTTCTTCTTCTTTTTTAATAATTAAAAAAATTTTTTTTTAACTTGAACGTATCTTCCATTAAACAGTGTGTCGTCTGGATACAATTGTCTCTGTGCAATCACAATCACAGTTTAAAATATTCATTACATTGATAATAATTCTCTAATCTTACAATATTAATAATCAGCATTATAACTCTACTAACTGGATACCCATGCTTCGCTACGAAACTATGTGGTCGGGCTTAATTTTTGGGGAGGAAAATAAGGAGAAAAAAAATTGTGGCCTCTGCCTACCAGCATCCATCGGTATTCATCTGGCTAGCGTCCTGTCACTGTGTGAGAGAGTTGAGGGCTGTTTGGAAACTGAAACAGTATTTGCTGTGTGAGCAAGGAGACAACAAGGAGCCTGGGCATGGCTTAGCTCAACTGTTCTGTGCTAAAACTGCTTGGTGCTGTGAAATTGAAACTGAAACTCCTCTTCTCTGCTTGTGTTTTGCATTTGGAAGAGATTTCTTTCCAGGTGGGGAGGGGGAGTAGAACTCCTTAGCATCAAAGCGTGTTAATAATAATAATATAGGAAATACTCTAAATGCTCTGATGGTCATTTCAAAAAAATCCTTTCTTAGTGAGCACCTAGTAGCCAAGAGAAATATACGTGCCAAATACCAAGTGTGTAGGCTTTACGGTTCTGGAGATTTTGTGATGATGCGTGAGTGGTCTTTGGCTTTTATATATAGACATTCATTTCTCCCTCTTAACATATCTTCTAATGAGAATATAATATTATATTGAGTATGATCAACTTATCATATATAATAGTCATCATATTGTTCACATCTGTATCTTAACATATATTATTTATGTCACCAATCTCTATTTATTTCTCACTTCTATTTTTAATCTCCAACTATCCATAAAATAGCTCCCGTGTCATATCATCTTCAGTTTGTTCTTTTTCTTTTAATAGCAAGCATTAATCCATTCATTTCTGCACATTCTAATATTTTCCTAATCACATTCTCATCTATAGGGATCTCATTACTTTTCCAGTTTTGTGCAAATACAATTCTAGCTGCAGTTAATACGTGTATAATTAAACATGCATTTCCTTTACTGTAAGTTTCAGGCAACGTCCCCAACTAAAATATTTCTGTCCAACAAAAATATTTCCGGAAACCATAATCCTTTTCAAAGGGAGTTACAGAGAAAACAATTCCGGCCTGTTCTCAGCCCTTCTGATTTGCAAGATGCAAAAAGAAAGAAAAAAGAATTTTGGGTACAGAAAGACAGAAGTAGGTTGATTGCAAGGAAAAAAAGTTAAATACTAAAAGCAATTTGACAGCAGAATCACCTATTCACTCACCTGTTCGTGTCCCTTTTATTAGGTAGGTTCAAGTAAAACTGGACAGCCATTTTTCAACCGGCTTTACTTATTTGGTTGGTTGGTTTTAATTTATTTATTACATTAATTAACCACCTAACTCCCTGAAGATTCTGGGCAGTCTTTAATCTGCATTCTGGAAAAGGGTTGAATTGATGGTCTCAAGGGGTTCTTCCAGCCCCCTGATACTATAAAAGCAGAGAAACTGAAAATATTGCCTTGACTCTCTCTCTCTCTTTCTCTCCTTATCTTTTTCTTTCTTTCTCTCTCTTTTCTCCTTCTGTTTCTTTCTCCTATTTTCTCTCTCCTCTTTTCTTTTCTATTTCCTCTGTTTCTCTCTCCTCTTTTCTCTTTCATTCCTTTCTCCTTTCTTCTGTTTTCATTTCTTTTTCCTATTTTATTATAATTATTCTTAATTTTCTAATTCTATTCTAATTTCTATTTATTTTTTCTTTTTCATTTATTCCTATGCTTTTTTCCTTCTCTTCTCTTCCTCTTCTCGCTCTCCAAAGCCCCTTCTTTATTCCTTTTCTTTTTCTCTTTTTTCTATATCATTCTCTCTTCTCTCTCTCTTCTCTCTCTCTCTCAAGATTTGAGACATTCTATTTCGAGACACAGAGCTCATTCTTAACACATCAACAAATACTTTCAAAGGTTATGCAAAACTGCAGTAACTTCAGGCCTCTTTCCAACCAGCTCAGAAGCTAAGGAGATGCCATCATGCCTTGTTTGAAAAGTCCTCGCTTGGGGACAAAAGCTACATCTCCAACCCCACCACCCCAGAAGACCCTTCAATGCACCCTTTGTTTCCCCAAGTCTTGCCCAGGCTTACTCAGAAGTAAGGAACACCTCCTTTACGCCGTCTTCCTTCCAAAGAAAGCGTGCAAAGGACGGGCAACTCTCTATTTCTCTCAAAAACCCCGAAGTCTCAGCTTTCTCTTACCGACAAAAGTGCATGGATTTTCAGTGCTTGGTTGACGTTTCGGATCAGCGCCCATTTTTTTTTATCTCTCTCATGGACGCCCATCTCACTGTGGTACTGGAACATGGCGGCATTTCAGCTTCCCTTATCCTTCCCTTATCAATTGACCCCTGGTCTTCTTCCAAAGCGCCATGAAGTTTTGGCTCTTCGTCTACTTTCTGGTGTGAAAATAAATCCTTCTCCAGCTTCTCCTTCGGGAAGTCTTCTAGAAGACGACTCCTGCCTTAATCCATAAGATGTCTCCTCTCTCCTGGCTTCTTTTGCTTCCTAACAAAAGTTTGAGGGGGTAACGATTTACGGGGGGTCCACCACCAAATTCCTAAGATCCTCCTGCTGAAAACCAGCCGAAATTCCAATTTTTCAGGCCTGCAAGACTCTTTCCACCTTCCTGGGGTTTTCCTTTCTTCGTTTTTTTCCCCTTTCTTTCACATCTTTCAACTCTGAGTCCACTGGACGTTTTGGGCCAATTATTAAGCCAGATCAGAAAATCTCTCTTTCAACGCTTGGCTTTTAATTAACTTAATACCTTTCAGCACCAAGTTAACCAATGCACAAGGGGGAATTGAATACCAGCAACCATCACAGGGGCCGAGAAGCCATAGCAACCGACTTTTAAATAATTAAGTCCGTGGTATCGTGCCCAGTAAGCAGCATCTTAAATTCCCAAAGGATATAGAAATGATGTTAGATGTCTAGCTGGCCTGGTCTCCAGGAATTCAGACCATCAGTCAGAATAGGATTGGAAGGGACCTAGTTCAACTCCCCATCCTAGCAGGAGACCCCATAAAATTTCAGACAAGAAACCAGTCTTAAAAACTCTTAATAACTTTTTTTTAAAAAAGAAAACTTTGAACAGTGTTTAACTTTTTAAAAACCTCCAGTGATGAAGCACCCATAACCTCTGAAGACAAACTGGTTAATTGCTCTCACTGTTAGGAAGTTTCTTCTTAAATCCAGGTTGTTTCTCTCCTTGATTAGTTTCCATCCATTGTTTCTTTTTCTTGCCTTCAGATGCTTTGGAAAATAAGTTGGCCTCCTTTTCTGGGGAGCAGCCCTTCAAATACTGGAGTACTGCTATCTTACCACCCCTAGTGGTGGGACTCATCTCCAGGGGCGGGGGATGAGTCTGCCTACCGAGATGAGGTGGACTGGTTGCTTTCGTGGTGTGGAGACAAAAACTTGGTCCTTAACACCAATAAGACCAAGGAGCTTATAGTGGACTATAGAAGAAACAGGTCAGACCTCCAGCCCTTGCTTATCAAGGGAAACTGAGTGGAGCAAGTGGCCAGTTTTAAGTTTCTGGGTGTTACCCTAAAAGAAGACCTGACCTGGGGTGCTCACATTGCAGCCCTGGTCAAAAGGGCCCAGCAGAGATGATACTACCTGAGACTTCTCAGGAAACAACACCTGAATGAAAAACTGCTGCTGACCTTCTACTGCTGCACCATGGGCAGTATCTTAACTTACTGCACACCTGTGTATGGTTTGCCAATTGCACAGTGGCAGATAGGACAGCACTCCAGAGGGTTAACGTCATTGCCCAGAGGATCATGGGTTGCCCACTCCCCTCTTTGGAAGAGCTTTCTGGCTTCTGGAGGGCCTCTGGAGCCCGGGAGGCTGATTTTGCCCTCCCAGAGGCCCGAGGGAAGCCTCCGGACTCTGGGGAAAGTGAACAATGGCCCTCCCAGAAGTTCCAGAAGTCTGGAAATGGGCCTGTTTTGGCTTCCAGAGGGCCTCTGGAGCCTGGGGAAGGCCATTTTCGCCCTCCCAGAGGCCCAAGGGGAGCCTCTGGACTGTGAGGAAGGCGAAAAATGGCCCTCCCGGAAGTTATAGAAGTCTGGAAACGGGCCTGTTGTAGGCAGGGGTGGGATTCAAAAATCCCAGCAACTGGTTTGCTGCCTGGTTTCTGGATGGGCGTGGCCTACCGGAACTTCCGGGAGGGCATTTTTCGCCTTCCCCAAAGTCCGGAGGCTCCCCTCGGGCCTCTGGGAGGGCGAAAACAGCCTTCCCCGGGCTCCAGAGGCCCTCCGGAAGCCAAAACAGGCCCGTTTCCAGACTTCCGGAACTTCCAGGAGGGCTGTTGTTCACCTTCCCCAGGGTCCGGAGGCTTCCCTCAGGCTCTGGGAGGGCGAAATCAGCCACCCCCGGGCTCCAGAAGCCCTCCGGAAGCCGGAAACAGGCCCATTTCTGGACTTGTGGAACTTCTGGTTCTGCCCATTTTTCGCCTCCCAGAGCCTCTGCACAGACCCTGCACTTATCTGCATCCAAAGCGGGCCACATGGAGACTCCTGGGAGGGCGGGCCAGGATGGGGCCAGCCGGTTGGTTCAACTACCGGTCGGCAAACCAGATGTAAATATAACATCCGATTCACTTGAACCAGTCCAAAGTGGCTGAATCCCACCCCTGGTTGTAGAGTGTGCACAGGTCTATCACATGTATCAACCCAGGAGCAAGTAGAGCCAACAGTGGTTGGTATCCAATAGTGGTTTTTATCTACAATAGGAATATAGGAATACTGTACATACATATGCTGCAAGCAGTATTTGAACAAACAGCAATTACTGCAGGGAAGAATTTGATGGACTAACAAACAAACACTCTAGCAAGCCTTCCTCTTTTAGACAGGCTCTTAAAGGGATAACAGTCCAAAAAAACCTGCTGACTCATTCCCATCATTTCATCAGCAGGTCAGCTCTTAAATTATCACCTTGACAGCAGTGTTTCTCAATCTTTGCAACTTTAAAATGTGGGGACTCCAACTCCCAGAATTCCCCAGCTAGCCATCTAATGGAAGAGAGAAACAACCTGGAATTAAGGAGAAACTTCCTGACAATGAGGACAATTAACCAGTGGAACGACTTGCCACCAGAAATTGTGGGTGCTCCAACACTGGAGGTTTTTAAGAAGAGACTGGACAGCCACTTGCCTGGAATGCTATAGGGTCTCCTGCTTGAGCAGGGGGCTGGACTAGAAGACCTCCAAGGTCCCTTTTCCAGCTGAATTCTGATTCTGATTCATCCAATTTGGTATTCAACGCATTTTGACATGAAATTTTTGTTCCAGTACTCATCGCTTGTTTGCTACTCAACGCATAAGCTAGGACATTCCAATACCAGCTGCCTTAGGACTCACTACGTTATTCCTCATGGGAAATATTTGTTTGATACTCATCGTTTCTGGTACAGTTAGTCCTTGACGTATGACCATAACTGAGCCCAAAATTTACCTTGCCAGAGTGAGAAATTTATTCAGGGAGTTTCGCCCCATTTTACAACTTTTCTTGCCAGCTTTGTTAAGGGAATCACTGCCCTTCTTAAGTTAGTAACTATAAAAAAGAAAAGAGAGAGAGAAAGAAAGAGAAAGAAAGAAAGAAAAGAAGAGAGAAAGAAAAAGAAAGAAAGGAAGGAAGGAAGGAAGGAAGAGAGAAAGAGAGAGAAAGGAAAGAAAGGAAGAATGAAAAAAGTATGGTTAGATACAGAGAAATCTCTGTGTTTCTTTGGGTGTAAATTTAATTCCAAACCAGATTAAGGGTTAGTTTGAAACAAGCAGCTTTTTCAGTTCTGTTCCAGAAACCAGGCAGCAAATGGGTTGCTGGGATCTTTGAATCTCACCCCTGCCTACAACGTTTCAGATCAATGGTTGTCCGGCCTCTTCTTTTAAAAACTCCAGTGCCCTTAATCGCCAGGAGCTAAGCCGAATCACACTTCAAACCAAAAGCCGAGCTCCGTTGGATGGTGCCAGCCCAAGGCGCCACGTGTGTGAAAACGCCACCGATGGATGTGCACGTCTCCAGATGTTTCTAACATCTGCAGCAGCTCCGCGGGCAACCTGGTTTGCCCCCTTCATTATCCAAGCCCAACCTCTGGAAGACTTGACTTACTCGCTTCCTTTGAGGGCAGGGGGTTTTTTGACAGCGGGCGCCATTAAGATGCTAAATGGGCCCATCCAGAGGCAGGCCCCAATGGACCGTATTTTAATCTATATGCAAATAGGTTTTGAGCGGATGGGGGAAGTGGAGTTCTCACCACCGTTGTTAGGACGGTTGCTGACCAGCCCATAAATGCCATGTGAGACAGTTAAGCGTCAACAGCGTGCTGAGAAAATTGGCTTATGAGGCTCGTGACCGAAGGTCCTGAATGAGAAATCCCAACCAAGAATTGGAAGGGACCTTGGAGGTCTTCTAGTCTGACCCCTCGCTGAAGCAGGAGACCCTCTACCATTCCAGACAAATGCCTGTCCAATCTCTTCTTAAAAACCTTCAGTGGTGGAACACCCACAACTTCTGGTGGCAAGCCATTCTACTGATTAATTGTTTTCACTATCAATAATTTTCTCCTTAATTCCAGGTTGCTTCTCTCCTTGATCAGTTTCCGCCCATTCTGCCTTCTGTCATGTCCTGCCTTCTGGTGCTTTGGAGAATAGGTTGACCCCCCCTTCTTTGTGGCAGCCCCTCAAATATTGGAAGACTGTGCCATGCCCCTGTCGGAGTCTGAATCTGAGGAGGAAGATGAACAGCTGACAGGGAGCAGGAGGGTGGCTCCGTTGGCTGGGGAGGAAACTGGGGAAGGGCAAAGTCCGGCTAGGCAGAGCAGGGAAAAGGTAGAACAAGGGAGAGGGAGTTCAGAGGAAGACCCAGGCCCACCCCCTCTTCACCTTAGGACACGCAGGGAGGAACGGAGAAGGGAGCAATGTGGGCTGCGTGGCTTACAGGGAAGGAAAGGGTCCTGATTCCCTTCATTAGCTATGCCTGGGAAGAGAGTTTAAAAGAGATGCAAGCTGAGTGCAGCGTCTGCTGGGAACAAACGTGAGTTTATCTTGTGCTGACTTTGGTTATCTGCGTTCCTGGCATCCTCCCAACCGTGTTGAGTTAGTACCGTGCCTTCATGTCTGGAATTCTTGCTCCTGCCCTGTTGGACTAATTACCTCATTTTGCCTTGACTGGACTTATAGTTACTCATCCAAGAAGGTTCTTCAGTTCTGACTGAATGCTCTTCATTTTTATCTTCTTCTCCTGAATGCTCTTTGTCTCGTTTTGCTTCTCAGGGTTGGACTAGATGACCTACAAGGTCCCTTCCAACTCTGATTATCTGTTATCTGTTATCATCCAAGGAGCTTCATGGTCATTCAGTCAGAACTGAAGAAGCTTCTTGGATGGGAAGTGAAATGTCTTCAAGGAAAAACCATGTCCAGTTACCTTTTGAAAAAGCACTTTTGGGACCCTCAGATTTAAACATGGATGCTGTAACCAGAGACGTTGTCTATCTAATCCAAAATTGTCACCTCTGTCAACCAGGGTCTGTTTTAACCTGGTTACTGAATTGCTCTATAAATTAATCCAGTGTGGTGGAATCCCACAATATGCTCATCCACAAAGAAACAAACCAGGAATGACACCGAGCAAGTTTAGTAGAGCCACCACATCTGGGCTGCAAACACCTAGATGACTCTGCTCCCATCTAGTGGACAGCTGGACACACCTCAGGTTAAGTGGGTTGCGCAAATGCAACCACAAGTTTGTTGACACACACACACACACACACCACTAAACAATATTAGCAAATGCTGGCAGCCAGGCTATTCTGTAGGCTTTCCTGGCTCTCATAATGCATGACAAACAAACACACACACACACACACACACACACACAAACCTGCTGATTTGAAACTAATCCTTAATCTGGTTTGGA
>CM019152.1:58719095-58736034 GCA_009733165.1 Naja naja | reverse complement strand
CCTCCTTTAACACCACACTGGCATCAAGAGGACTGTGGGGTCCTTGGTGCCCTCAGCCTGGTGGTTTTCCTGCAGACCTTTCATCACCCAAGGAAGGGACACCATCAGCGCTTAGGACCTGAGAACTTGCACGTGAGGAGAAAAACCCCAGAAACGAAACGTCCCGGAAAAACAACTCCAACGGGTTCCGGCGTTCGATTCCGCGTGTGATCCTCCCCGTCCGGAAGGGCTTCCCAAAGTTTGGACGAGAAGGAAGAGCCCCTCAAAAGCCCTGAGCACTTGGCCAAATTCAGAGGGGGGGCGAAAAAAAAAAGAACATGATCTCATAGAGGGTTGAACTATCAATCAATCAGAATAGAGCTGGAAGGGACCTTTGGAGGTCATCTAGTCCAACCCCCCTGCTACAGCAGGAGATGCTATATAATTTGAGACAAATGGCTGTCCAGAAATGGCTCTTCTTTCAAAACTCCAGTGATGAAGCACCCACAACTTCTGGTTAATTGTCCTCACAAATAAATAAAGTTTCTCCTTAATTCCAGGTTGTTTCTCTTTTTTTTTGGTCAGTTTCCACCCATTGTTTCTTGCCTTGCCCTCTGGTGCTTTGGAAAATAAGTTGACCCCCTCTTCTTGTGGCATCCCCTCAAATAAGAGCCTTGGGTGGCTCAGGCTGTTAATTGCCTGCACTTAAGTTCCAGCTGCCTGCAATTAGTGCAGGCTCGAATCCCACCAGGCTCAAGGTTGACTCAGCCTTCCATCCTCTCGGGGTAGGTAAATTGAGGACCCAAGATTGTTGGGGGCAATAAGCTGACTTTGTAAAAAAAAGTCACTTAGTAATAAGCAGGCATATACAATGGAATGAAGGTTATTGCTGAGCGCATTGGGTTGTATCCCAGAAATTGTAAGCTGCCCTGAGTCTCTGGAGAAGGGCGGCATATAAATGTAATTTTAAAAAACAATACTGGAATACTGCTTTCATGTCACCCCCTAATCCTTCATTTCATTAAACTAGACGTACCCAATTCCTGCAACCGTTCTTCATACGTTTTACTTCCCAAACCGTTAATCATCCTAGTTGCTCTTCTCTGAATTTTTCTCCCAAAGTCTCAACCTATTTTTGGTAACATGGTGGCCAAAGCTGGATCCAGTAGTCCAGGTGGAGTCTTATTAAGGTTTTGTAAAGCGGTACTAAAACTCCTTCATGTGATTACTTAGAATTAGAAACCTTTAAGATCCCTTCCAACACTTGTTTATTCTCTATTCTGTCTTCAAAGCGATTCAAGCAAACCAGCCAATTTGGGGTGCCTCCAAGCAAAAAAATTTATCTGATCGAGCAAAAAAAAAAAAAGTGGTGTTGAGCTTTTCATTCTACCTCTGTCAATCAAGCAAAAAAAAAAAACCCAACTTTTAAAAGCTTCTTTCAAACCTCAGATTTGCACGAAGCAAACAGTAAGCCATGCCATTTAAAGGTTTAATCATTAGGAAGGGGAGGTGGCAGAAGTGATTTCAAGATCCTGAAGCTCCGATCCAAATTTCGCTACGGATCCTCTATGTCGTAAGTTCCCCGTTTAAACAGTTGTGCCAATTTTGCAAAAGCGTGAAAAAGAGGAGGAAAAGAGGGGCACCTGTTTAATACTTGCATGCTGAACGTGCTCTGATTGGTGGTGAGTTGGGATTACTGAAAATAAGTTGGGAAAACTTCTGATTATGAAAAATCAACTTTTTTCTCAGCCTCCATGAAAATTAGGGCTTTACTTTGCAAGAAAAAAAAAAGTTTAAAATTATCAGGATTTAGGCAATGCTGCCCCTTTTGGGAACCGTGCAAATTATTGCAATAAACCGGATCGAAGGAATATCAAGATGTGCCTTTTTTTTTTCTTCACATCAAGCCCTGCTAGGTAGGCTTCTGAGACAGGCCATGGGTCTAATCTGATTTTCAGGAGGTCTTGTAAGTTCAAGGAAACGCTCCAAATTTTCAAAGAGGGGTGCAAGATGCCTTCTGCACAAAAGCCAGGTCAGTTTCTGTTTGGAGAGGCGATAGTGAGCCGGGCAGCCTGTACATTGAATTTAAAAAATAAAAAATAAACTTCTGGAGCAAGTTCTTGAAAGTTTCAAACAGCAGGTTTCCCAGCCTAGCGAGGGGAGGTTGGTGCTTCTTAAGTTCCTCCTTAAGAGCCGATCGAAGGTCAGGCTGAAGGTCAAGAAGAAGAAGAAGAACGGATGTCCATTCTGCTTTTTTTCAAAAGTGCATCCCATCTGGGTCAAAAGCCAAGTCACAGTTGGAGCTGCAGAGCCCAAAACAAAAGAGAAAGAAAAAAAGAAAACGATTTCAGAGGAGGAAGAAAAGCTACTGAAGAGAGCTGGGAGCAGAATTTCAGATTTGGAACATCACGGAGCATTTCAGGTGAGCTGGCTCGAGGCCGTCGGTGAAGGCCACGAGGAAATACATCACTTTCCGGATTTTGGCCAGCTCCACCAACCTTTCCCCAAACTCCAGGGCGTCTGCTTCGTTGCAGTCGACCACGTCGGGCGCGTCCGGCTTCTTCCAGAACGTCCCCACCGGGTCCAAGAGCTGCCTTCGCATGAGGTTGGTCAAATCCGGCGTCCAGTGCTGGGAGGTCCCAATAACGGTGGCCTTGCCTGGCTGGTTCAGGGCCACTTTCCAGCTCAGGAAACGGAGGCCGTGCTGACGGGAGAAGTCCAGCCGGAAGACAAACTCGTTGGGGCGAAGCAGCTTCTCGCCGTCTTGAGGTTTCTCCTTCTTCTGCTCCAGGGTCTTCACTCGGATCCTCATCAGCTTGGTCAGCTCGGCATCTTGGACCAAGGGCATCTCCAGTTCGGCCGCCTCGGAACTCATCGTTCGTCTTTCGGCACGGGGAGGATTCTGCACGTGCGACCGAGGTGCCTGACAGGCAAAAGGCAACCTCCTTCTGCGCCTTCGCTCGCTTGCTTGGCACCCCGGCGATGCTAAGCAACCTGGCCCGGGGAAACAAGGAGCCCGAGGGGGTTTCCTCTGGGCGTCTCATTTTCCAGGGAGGGACACGTTCACCGAGGGTACCTCATCCCCCGAGCTAAGTCTCTTGATATCGGCTGCCTTAACAACCTGGCTTAGCAACCGTTCCCAAACGAAAACATCGTTTAACAGAATAACAGAGTTGGAAGGGACCTTGGAAGGTCTTCTAGTCCAACCCGCTGTTTGGGCAGGAGACCCTAGAACATTTCAGACAAATAGGTGGTCCAATCTCTTCTCTTTTGCACAAAAAATGTGTAACCTACCGACACACTATATGTATGTAATTGGAAAATGGCTTTATGTTTTTATGTCTTGTCTGTGTATGTTTGTCAAAAAAAAATCTTAAAAAAAGCACTAAACACTTCATGTGATCTGGGTTCTATCCCTCTGTTAATGCAGCCTAGGATTGTGTTGCAGGATGGAGAAAAGGGGATTACATCTGAAGGTACAAAGAAAAATGCTCAGAACCAAGCTGGCACTCTCAAGACTGGCTAAAATTCAACTCCCATGCTTCCCAGCCAGTTTGCGGTCAAAAGGCAGAGGGAAAGAAGAGATGTTGAAGAAGGCTTCTTTTTTATAAGGGTCATTGCAAACCTTTTTTTCCCTAATGGTGATTTAATTCAGGAAGTCTCCCAAATGATTGTGCGTTCCAGATTCTTTCAGGATTTAAAGACGGGTTTACAGAAAACAAAGCGCTTGCAATTCCACCCAGGGATTTGACCAGTAGCTGGCAAAACGCTTTCGGCTTTGCCAAAATGGCGGTCAGGACTGGATGCTTTGATCCACGGCTCTGCTCCAGCAGGGGGTTGGACTAAAAACCCCAAGGTCCCTTCCAACTCTATTATTCTATGTTCTAAGTACTTTAAACCTTCCCTTAGGGAAAGCAGAACTCGGTTTTCTGACTGGAGGATAAAACATATGATGAATGGTTACAGGAACTGGGCATGGCTAGTCTAGTGAAGAGAAGGACCAGGGGAGAAAGGAGATATTCCAATATTTGAGGGGCTGCCACAGAGAGGAAGGGGTCAAGCTATTTTCCAAGGCACCTGAAGGCCAGACAAGGAATAATGGATGGAAACTGATCAAGGAGAGATTCAACCTAGAAATAAGAGGAATTTTCTAACAGTGAGAACAATCAACCCATGGAACAGAAGTCGCCTTCAGAAGTTGTGGGAGCTTCATCCCTGGAGGCTTTTAAGAAGAGGCTGGACTGCCATCTGTCAGAAATGGTGTAGGGTCTCCTGCTTGGGCGGAGGGTTGGGCTAGATGACCTCCAAAGTTTGGAAAAGACCAAACCTTGGAACTCTGTTAATCTGGTTAGGGATCTCATGAACGGAGGGCATGTGACACAGCCCACAGCGAATGTGATCATGGAAAGATGACAATCCCTCAGTGTGCCACCTTCCGAATTTCATTCATTAGGAGGTTCTCTGGAGATCCAGGCAACGGCGTCAAATGGAGGATTACAACACAGCTGCAGCAGCACAACAATTCACTCTAAGTTGCATTGGACACAATGGATGCTAAACTAGTCTGTGATGACCCGGAGCATGGCACAAAGGCAACACAGTCAGATAATCAGTAGGAGTCCCTTTATTAGCTCCAACTTTGCCCCCAATGTCCTGGTTACCTTCTGGCTGGAGAAAAACTCTCTCAGGAACAGCCTTTGACTGCAGACAATTCAGTCCAAAACAAGGTAAACACAAACTGTAACTAAAAATCCAAACAAACCAAACTGAAGTAATTAGCTTGACAGGGCAGGAGAAGGAATTTCAGACTTGAAAGCACGGCAAAACTCACACAGTTGGGAAGACTCCAGGAACCCAGATAAGCCATGACAATACCAGGTAAATTCACGTTTGTTCCCATAAGACACCGCACTCAGCTTGTATCTCTTTTAAACTCTCTTCCCAGCTGTGGCTAATGAAGGGAATCAGGGCCCTTTCCTCCCCTGTAAACTATGCAACCCACGTTGCTCCCTTCTCCGTTCCTCCCTTCTCCGTTCCTCCCTGCGTGCCCTAGGATGCAGAGGGGGTGGGCCTGGGTCTTCCTCTGAACTCCCTCTCCCTTGTTCTACCTCTCCCCTGCTCTGCCCAGCCGGACTGTGCCCTTCCCCGGTTTCCTCCACAGCCACCGGAGCCACACTCCCACTCCCTGTCGGCTGTTCCACCTCCCCCTCGGAATCAGATTCCAACAGGGGCATGACAGAGACACATCCATAGCCAAGAGTCATCAATCATACTCTCCAATTAGGCTTTTGCGCAGCAGAAACTTCAGTCACAGAAACTATCTTTGAAAACATGTATGGAATGTGAGAGGCCCACTGCTCCCTGCTCCCTTTCTGTTGGCAACTCTAAAAAGACCATATAAATATTTTATGAGTTGACATCCAACCTCTTCCTCCCCACTTTCATATCTTTATTCAATTTCAAAGGCAACATTAGAATTCAAAGGAACATAAAACAGAGAAAAACAAATTAAAAGTGACCACAAAGTACATCCCATTTACAACAAACATGGCCTCCAATTTCCTTAACTCCAGTGATAGCAAGAAGTCAACAACCTCTCTCTCCATTGAAGCAATTAATACCAGTGTCTCCAAATAGAGAAGTCCTCCACATACGACCGTCACTGAGCCCAAGGTTTTTGTGGCTGAGCCAAAACAGTTGTTGAGTGAGCTGTGCCCCATTTTACAACCTTACTTGCCACTGTTGCTAAGTGAATGACCCACAGTGGTTCAGTTAGTACTGCCATTGTTAAATGAATCCAGCTTTCCCCCTTGACTTCATTTGCCAGAAGGTCGTGAAAAGGGACATCGCGTGACCCCAGGACACTGGGACCATCATAAATACGAGTCAATGGCCAAAGGTCCAAACTTTGATCACGGAGATATGCGGCAAGGGCCGTTAAGCGTGACCCATGGTCGTCAATCCCTTTTTTTCAGTGCTGTTGTTACTTTGAATTGTCACTAAAGGAACGGTTGTAAGTTGAGGACTGCCTTTTTTAACAATCCATTTCTAAAACATCCATTTGATGAATGTATTTTATTTTTTCTTTATGTACACTGAGTGCTTCTGCACCAAAGACAAATTCCTTGTGTGTCCAATCACACTTGGCCAATAAAAGAATTCTATTCTATTCTATTCTATTCTCTATTCTATTCTATTCTATTCTTCATTCCTCTATTCTATTCTATTCTATTCTATTTTACATTCCACTATTCTATTCTATTCTATTCTATTCTATTCTATTCTATTCTATTCTTTCTTATTCTATTCTATATTCTATTCTATTCTATTCCTTTCTTATTCTATATTCTATTCTATATTCTATATCTATACTATTATATTATATTCTATTTTCTAATCTATTCCCTCTTCATTCTATTCTGTTTTCTATTCTGTTTTCTATTCTATATTCTATTCTATTTTCTTTTCTATTTTATTTTATTTTCTATTCTATTTTATTTTTATTCTATTCCCTCTACATTCTATTCTATTTTTCTGTTCTATTTTCTATTCTATTTTCTGTTCTATTTTCTATTCTATTTTCTATCCTATCCTATCCTATTCTAATTTATTCTATATTCATAAATGTTCTTCTCCTTTCAGGGCAACGAGCACAGGGAGAAATTCAAGTTCCTTTCAGCTCAAAAGGCCACGATGGAAAAATCAGCGTTGAGCAAACAAGCCAGGAGGGAGTTGAGAGTCCAGAGAGGAAGAGGAAGATTTCAAATAATAAGACTCTGGTGAGCTTCCTCCTCTCTTGAACAACATCCCCCAGGAGCAAAGAGGGAGGCTTCAGGATGTCAGGATGTGTGTGTGTGTGTGTGTGTGTGTGTGTGTAACGAAATACAGGGACAGGTAATTCTTAATGGACAACAGTTCATTTAGTGACCGTTCAAAGTTACAACAGCATTGAAAAAAGTGACTTATGACCATTTTTTCATACTTATGACCATTGCAGCATCCCTATGGTGATCAAAATTCGGATGCTTGGCAACTGACTCATATTTATGATTTATTTATTTATTTATTTATTGGACTTGTATGCCGCCCCATCTCCGAAGACTCGGGGCGGCTCACAACTAAAAAAACAACAATAAATAATTAAAAAAAGATTAAACCAATTCACAAGCCCAAAAATATAGAACTAAATTTACAATAATTAAAATGATTTAAAAAACCCATCCCCCCCAAGAAAGGGTCACAGCCCGGATTGGTCAAACAACCAGGTCTTCAAATCGTGGCAGAAGGTGCGGAGATCAGGGGCCAGAAGCCCCAGGGGATTTGGTTCCAGAGGTCAGGGGCCGCGACAGAATAGGCTCATTGCCGGGGAACCGCCAGCCAGCATTGGCCCGCCTTGCCGACGAGGAGTCCTTGCCTATGTGCTCGCACAGGGCGGTTGGTATTCGATATCGGCAGGGTAAGCTCCTTAAATATTGAGGACCCATGTCGTGAAGGACTTTGTATGTTAAAACTAAAACCTTGAATCTCACCTGGAGTGCAACCGGCAACCAATGCAGGCCGCGCAGGAGGGGGGTCACATGGGAGAATCGGGAGACTCCCATCACCACCCGCGCCACCACATTTTGCACCAGCTGCAATCTTCGGATGGTATGCAAGGGGAGCCCTAAATAGAGAGTGTTGCAGTAGTTGAGTCTAGAGGTAACAAGGGCATGAGTGACTGTGCGCAGGGCATCTCGGTCCAGAAATGGGCGAGTTGGCAAACAAAGGCGGAGCTGGGCAAAGGCCCCCGCAGCAGGTCCCCACCTGCTCCTCCAAATGGGCCGTACATCCAGGAGGACCCCAGATTCTGTGCCTATCCACAGGGGCAACACCTCTCACCCTATGGCCAAAGATGGATATTCCTGACTGGGCGAGATGCGGTATGCACAGCCACTCAGTCTTGGCCGGGTTGAGTCGGCATGTTCCTGCTCATCCAAATCCGTACGCATCCAAACACCGGGTCATCAGGAGAGGGCATCACTGATCTGGTTCGGGTGGAGATGTACAGCTGGGTGTCATCCGCACTGATGGAATCTCACCCCAAAACCACGGATGATCTCACCCAGCGGCTTCATGTAGATGTTAAATAGAAGAGGGAGAGGACCGACCCTGAGGGACCCCGAGAGCACCCTCGGGTGACCTCTGCCCCCTGCCAACACTGATTGCGACTGCCCCGAGAGGTAGGAGGTGAACCACTGAAGAACAGTGCCCCCCCACTTCCAACCCCGAGGCAAAAGGATACCATGGTCGATGGTATAAGGCCACTGAGAGGTCTAATAGGACCAGGACAGAGGAAAAACCCCTGTCCCGTGCCCTCCAGAGATCATCCATCAGCGCGACCAATGCCATCTCTGTGCTGAAGCCAGGTCGGAAGCCCGATTGGTACGGATCCAGGTAGTCCGCTTCATCCAGGAAAAGTAGAAACTGCCGAGCCACCACACTCTCAACAACCTTCGCCAAAAAGCGAAGGTTGGAGACTGGACGAAAGTTGTCTAACACGGTCAGGTCCAGGGCAGGCTTCTTCAGGAGAGGTCTCACCACCGCCTCGTTCAAGGCAGATGGAAAAACACCCTCTCTTAACGAAGCATTGACAACTGCCCGGAGCCAACCGCAGGCGGACTCCCTGGCAGCATAAGCCAACCAGAAAGGACACGGGTCCAACAAACATGTGGTGGAACTCAGCCTCCGCATAGTCCTGTCCACTTCATCCTCGGAAACAGGATCGAACTCATCCCAGATCACACTGGCCAGACTGCTTGTATCTCGTTCATCAGTCCACTGCAAATCAGAGGACAACCCGGTCCGAATCCGGGCGATCTTATCTGACAGATATTGACCAAATTCCTCAGCCCTTCCCCGCAATGGGTCTGCCTCCCCCCCCCCAAATGAAGGAGAGAGCGGGTAGCCCGAAACAGGGGCGGCTGGGCAGTTATCTGCGGACACTATGAGGGCGGAGAGATAAGACCTTCTCGCCGCTCTCATAGCTACCAGGTAAGTCCTAAAATGGGCTCTTAGCTGGGCTCGATCGGATTGGGAGCGGGTGGACCTCCACCTGCTCTCTAAACCCCTCCGATGACGCTTCATCTCCCGGAGCTCCTCCGTATACCAAGGAGCCATCCGGGATCCACGGCGTGTGAGGGGGCGCATGGGGACAACCCTGTCGAGAGCATCCGATGCCGCCTGTTGCCAAGCAGCCGCCAGATCCTCAACAGAGCTCTGGGCAAGGGAAGAGGGAAAAAAACCCAGTTCCGCCTGGAACCTCTCAGGGTCCATCAGGCGTCTGGGGCAGAACCATCTAAGTGGCTCCTCATCCCAGCAGTGGGGGGCAGCCTGTTGGAAGACCAGCTGTAGGAGACAGTGATCAGACAATGGAACGGGCAATGCCGTAAAAGTGGCTTGCCCTCTGTCACTACGTCACTGCTCAGAGACAAAAACTAGGTCGAGAGTGTTTCCCCCCTCATGAGTCGGGCCTTGAATCAGTTGGGTGAGGCCCATGGCTTCCATAGAAGCCATGAATTCCTGGGCCAAACTCAACGCTCACCCCAGGGAGGGCAGATTGAAGTCCCCCAGGACTATAAGGCCCAGGAACTCCACAGCCACCCCCGAGAGGACATCAAGAAGCCCAGGCAGGGCTGCTGTCACACAGCTGGGGGAAAGGTATGCGAGCAGCAAGCCCATCCGACCGTTAGGCCCCCACCTCAGGAGGAGGGTCTCACTCCCGCCTATCTCTGGAACCATGACCTCCCTTGGAAACAAGGTCTCCCGGATAACCACAGCCACCCCACCACCCCTTCCCTGGGCCCGTGGCCGGTGCAAAACCTGGAAACCTGGAGGGCACAACTCAACCAGAGGGACACCACCCTCCGGGCCCAACCAGGTCTCGATGATACAAGCCAGGTCCGCAGCCTCCTCCTCAGTGATTTCATGGAGGAGGGAAGACTTATTAGCCACGGACCTGGCATTAAAGTACACCAGCTTAAGCCCAGGGGTCCCGGTTCCCATGCCCCCTAGGGAGGAGGCCATAGGGTCGGAGCATGCAACTGCGCAAAGATGGCGGGTGCGCGCTCCCAACATGATATGGCCCTATGCCTCGACGTCTCCTGCCAATCCCAACCACCCTGGGAATCGTGGTCCCCACCTCACACCCCGGGGCCCCGCCGGCCCCCATCCCCCACCCCCCCGCCATGCACCGGGCTGCAAAAAGACCCATCCACCCACCTCCCTAACCCCTTAAGACGGCCAATTAAAAAATTTAAAAGTTTCCCCTTAGTGCCAAATTTAAAATTTAAACCCTTGGTCGCGGCATGCCACCTCTCAGGATCCCAAGATCCGTCATTAAGGTAAGCTCTCGGCAACCCAGAGGGCCACTTCACAGACAGGGGAACCATCTGGAGGGCCCGTAACTCCAGCAGGGAGTAGGCAGGCATAACAAACACAATTCAGGGCAAATCGGTACAGCAGGCTATTGGCAAGATGATAATAACTGCAAAGATGGAACAGATACAGTACAAAGGGCCGGGCAGTGGTAGTCAGGAATGGTCCACAATCAGCAGCTCCCTCACAGCTGCCGAGGGCCAGAGTCAAAATGGTCCAGTCACTGCTCTCCCACCGCAGTGACTTGTGGCAAAAGTCCTGAGCAGCCCCCTGCTCTCTCACCGCAAGGGGGTTGAATCCATCCATTGCCCTCTCACTGCAATGGGGAATAGCCAGGCCCCAGAGAGAGGGGGCAAAATACAAGTCTGGGGAGATGGCATAGATAGACCGGCACCCTCCTTAGTGCCAGAAGGAGTCCAAGATGACACTGGAAGATGAAGAGATGGTGGCCAAAGATGGAACCTATGAACAACATAGGATGACCAGGTCCAAAAAAGGAGTCCAAGAACAGCGCAGCAGAGCCACAGCGCTATCCTTCCTTGGGGGGGGTCTCCACCGAAGACTCAACCCACAGCCCCATACAGAGCAGCACCGACTCACCCAACCCGGGCCATGACAGCAAATGCCTCCATTCTGGGCTCTCAAGACCTGCAGGCCTCCGCCCCTCCCCGCTGATCTTTTCCTCCCAGGGCTCTCACTTCTGGGGAATGGAAAGGGGCAGCACGTCGAGGATGGGCCAAGAGTCCAGAGCCCCTGCAAAAAAGCTGCCCCCACCAACAAGCAACAGAAGGGGGGGGCATTGGACCAACAATCCCGTCGTCATTGGCCTTCTCGTTATTACCATCATGCCGCAGGCCGCCGCTACCACAGCCACCGTCCATGATGCCGGGCCGCCGATGCCACAGCCGAGTCCCAGACCACCGTAGCCACAGCCACTGCCGAACCTCGATACCGCCACGAGCGTCGCCGGCACCAAATGGCTGACGACCGGAGCATCCGACCGCCGCCACAGGCAAGCTCCGTGGGCACCGCTCCGCAAGCGGCGACGCTACCGCGCCTCCAGCCCAGCCGGCAATCCATCAGCTGCTGCAAAGGCCGCGGAAGGGAAAATCCCCACGGACGCTGAACCACCGGCCCAATTTCAGCCGGAAAAGGCTCCAGCGACACCACACGACCCTCCAAGGACAACTCCAAGGGAAGCAACAGCAGCGGATGACCTCCTCTCTCAACAAACGCGAAAATCTCCGATGCCCGAAAGAGCCCACTCACTGCCGAACCGCCATCGTGGGCATGCGCAAACCGATCATTTGGTCGCCGCATACCCTTTTTGCAACCTTTGGACAAGCCAAATCAGTGGGGAAGCCAGATTCACTTAACAACTGTGTTACTCACTTAGCAACAGCAGTGATTTGACTTAACAAACCGTGGGCAAGAAAAGTCGTGAAACAGAGCAAAACTCACTTAACAACCATCTTTCTTAGCAACATAAATTGTGGCCGTAAGTAGAAGTAGAATTTTGCCAGGCGTCCACTAGAGGGCAACACCTCCCTTCATGTAAGGAAGAGAATACAGTAAATTTGTCTCCTGTGTATTATCCTCAACTGACTTGCAAAAACACAATACATACAACTAATTATCCATCTTATTTTCCAACAGGTTTCCCAATCGGAAAAGGAGTATGAAATTTCATCCTACGATGAGAAATGGCTTGCAAATCTATATATATATAAAAGCAAAATACCACTCGTGCATCATCGCCAAATCCTACAAACTTGAAATTTGGCACCTATGTTCCTCTCGGCTTCTAGGGGCTCACTAAGAAAGGATTCTTTGAAATGACCATCAGAGCATTTAGAGTATTTGCTATATTATTATTATTATTATTATTATTATTATTATTAACACGCTCTGATGCTAAAGAGTTCTACTCCCCCTCCCCACCTGACAGCTAAATACATGGTGTCAACACAACCACGGGAGCAAACTCGATCATTTTTTTCCCGACAATTCCCAAACTGGTTACCTTCTGCCACAGGGATTCCCTGGATGCCAAGGCTGAGCAGGCAGCCACGAACCAGCAGTTGCCCACCTGCCCCTGATGTAAGTCGTGGGAGCTGATTCCATCCACAAAGAGATGAGGGTCCTCACAGATGTCCTGCAGGGAGAGGGAGAGAGAGAGAGAGAAAGAGACAAAACAGGTTACTTGGTGAAGACCAGGAGGGAAAAATGTGGGTGCAGAAGTTCAAGACGTTTGTTCTGACCTAGGCTACCCCAACAGCACGAAGCCGACTCCTCGTCCCAATAAACCCCTTTTATTTAGGGTAAAGGGAATTCCTCTCCAGCAAAATCCCGGCCAGCAGTCTTTCAAAATATTTCACAATTACAGACCTTTATCAGGTTTGGAGTGTTGCCAGGTCGATATCTTTCAGATGCCACACTGTAGCAGACAATATTTGGCAAGAATGCAGGAACAGATCTTCAAATGAACTAATTGTCTCCTGCAAAACCCCACTCCCCTTTCGCTTCCCTTTTATTCCCTATGGGAGAAGCCAATCACCGTCCATCTGTGGCTTTACTCCCAAGTTGACCCTTGTTCCTTAGCTGCTCCCTTCTCCTGGCAGCTCTGGGCATGCGCACACTGGGAACAGGCTCTAGCTGTTCTTCTTCCCCACTGAACTCTGACTCCGAAGGCAGCTGATAACTGTCGGACAGTCCTGGCCCCATCTCTGCCTCCGATGCAGAGCCCTTGTCAGAGCCTTCCCTAGACTCCAGGACTGGCCCAGGTTCCTTCCCAACCTCCTCACTGTCCAAATCTGCTGCCAGCTCTGTTGGCCGCTGGTGGGCCACAACAACATTCTCAGGCCAATTCTGTCCCAATTTTCATCTTTGGTATGTGACCCTGGGAAAGAAGCCTTATGGATTTATTTGCTGGTTAAAAGTTTGTGCCAAGATTTTGTTCTGGTTTATGGAAACATAACATTTGTCCCTCCCTCCCTACAGCAATCATGCAAAGTAGATTGGGCTGTGACCCCTATTCCCACAAAACAATGGAATCAAGGATGTGGTTCAGTTCCAAAAAACAACTCAGCTGGGTCAATGACATGGTCCTATTCCAAGAATGAACTCAACTGGATCAATGGTGGGTCCCATCCCAACAACCAACTCAACTGAGCTAAGAGACACGGTCCTATTCCAAGAACCAACTCAACTGGGTTAATGCAGGGTCCTTTCCCAAGAACCAACTTAACAACATCAATGATGTGGCGGTTCCCGCCTTATGGAATCAGCTACCCCTGGGGCTCCATTTGGCCCCTGACCTTCGCACCTTCCATCATGACTTGAAAACTTGGTTATTTGAACAGGCCTGGCTATGCTGACCTCTTGAGGGGGGGTTGAAATTTTTAAATTTTATAATGTACATTGGGGTTTTAGAGTAACTGTGCTTGTTAGTATTTAATATTTTTTAAAGTAATTAATTTATTGTTGGTTTTTAGTTGTGAGCTGCCCCGAGTCCTTTTGGAGAGGGGTGGCATACAAGTCCAAGTAATTAATTAATAAATAAATAAATAAATAAATAAATAAATAAATAAATAAATAAATAACATGGTCCTGTCCCAACAACCAAACTCAACTGGGACAAGAGACATGGTCCTATTCCAAGAACCAACTCAACTGGGACAAGAGACATGGTCTTATCCCAAGAACCAACTCAACTGAGTCAATGGTGGGTCCAGTTCCAACGACCAACTCAATTGGGCCAAGAGACATGCTCTTATTCCAAGAACCAACTCAACTGGGTCAATGGTGGGTCCAGTTCCAACGACCAACTCAATTGGGCCAAGAGACATGCTCTTATTCCAAGAACCAACTCAACTGAGTCGATGGTGGGTCCAGTTCCAACGACCAACTCAACTGGGCCAAGAGACATGCTCTTATTCCAAGAACCAACTCAACTGGGTCAATGGTGGGTCCTGTTCCAAGAACCAACTCAACTGGATCAATGCTGGATCCTGTTCCCCAAGCAACTCAACTGGATCGATGATGTCTCGCATTTAAATGGAAACCAGCCATGTACAGATTATCTATCTCCCATCTCAACCAGTGATGGTATGGATGAATCTCCATTTCTGTGCATAGTAGAGACGTCCATCTGGTGGCTAGAAACTCCACAATGCCAGCTCAGAGCTGAAGAAGCTTCTTGGATGAGAAGTGAAATGTCTTCAAAGAAAAAAAATCAGCAAGTTTGGTTGCCTCTTGAAAAAAAACAAGAATCTGGAATCTCCAGAAACATTTCCATCCATCACTTCTTGTTCTACCTTCAGGTGCTTTGGAAAATAGGTTGACTCCCTCTTGTCTGTGGCAGCCCCTCAAATACTGGTATACTGCTAGCACACCATCTTCTTTTCATTAGACTAGGCATACCCAGTTCCTGCAACCGTTCTTCATATGTTTTAGCCTCCAGTCCCCTAATCCTCTTTGCTGCTCTTCTCTGCACTCTTTCTAGAGTCTCAAGATCTTTTTTACATCGTGGCAACCAAAATTGGACGCAGTACTCCAAGTGTGGCCTTACCAAGGCCTTATAAAGTGGTATGAACACTTCATGTGAGCTTGATTCTATCTGTTCTGACCAAGGCTTCTGAGACAGTAACAATAACACGCTGTTCCCAAATACCATTTTTATTATTATTTCAACGGCTGTGAATTATATGCATTCACACCCCATAATGAGTCCCAAACAGTTTATGAAGAGTCCAACAGAAGTCTGCCACAGAATTGGAAAAGTGACAGCATTCCCTCCGATATTATGATAATAAAAAAGGTTTTAAAGTGTGCAGAAATGGATAGGCTTCCAATGGAAATGAAGGAGAGAGAAGAGACAGAGTACTACGAAATTTGGAATTTATGGTATAATTGGCTGCAAGGTAGAAACAAAATAGAGAAATGAAAAGCTATGGTGTGATGAAATAATTTGGCATGAATAGGCATAACTAGGTATACTTATGTAGAAAGATGTAAATAACTACGTAAAGATATGAAAGTATGACATAAATCAAATGTAAAATAATTGTAATAATATTTAGTAATATTCTATATACTTAAGAATATGTCAAAGTGAGTGAACACTACTACAAATATGCCGCAATGAATGGAAATATGTTTTTAATTGTAGAATTTGTTTAATAAAGTTTTTTAAATATTAAAATAAAATAATAATAAAAGAAGTCTGCCACAGTCCTTTGGGATAAGGCTGATAAGCACCCACCTTCACCTCCCTTGAAAGACTGCCAACAACTAAATTACCAATTAGCTACACAAGGCCAAATGGAGCACAAAGTCAACATGGAGCTTCAAGAGTTTAAACCCACCAGAACGAACAAAGTTGCTTCCTGCAAAGGCTCTTGTCCCTTTGCTCATCCTTTATGTCTCATGGGAGGGGCCAATCATCTCCAAGCCTTACTCCTGCGTCGCCCCTTTTGTCTTAACTGTTCCTGCCTTCTGGCAGCTCTGTGCATGTGCACACTGGGAACAGGCTCCCTCTGTTCCTCTGCCTCACTGCTGTCAGATTCTGGAGGCTCCAAAGTCAGTGCATACCTCCCAGATGGTCCTGGCCCCATCTCTGTGTTGGACGCAGGTCCCTTATCTGAGCCTTCCCCAGACTCCAGGACTGGCCCATATTCCTCCCCACTGCCTGACTCTGCTGCCAGCTCTGCATGCCGCCAGCGAACCACACACACGATCCCTCTGTCAATGCAGCCGAGGGACTGTGTTGCCTTTTTTTTCTAACTTTTATTTCTTTCTCAGGCTCAGCACCCTGCAAAAAATAAGGTCCCTCTCCTTAGCAGAGACCACCAACACCACTGAAAACCATCTTCGTAGCCTAAATCTACTTCCTCTAAATTTCTATTGCTGTAATGGAGGGAGGGTGAGGAATAATTATTCACTGCATATACAGGGAAGCTAAATGAGTGGGAGAGAAGAGAAATAAAAACAGTTTTGCAATATAGTGACCAATGATGCACTGGAGAACAACGTCCTTCTCTGTTCAACACCAAGCGACCTCTGTCCTGTCATAAATCATTTTCCAGAAAAGTTGCAAGAGCAGAAGAAAGAGAAAAAAAACAACCTAATTTTGTTCTTCACTTTGCAAATCGTGAACTGCATTGGCAAGAATGCAAAACATCTGTTTTGGGGAACCGACAATGCAGAATCTCAAGTTACTGCTATTTCTTTTTCTACTTCCCCCTCGTCTGGAAAATTCCACCATCTCATTTGGGAGAGGATGTTGAGAAAGTCGTCCACTTTTCACTATGGCACTGAAGGCTTCCAAACGCCTCCAGAGGCATCCAAAAAGCAGGGAGTCAGCCAAAATGTCCTTCTCTTGCTAATTCAGCCCTTCCAAAGGGCTTCCTTCAAACTTCGATCCGAGCTTGCAAAGCAGAGCCAGGGGGTCTGTCGGGGAGTGAATCAGGGGTCTGTCGGGGAGTGAAACAGTAGGATGAACTGCTAAAGGAACTAGGTATGTCTAAAAAAAGGAGAGAAGGTCTAG
>CM019152.1:58702930-58718095 GCA_009733165.1 Naja naja | reverse complement strand
CCAAGCCAGCTACCCAGTTGGCATCCATCACCATTCATGAGCCACACGGTGCCTCACAAGCACAGCCAACGACTTAAGAGCTTGATTGCGGTTGTGGAATTTGAGATGTGAGCCAGGAGAAGCAACACAAAACCCCAAAATCTCTTTACGGCCTTCCTTCTGAATTCCTTCCTGTTTTTTTCCCCCCCTCGACTTACAACCACAAGGGAGCCCAAAATGTCTGTTGTTAAGTGTGACGTTGGCGAAGTGAGTTTTGCCTTGACACGTTCATTAAGTTGAGTCCTTGGTGGCTCAGGCTGTTAAATGCCTGCTCTTAAGATCCAGCTGTCTACAATTACTGTAGGCTCGAATCCCACCAGGCTCAAGGTTGACTCAGCCTTCCATCCTCTCAGGGTAGGTAAATTGAGGACCCAAGATTGTTGGGGGCAATAAGCTGACTTTGTAAAAATGCCGCTTAGTAATAAGCAGGCATATACAATGGAATGAAGGCTATTGCTGAGCACACTGGGTTGTATCCCAAAAATTGTAAGCCGCCCTGAGTCTTCAGAGAAGGGCGGCATATAAATGTAATTTAAAAAAAAAAAGTTGAACCACGGCCATTGTTAAGTGAGTAGCGGTCGTTAAGTGGATCCAGCTTCCCCACTGTCTTTGCTTGTCAGGAGATCGCAAAAGCAGATCACACGTGACCCCGGGAACACAGTGTTGGAGTTTGCTTTGTTCTGCTTGATTGGTGTTTTTGTCTGTAGCATTTTTTTTTGTCTTGATTGGTTGGCAACATTGTGTTTCCTGTATTGGGGGTTTTTAGCATGTGGGAGCTGTGGCCAGGGGGGCTTTTGCCCAGGTTCAGCTGGTTTGCCAGCTCCGCCCTTACTTGAACTGAGATGCCCTTCGAATGGTCACTCATGCGCTCGTCACCTCCAGAATCGACTACTGCAACGCTCTTTACATGGGGCTCCCCTTGCGGTTGACCCGGAGGTTGCAGCTGGTGCAGAATGCGGCCACGCAGGCTGTGATGGGAGTGTCCCGATACTCCCATGTTACACCCCTCCTGCGACTTGCATTGGTTGCGGTTGTTTCCGGGTTACCTTCAAGGTGCTAGTAACAACTTACAAAGCCCTAAATGGCTTGGGTCCAGGGTACTTGCAGGAACGTCTCCTGCCAGCATCACTTTCCGATCGCCCTGTTCGCTCCCATAGGAGGGGCCTCCTTGGGATACCGTCGGTCAGGCATTGTCGGCTGGCGGTCCCCAGGGCTAGGGCCTTCTCCGTGGGAGTGCCCGCCCTCTGGAATCAGCTCCCCGTGGATCTCCATTTGGCCCCTGATCTCCGCTCCTTCCGCCGAGACCTGAAGACCTGGTTGTTTCAACAGGCCGGCCTGGAATGACCTGGGTGGGGTTTTAGGGCTATTTAATTAATTTTTTTTAATTACATTTATATGCCGCCCTTCTCCGGAGACTCAGGGCGGCTTACAATTTTTGGGATGCAACCCAGTGTGCTCAGCAATTTTAATGTTTTAATGTATTTGACTTGTTCTATTTAATAATTTTTTATTGTAAATTTGCTCTGTTTTAATGTCCATTGAGTCCTTAGGGAGTAGGGCGGCATACAAGTTGAATAAATTATTATTATTATTAGTGCGGCTTGGCTTCGGGTGAATGGCTGGCTATCATTTATTAGGAAGCTAGGTTTCATCTGGGTGGCTGGTTGGGGTGTGTTTGAGCTGGAGGCATCGGGGGGGGGGTCTGTTTGTGCCCAGGTGTTTCCTTGACAAATAAACACAGACCAAGACTCCCAACCAATCAGGATGAAGAAAAAACCATTCTAACACAGCACGAGGCTAGCACCAAATTTAAAACAGAAACGGCTGTGAAAGCCCGACACACAGATGAACCCAATACACAAGCCTGATGATGGCAGATGAGATTCTGCCGAAACGTCGCTACAACTTTAAAAGCACAACTATAAGGACGTGGGAAAATACCCGAACAAAGCTGAATACCATACATATATATATAAATTAAATGTATATGCCACCCATCTAACTATCAAGCAACTCTGGATGTTTACCGCATCTTAGGAACAAGAATATAAAACCATTAAAAACATGATAATAACAGGAACAATCAACCAACAGGAGAAAGCCTTTCCCTGTACCAATGATGCATAAACTCCTTAAATTAAAACTGACACCAAACCACAGTCTGTTCACAGAAGGGCGGGGGGACCTTCTCTCCCCCCAAGTTCTCCAACAGAAAACCAGACAAGGGCTGCGTTGTCCTCTCTGAAATTCAAATTATTTTTGTCTGGAGGGCGCAGCTGAGAGAAATGACATTTCTTTTTGCAGATGGACAATTGCATCATTTTTTGGACACAGAAATGCAGTCATTCATTTGATTGATTGCCAAGTATTTGCCTACCATGTATATGTACTTATATAGCTGTCTTGTAGATAAACCACTGTTAAATGACAAAGCCTCTGGGTGCTGTGTTTTGCTCCTGGGTTGTCTCGCAATAGTAGTCACGCTGCAAACACTCTGACACTTACTTTGGGTCGCTTCCATTGGATCCCCTGAATCCGAGTCTTGTAGAAGAGCGAGTCATCGTTGGCTGGAAAGAGCGGATCTTCAAACAAGATTTTCCTCCTCTGACAGTCCTTCTTCAAAGTTGAGTACCGCTGGTTTTCATATGGCTTCACTGATGAGAACATTCTTCCTGGTCACCCCTAGAAGGACAGAAGGCAAAAGTTCAACAAGAGGACTCACAGGCAACAGACAAAAAACCTTGACCCAACCTTGGATATTGCACTCTGAGCACATCCAGAAAGTGACAGGTTGGGGAAGACCCTGCCCAACCATGACAGATCCAGTGAAGATGATTTTGGACACCCAACAAGAGTTATAATTTCCTGACAGTGAGAACAACTTATCAGTGGAACAACTTGACTCTAGAAGTTGGGGCTGCTCCATCACTGGCAGTTTTTAAGAAGAGACTGGACAGCCATTTGTCTGTGTTAGAAACTCTGTATTTAGCCCTACGAACAAACAGCACACTGTCCACATGTGCTTTTCTGCTCAACTGCGAGAGGGAAAGCACATGTGGACTGTGCACTGTTTGTTCTGGAGGGCTATATACAGAATTTCTAACAGGTTATGGGCCCAGTCAAAAGTGCAAGATACAGCAAACAGAAAGAAGACTGCAACAGAATAAAAGAAAATGGCCTGTAACACAGCTGCAACAAAGCTTTCATTTGTAAATCTAACAGTCTGAAATGATCTAGGGCCTCCTGCTTGAGCATGGGGTTTGTATTAGATTCAGAAGACCTCCAAGGTTCCTTACAACTCTGTTATTCTATTACTCATGTAAAATTTGCCCTGTTACACAAGCCAGAAGTTCACGGAGCTGGCCAAGATGCAAATAAATGCTGGGCTGACAACTGGAGGAACCAATTTGGAAGCCACTGACCTAAAATGGGAAGATTTTGGCTGCCAACATTGGTTTCTGGTCAGCAATTACTCCAAATGATGGTCTCCACTGAGCAAACATCTGGGATGACAGAATTATGAGCACAGCTCCATGTGCTGGCAAAATAAAATCATTAATTCTTTGCTCCAAGGACCAATACCAGTGTCTTAACCATGAACTCCTCACTCCTGTTAAACCTCAAATAGTTTCCTCATTCTTTCATCAGTAAGCAAACGAAGCTAGGCAAACACCTGTAGCACACAAACCAACTAAACCCTTCCCAAACACCCTAAGTAAACCCAAAGTCCAAGCAGCCCCAAAAGAGAAAACAGGAGTCACCCACAACACACAGTGTAAAGATTGCAACAACCACGATGTAGGACAAAAAGTCAGAAGACCAGCAGAACATGTCTATGAACACCAACTAGAAGTTAGAAGACATGATTAAAAACTCCTTAATTTCACAACACATGGGTAGGCTTAACCATGGTTTCAACTATGAGCATCCTAGACCAGTGGTCCCCAACCAGTGGGCCAGGGGCCACTGGTGGTCTATGAGAAATGTTGGTGGTCCACAGAGAAATGACTGCTCCAAAGCAATTAATCCAGGCTGTGCGGAAACACAAGGCTGCGCCGCGCACATGGCCCGTGGGAACACAATGCTTGTGTCACTTGCATTGCGAACAACACAAGGTAGTGAGGGGAGGGGGGAAAGGGCAGAACTTGCCCTACTTGCCCCACATGCCTGGCCTGGCCACTGGGCTGTTTCTTTCCGCTTCTTTCTCCTTCTGCTTTTGACTGCATGCAAGGAAAGCAGCCAAAGTCTTCTTTCTCTCCCTCAAATGCCACGTAATGAGTCATTGGGACCCTGCAAGGCCTCCTGCTCCAAGAGGCTGCACTGGCAAAGACTCATTTCTGGTGGAGTTGGGGAGAGAAATAAAGACTTCTGCTGCTTCTGCTGCTTTCCTTGCATGAAGCCAAAAGTCTCTCCCGCTCTCACCCCCACAAGAACAGAACTGGAGACGGTATCCTGCGATCCCAAATAAAGAATGATCAATCGATAGGAGAATGGGGTGTGGAATTTTCCTGCAGACTTTTTGGGGGGGATTTTCCCAGGGTTTCTGGTCCGCGGGATTTAAAATTATGAGTTTGGTGGTCCCTGAGGTACAAAAGGTTGGTGACCCCTGTCCTAGTCCAAGCCAAGTCCAAAAACGCTAGAGAATTCCTGGAAGTTTGGCACTTGGACAAATCAGCCATCAAACAGGCACATAGAGATATACAACGTCTACATACCACTCAAAAGAGACGATCAACAAGCCCAAAAGGAAACATAAAGATCAAAACACCTCGCCATCAGCAATCAATCCCCAAAAGAGCAGAGATTAATGCCAAGAGTAACACTACTAGACCATCATGTGAACAATATCCTAATCAAGGAACTACCAAAGCAGACAAACTAGCAGCAAACAACCTCATCAAAGAATCACCAAAGCCCACTCTCCCTTCTAGCACTGATGATGTTACCTAGTTGGGTAATGAAACGTCTGCAAGAAAACCACCAAGCTCAGAGCTAAGCAAGCAAGTATCCAACCATCTCTGATTTTCTTTGGGAAGATAATTTCCTTTTTTAAAAAACTCTGTAACCTCAGCTGCTTGCTAGAATTCTCACCACATCCGCAGCTTCCTCATTTTCTGTATACGGACACTATGCAAACCCTACATTAACCAACCGACTAGGTTCAGGTAGAGAGTTGAGCCACAAAATGCACCTAATCGAGATTCAAATTATCCACGCTTACTATATACCTGCGAGACCTTTCCTCTGAATTGTTTAGGCTTGTATGGACACAGCCATGACTTTGCCCACTGGCAGAACTAACATTCCTGCAGCAACTCCAGTAATCTTCATGGGGAGCTCAGATTTCTACACACTTCTACAGTTATGTAAATCCCACGTTCAGCTACCAAGCAATATCCGCATTCCAAAAGTGCTTCAAAATTCACATTGTTCTTAAAACATCCCCTGCTGTGGCTGCTCTGATTCGGCTGCAGGGAGGGGACCGATAATATCTTTCCATATATATTGTATATATATGAAATCTTTCCATATATTGTATCTTTTCTTTTATGTATACTGAGAGTATTTACACAAAGACAAATTCCTTGTGTGTCCAATCAGACTTGGCCAATAAAGAATTCTATTCTATTCTATTCTATTCTATTCTATTCTATTCTATTCTACTCCATTCCATTTTCTATTCTATTCTGTTCTATTCCATTTTCTATTCTACTCTACTCTACTCTATATATAGAGTACATGATTGTGGTGAGGGATTGTGCCCTGTACTGCAGAAGGAATGGGTATATTGCCCGATAACCCTGCAGGCGACGGAGGTTGGTAATAGTAACTACCTTGATGTCTTGTCCTTGGTTGAAAGGAACATCATAATCTTACATATATATAAAAGCCAAATACCCCTCGCGCATCAACACAAAATCTCCAGAACCGTAAAGCCTACACACTTGAAATTTGGCATGTATGTTCCTCTTGGCTTCTCGGGCTCACTAAGAAAGGATTTTTTGAAATGACCTTCGGAGCATTAGTATTTCCTATATTATTATTATTAACACGCTCTGATGCTAAGGAGTTCTACTCCCCCTCCCTGCCTGAAAAGAAATCTGTTCCAAATGCAAAACACAAACAGAGGAGAGGAGTTTCAGTTTTAGTTCCAGAGCACAAGCAGCTTTAGTACAGAACAGTTGAGCTAAGCCATGCCCAGGCCCCTTGCTGTCTCCTTGCTCATTCAGCAAATACCGCTTCAGTTTCCAAACAGCCCTCAACTCTCTCACACATTGACAGGATGCTAGCCAGATGAATACCGATGGAACCTGGTAGGCTGAGGCAGAATTTTTTCCCCCTTAATTTCCTTCCCCAAAACTAAGCCCGGTCACATAGTTTCGTAGCGAACCACAAGTATAGAGCTAATCATTAATATAGGTAGTCCTCAAATTACAATTATTTGTTAGTACCGTTCAAGTTTACAACAGCACTGGAAAAAGTCATTTATGACCATTTTTCACCTGTCCATTGCAGCATCCCCATTGGGCACGTGATCAAAATTCAGACACTTGGCAACTGGCATGCATTTATGATGGTTTTAGTGTGCTTGTGATTCCCCTTTTGTGACCTACCGACAAGCAAAGTCAATGCGGAAGCCAGACTCGTCTAACAACTGAGGGATTAGCTTAAGCACTGTGGCGATTCACTCAAACAACGGCAGCAAGGAAGGTCGTAAACCTGACTTCACAACTCTCTTGCTTAGGAAAAGAAATATTGGGCTGAATCGCAGTTCGCTAAGCCGCCAGTCGGTCGGAAAATGGGGGACTTTACAATTATCGTTATTAGGATGAATAGCAACTATTAAAATGAATGTTTTGCCAAAGCTTTTATACCTATTTCAAACAACTCCAACACAATTAAATAAGAAATTTTTGTACAGAATTAAATAGAATAACCACAAAATTTGTCTGGGCAAAGAAAGCGCAAATAAAGCTAAAAGACTTACAGACTTACTCCCAGATTGGGAACTCTATCATAAGGCGGCAATATGGATACGAGATTGGATCAATCTAAGAAACAAAAGAATACTAACCATAGAAGAGCATTGACTTACAAAGAGGGTGGCATGCCTCCCTGTGGGATAAAGGAAACAAACCATATCTATACTTTTACAGACATAAAATAAGAGATGTGCTGATACAATCATGGAGACAAATAAAGAATAAACATTACCTGAAAATTCCAAGTTGGATATCTCCCATGGAAGCAGTGATCCACCCTAAGAGAATGGATGTTAAGAAAATGGCCAGGTATACCCGTATTACCATATGTGGTGGACGTGTTCGGACGCAAAAAGATATTGGACTAAAATCCACACGTGGTTGGAAAAAATGATAAAACAACATATAGACTTTAAACCAGAAATATTTTTATTGGGAATCATACCAGAAATTTACAATAAGGAGTTGAAATATTGATTGTAAATGTCTTAGCAGCAGCTAGAACTGTGTTTGCTAAGAATTGGAAAAATGATAAAATACCTATGCAGGAGGAAGTTATTAAGAAAATTATGGACTGTGCTGAAATGAGTAAGTTGACATTTGAAATTAGAGAACAAGAAGATAAACAATTTTATATGATATGGGATTTGTTTTATCAATGGTTGGACAAAAAGAATTAGTAATGTAATAGAGTAGATAATTTTGTAATAGAAGTTTAATAGATTGATATAAAATACAATATAGACATATATAACCATTGGATGAAAGGATAATATAAACTTTAACATAAAATTTGGAATATCTCATATAAAATGATGGAATAAATAGTCTAGTCATAGATCTTTAATAACTGATAAATATATAAGCATATGTTAACTTGACAATGTGAAAGTTTATATAAATTGTGAGTGATGATGACAAAAAAGATAGCACAAAAGATTTGCAACCAACTGACACACTGTATGTATATAAAATGGAAGATGGTTTTATGTTTTTATGTTTTGTTTGTATGTTTGTCTTAAAAATAAAAACTTTTTTACAAAAAAAGAAAAAGAAAGAAAGAAAATGGCCAGGTATAGGGAAATTTTAGATAAACAAG
Source organism: Naja naja (assembly GCA_009733165.1). NCBI lineage: Eukaryota > Metazoa > Chordata > Lepidosauria > Squamata > Elapidae > Naja > Naja naja. The sequence continues at coordinate 58,709,974 of CM019152.1, read as the reverse complement.
AAATTGAAGAGTAGACAGGAATTGGAAGAGCAGGGAATAAAATTAGATTGGTGGCCCTATATGCAAATACAAACGAAATATAAAAAGGATAGTGAGGAATTTGGAATAGACAACGAACCACAAAAACTAGATAAAACCTTGATTGGCCCAGATGAGAAATTATTATCAAAGATATATAAATATTTATTAGAATTTGATAGAGCAGAAGAGATTGTCAAAGAATCAATGATGTTGCAGAAATGTTGCATATACTATTGACTTAGAAGAGTGGGAAAAAAATTTGGAATAAGAACGATAAAATAACAAAATCGGTGGCTTATAAGGAAAATCAACATAAAATGTTTTGCCGTTGGCATATGGCACCTTCAAGATTGCCTAAGATTTATCCAAAAACCGAATTGCTGGAAATGTGGACAAGGACAAGGTACCTTCTTTCATTCTTGGTGGTCATGCCCTGAAGCGAAAAAATATTGGAAAGTGATACAAATGTTGTTAGAGGAGTTAAAATTGATTTTGTCCCGGAGTTCATTCTTTCAGGAATAATAAAAAGAAATTATATAGAAAGCTAAAAGATCTTACGTTACATGTATTAACAGCAGCAAGAATTTCCTATGTGCAGTGTTGGAAGAAAAATTCCATTCCACCTGAAGGTTTAATAATTTAAAAAATCTTCAAATGTGCGGAAATGGATAAATTAACCATGGAATTAAAAGGGAAAGTAGACACAGAATACTATGCAATATGGGAAATACGGTATATCTGGATTGACAATAGAAATAAGAAGATGTAAATAATGTATATAATAGATATGATGGTATGGATGGAAGTATGGAAGTAGTACCGTGTTTCCCCGAAAATAAGACACTGTCTTATATTTTTTTTGGCTCCCAAAAACACACTAGGTCTTATTTTCGGGGTAGGTCTTATATATTTATGGTGCCAAATAGTGGGTGTGAGTGTGTAGGGGGGGTGTTTCACGGGTGCACGGTTGCTCCCTGAAAAGTCTTCCTGGAACTGGAGATTTACACTAGGTCTTATTTTCAGGGTAGGTTATTAGGGCAGGTTTAGAAAATAGTGCTAGGTCTTACTTTCGGGGTAGGTCTTATTTTCGGGGAAACACGGTATGTATAGAAAGTATTGGATAGGATACACAAATGTATACAAAATGTCGCAGTACTGTTTATTAAATAATGGTTATATGTATAAACGAAAAAACCCAATAAAGCATTGGGGGAAAAAAAGTCGAAGACTACCCCTGCACGCATGATTCATTTTGTTCTATGCGTACAGCCATGGTGTTCTTTTCCAGTAAACTAATTTAGGAGAAAGGAGCAAAACAATATTAGAAGACTTAAGAGCTGCTTTTTCTAGAAGTTGGAACCAGCAACGTTTCCTGATTTAACAAAGAGCATTAGTGATTTCTAATCGTCCCTTTGCCATCCTGGATCTAGTCCAGCAACCTCAAATTGTTGGCTGATGGAATTTTCCTTTCAAGAAAGAAAGGGGAAAAAAAACCCCATCCATTTCTTACTTGCTCTCTGGACCTCCTTCATAGCAGAATCACAACTTGCAACAAAACAAAACCATGGGGAAAAAGAAGATGGAACAGATATGTTTTAACGGATACATCACTATGTCTAATCTAATGAAAAGGAGGACCAGGGGAGATATTTGAGGGGTTGCCCCCCAAAAGAGAGGGGGTCAAGCTAGTCTCCAAAGCCCCTGAAGGCAGGACAAGAAATATTGGATGGAAACTAATCAAGGAGAGAAGCAACTTAGAATTAAGAAGAAATTTCCTGGCAGTGAGAACAATTAATCGGTGGAACAATTGGCCTCCAGAAGTTGTGAGGCTTCTGGGCAGCCATTTGTCTGAAATGATGTAGGGTTTCTTGTATGAGCAGGGGGCGGGGGTTGGACTACAGGACCTCCAAGGTCCCTTCCAACTCTTGATATATGTTCTTTACCCACAGCACAGAAAAATTTATTTGATTTACTGCCACTGGGTGGCAAAGATTTGCCCACCATGTGGATAATTTGAAAAGAGTCCTGGGCAAAATTCAGAGAATTTGCAGATAGCCATTGTTTTTTTTTTAGGATTGAATCAGCTCGTTGCTGGCTTAATTCTCTTCCTTTTCCCTTGATTTAATTAATTGGGCTGCTTGGATCTAAGCCAAAGGTTTCCTGATGGATTACTTTTGTCCCTCAGCAGGAAACGGCTTCACGTAAAACTTGTTCCAACCTCAGGGAGATCCGAAAGACATACTGCATCCAGTTCTGCTCACCACAATACGAAAAAAAAGATGCTGAGATTCTGGAAAGAGTGCAGAGAAGAGCAACCAAGAGGATTAGGGGGCTGGAGGCTAAAACATCCGATGAACGGTTGCAGGAACTGGGCATGGCTAGTTTAATGCAAAGATGGACAAAGGGGTGATATGATTGCAGTCTTCCAATATCTCAGGGGCTGCCCCAAAGAAGAGGGAGTCAAGCTATTCTCCAAAGCACCTGAAAGGCAGGACAAGAAGCCATGGGTGGAAACTAGCCAAGGAGAGAAGCAACTTAGAAAATAAGGAGACATTTTCTGACATTTAGAACAATTAATCAGTGGGACGACTTGCCTCCAGAAAGTTGTGAGTGCTCCATTGCTGGAGGCTTTCAAAAGAGATGGAACAACCAGGGGTGGGATTCAAATTTCTTAACAACCAGTTCTGTGGGTGTGGCCTAATTTGTGGGTGTGGCTTGGTGGTCATGTGACTGGCTGGGCGTGGCTAGTATGTAAATATAAATATTTATGTAAATATTTTTATTAAAAACAAGGAGCAACTTTTACCCAAAATCAGGCAGTGTTAATTCCCTGTGCCCGTGTAAAATCTAAAATATTACATTATGAAGTAAAAATACATATTACCTAAAACAAGGTAGCTAGCACGTATTAAACCCAAAGAGATGAACAGAACAGAAGCCATTATTCCTGGGCTTTATTTCATTTTCAACATGGCAACCCAGGAAGTTGGTCTCCTGCACAAGCAATTAAAAAAGAATTTGCAATCTTCCAGAAGACGGTTCCAATCTAGAAGTGGTCTGAGCTGCCAGGAAATTTTACATATGAGGGGCAAAGTAGAAGCAGACCCCATGTCCCTGTAAAATTGACAACCTAAATAATACATGCAAAATGTATGTTAATCTCCTTGTCAGCAGCTGGGCAGACATGCTCTCAACTAAATGGATTTTTTTTTTGACTCGTTATCTACTTTGCAGCAATGCAGATGGTTAAAAAAAAAAGGGTGGCTTCAGGCCCTTGCAAAAGTTGCTAGTTAATTATAACTGGGAGATTATTCCTTGTTTAAATGCCTGTGTTAACTTTTAAAAGTAACATTAATTAAAATGTTGCAGGGGTGAGTTAAGTTCGCCCTGGCACCACCCAATTCTTTGTCACATTTCCACTTGGGGTAAGTGGTTTGTAGGAAGTTAGCACCCACCCCTCTCCTAGAAGAATGAAATATTCTAGGAAATGTTAAAAAGGCAGAATATTATATTTCCCTGGATGAGAAATGGAGAAACCTGTTTTTTTAAAGGCAGGAAGCAGACTCGCTCTTAATAGCCCCCACTCCTCAACAGCCCACAGCAGATGTCAGCACTTAAAGAGATAAAGAGATAGCTAGGTCTATTTGTAGGCAAATGCCCTCACCCAAGATCCAACAAAGGTAGGGTAGGATTAACCTATCTAGCAACAAAACTCACCACATGGCATCACCCAGAAATGACTCTCTTCCCCCCCCACTCCAAAAATGTGCACCCTGCAACAATGAACAAATGATGGGGACCATTTCTTCACTCTATCACACATCTGCCACATCTATTCATCTCTGCCCCCTGCCTTTTATCCCCAGAGCTAGGATGGGAAGAGTGATGGCTCTTCCGTCCCAAAGACCGCCCATAGATTTCCACTGCTCTCCTCTCCTCTGCCTTCTGCACACCTGCTTGTCAGGCACTGGTCCCAGCTGTTCCTCCTCTTCTACATCAGTCACCTCCAGACCTGGGGGATGTTGACTCTCCGAGGGCTGACGGATGGCCCAGGCTCCGCCCCCCTCTCTCTGTGCCAGTTCCATTCCCCCTCGGAGCTCCTGTCCCAAGGACCAGCCCATCGATTTCCACTGCTCTCCTCTCCTCTGCCTTCTGCGCATCAGGCACTGGACCCAGCTATTCCTCCTCTTCTGCATCAGCCACCTCCAGACCTGGGGGCTGTTGACTCTCCATCTGAGGGCTGACGGATGGCCCAGGCTCTGCATCCATTTCTATCTCTCTGCCAGCTCCATTCCCTCTTCCCCCTCGGAGCTCCCAGATTGCCCTGATGCTGGCCCTGACTCCCACGCCTCCTCTTCCTCCTCCTCCTCCAATTTGGCTGCTGGAAGGGCCGGTGGCTGACAAGCCACAGCACCTTCCCAGCTGGCTTCCGACAAGCCAAATGGATGGCAAAATTCACTTAACAACCCGACGATTCACTTGACAAGCAAGCAATTTGCTTAACTGTGGCAAAAAGAGGTTGTAAAATCTGGCATTTCATTTCCCTTAACCACCGCACTGGTTAGCAATGGAAATTCTGTTCCCAAACCACATATGGTTTGAGAATAGAAAGAAAAGCAAGACTGCAATTAATTAAAGAATATGAAGTTATATGTACTGAATGTAGAATTAACAGAAAATGTACTCTGTTACAAGTGGTATAAGCAAGGAGTAAGGAATGGAGAATTAACAGAAAAAGTAATATGCAATAATTGCAATGTAATAGAAAATCAAGTATAAGAATATGATTAAGAAATCTAAATGATGTCTTCAACATTGATGCAATTGTTTTTTTTTTTTTTTTAAATTGTTGGAAAAACTGAATAAAGTTTAGTTCTTTTAAAAAAGGAAATTCTGTTCCCAACTGTGGTCGTAAAACAGGGACTATCTGCGACACAGCTCTCCTTCTCCAATGCACCATCTGCAGTGTTGATTTTTGCTATGATGTTAGCATCGTTTCCCTGCACCACGCCCAGACTCTCTTTGGACTAGGGTGGATGCTAAAGAATGTAAAAGAAAGACAATAAAGCACTAAAAAAAAAAAAACTTTTGTCTGCAAATCCCTTCTCGCTCGACCGGTTTCTGAAATGGTGGGGCTGTGTTACTTCTTTCCAATCCTTATCAAAACACTTTGCTGAAATAAGGTTGCTCCAGCAGAGGGAAAAAATTCTCCTGACTCACAATGATAAGAGAAAAAAAAATCTGAATTTTGCAGCATATTGATTTACATCTTATAACATAATAAAAACATCGACTTGGTCAGAAAAAAAGGCAGAAGAGAATTCTCCCCTGCAACAGACTATGGAATACAGTACAGGCAGTCTTTGACCGGCAAACACATTTTCCATCGCTAAACAAGACGGTTGTTGAGTTGAGTTGTGCCTGATTTGAGGACCTTTTGGCCCATGTCGTTAAGCAAATCATTTGCAGTTGTTAAATGAATCACAAGGGCGTTAAATGAATCCGGCTTCCCCTCTATCGTTTTGCCTGTCAGCAGGTCATCCAAGGGGATCATGCAATGCTGGGATTTTTGCAACCATCATAAATTCGTGTCGGATTTTGATCTTGCGATTGTGGGGATGCTGTGACAGTCCCAAGTGTGGAAAAAACAGGTCACAAAGCCCTTTTTACAATGCCATTGTCCCTTTGAACGGTTGCTAAGTGAATGGCTGTTAAACCAAGGACTACAGGCGTCCTCGATGTACAACAATTGAGCCCAACATTTCCATTGTGATGCGAGACGTGTGTTACGTGAGTTTTGTTCCATTTTTACGACCTTTCTTGCCACCGTTGTTAAGTGAATCACTGGTTAGGTGGTGGCAAAAAAGGGATCATCGCATGACCTTGGGACACAGCAATGGTCATAAATATGAGTCACTTGTCAAAGCGTCTGAATTTTGAGGTTTGTAAGGTTGCAACTGTGAAAAACGGTGACGTCCCTCTTTTCAGCACCATTGTCGCATTGAACGGTCGCTAAATGAACGGTTGTTAAGTCAAGGACTACAGATGTCCTCGACGTATGACCACAATTGAGCCCAACATTTCCGTTGTGAAGCGAGACATCTATTATGTGAGTTTTGTTCCATTTTTACGACCTTTCTTGCCACTGTTGTTAAGTGAATCGCTGGTCAGATGGTCGCAAAAAAAAGGGATCGCCTGACCTTGGGACGCAGCAACGGTCATAAATATGAGTCACTTGTCAAACATCTGAATTTGGATCACGTGATCACAAGAATGCGACACGTTATTCTGTGTAATTACATGTACATTTCACGTTACTGTGAAAAATGGTCACGTCCCTTTTTTCAGCGCCATTGTCGCTTTGGATGGTCACTAAATGAACAGTTGAAAGTCGAGGACTCCCTGTGCTTGTAAACACACGTCGATGAAGGCAAGGCACATGGATGTCTCTTCTTCTCCTGAAAACGGATGAGGTTCCTCCCCGAAACTTTGCAAAGCTTTGTAAATAAGAAAGCAATGAATCAAACAATTCTAGAGAAACTCTTTTGGCAGAAAACACACACACACAAAGGTGTTCAGGGCAGATCCAGGTCAACAACAAGCCGCCACTGAACAAAGCACCATCGGTTTTCAAAACACCAGGAAACAAACGGGCTAAAAAAGTTTCTAGTCTTCATGATCCTCCAATTCTGAGGAAACGCTCCTGAGGGAAAAAAAGCAGCAAGGCAGCAGTTTGACTCCGGGGTCAATTTGCACATTATACAAGGCCAAAGATGGCTTGCTTGGTTTTAATATAATGGATGAATCAGGATAACTGGGGTTTGAATAACTGTTAAGATATTTAATAGTTGGAAGATAAGTGTATAACGGGAACACACAAATTGTTTGACAGGAGAGGGCCGGCTCCCGCGTGAGGTAATCTCAATTATGATGGGTTGAGGGGTCTAAAGGGGGAGGTTCCCTTTTTTCCCCGCCTTTTTCTTCCGTGTGCTCTGTTCTGTGATTTACCTCACGATTTACCTC
>CM019152.1:58680430-58697930 GCA_009733165.1 Naja naja | reverse complement strand
AAGTTGTCAAGTTTGAAGACCCCTGCTCTATTCTAATCCAGTGACTGGTCTTTAAGACTTCTTGGCTTTTCCTTACTTTTTCATTCAAGTTTCTAGTTCCTGGGGCAAAAGTGGTGGTGGGGAGGGGAGAGGTGTTTGTCCAGAGGAAACTAGGAATTTCTTGGAATTAGAAGGAGGTGGAGGCTAGTTCCAACAGCTTCCCTTTGTTTCTCCTGGACAAACAGCCCCCCCTCTTTTGCCCCAGGGACTAGAAACTTGAATGAAAAAGTAAGGGGCAAAGAGAAGAGCGGAAGCCTGCCCAAGCTAATGAAGGGGCACATATTCCTTTAAAAAGAGAGAAGCCAACATCCCCCCAAATCCCCTTTTCCCCCCTTTAACCTCCATTCGCTACACCTGCGAGCTGCGATCTCACCGCTCTTTCGCCCGGAAGCCCCGAGGGGAAAACCAAGGCGGCTTTCTTTGCAAGCCAGGATTGCCCGTGGGTTGTTTTTTTTTTTGCAAGCCACAATTGCACCAGCCCAGCCCGGAGCAGAGACACCCCCCAAAAGAAGCAACGAAACCCACTGTTGCAAGATTGAGACCCCAAGAAAAACAAGCAAGGGACGAGGAGGAGGAAAGCGGGGAGGGGGGATCGAGGAGATCTCCGGGGATCCCTGCACCCCCGATCTGTCTGCGAGAACTGGGAGTGCATGTCTGGAACCAGTCGGTCCCCCCCAGCCCCCCAAGCCAGCCAAGCACACGGCAGCCTCCCGCTTTCCGCGAGCTTTAAGCCGCGTCTTCTGCACCAGGGAACGGCGGAGGGAGCTCTGGCTTTGCAAGACGGCGCCCGCGGTCGCCGCAGCCCCCCTCCCCACCCTCGGCCGACGCTGGTCCAGCCATCCTGGCTCCCCGGCTCCCCCAGTCTCACCTCGCTCGCCAGCAGCCGCTCTCCGGCTCCGATCCACCTACAATTCCCGCCGCCCCCCCCCTCCCTCCAGCGCCAGCTGTGGATTTTGAGAGGGGAGGGGCTTGGCTCAGAGGGAGGGGCGACCGCCCGCGCTTGCGCGTCCCTCTCCACGGGGTTGGGAGGGAAGGATAGAATAGAATATAGAAGGATAGAATAGACTAGAATAGGTTAGAATAGGTTAGAATAATGGAATGGAATGGAATGGAATAGAATAGTTAGAATAGAATAGAATATGTAAGAATAGAATAGGTTAGAATGTAATGGGATAATTTAGAATGGAATGGAATAGGAATAGAATGTATAAGAATAGAATAAGTTAGAATAGGTTAGAATAGGCTGGAATGGAATAGTTTAGAATAGAGTACAGTAGATTAGAGTACAGTAGAGTACAATACAGTACAGTGCAGTGCAATGCAGTGCAATGCAGTGCAATGCAATGCAATGCAATACAATACAATACAATACATATATAGACTGGGTCAGTGGTGGGATTCAACATTTTTTACTACCCGTTCTATGGGCATGGCTTGGTGGGTGTGGCAGGAAAAGGATATACTGCAAAATCCCCATTCCCTCCCCACCCCACTAACCTGCTTCCCAGTTCCATTCTCCTGTGCAGGGCAACAAAAGCAGACCCAGCTGATCAGCTGTGGGGTGGTTTGGTGGGTGTGGCTTGGTGGGCATGGCAGGGAAAGGATACTGCAAAATCCCATTCCCTCCCCACCCCACTAACCTGCTTTCCAGCTCCGTTCTCCTGTGCAGGGCAACCAAAGAAGATCCAGCCTATCAGCTGGGCCTCAGGAGGCAGAGAATAGAGGGGGGCGAGGCCAGTCAGAGGCGGTATTTACCAGTTCTCCGAGCTACTCAAAATTTCTGCTATCAGTTCTCCAGAACCGGTCCGAACCTGCTGAATACCACCTCTGGACTGGGTGAAACCAGGCTTAATAGCAGGAACTGTGAGAGGGATCTTGGAGTCTTAGTGGACAGCCAGCTAAATAGGAGCCAGCCGTGTGCAGCAGCAGCCATAAAAGCCAATGCAATCCAAAGTTGCATTAACAGAGGGATACAATCAAGATCAAGGGAAGTACTAATACCTCTATAAAGCCTAGTAGGCCACACCTAGAGTACTGCATCCAGTTTTGTTCACCACATTATAAAAAAGATGTTGAGACTCTAGAAAAAGTGCAGAGAAGAGCAACCAGGATGATGAGGGGACTGGAGGCTAAAACATACGATGGATGGTTGCAGGAACTGGGCCTGGCTAGTCTAGGGAAGAGAAGGACCAGGGGAGACAGGATATCTGTGGTGCACAGATAAAGAGTTAATGAACAGGGAATCCCCATGACTTGTGTGGAGGTTAGAAATTAAGTTAACCTTAGGCCTAATAGCAGTTTTAGTTCCCTGATTTAAAGTGACACTACTGAAGGAAAGCATTTTAAATATGCAAATGTATTGCACAAGGGTTGTGTTTATATATATGGACAGCCAGCTAAATAGGAGCCAGCAGTGTGCAGCAGCAGACATAAAAGCCAATGCAATCCAAAGTTGCATTAACAGACGGATACAATCAAGATCAATGAGGGTACTAATACCACTCTATAAAGCCTTAGTAAGGCCACACCTAGAGTACTGCATCCAGTTTTGTTCACCACGTTATAAAAAAGATGTTGAGACTCTAGAAAAAGTGCAGAGAAGAGCAACCAGGATGATGAGGGGACTGGAGGCTAAAACATACGATGGATGGTTGCAGGAACTGGGCCTGGCTAGTCTAGGGAAGAGAAGGACCAGGGGAGACAGGATATCTGTGGTGCACAGATAAAGAGTTAATGAACAGGGAATCCCCATGACTTGTGTGGAGGTTAGAAATTAAGTTAACCTTAGGCCTAATAGCAGTTTTAGTTCCCTGATTTAAAGTGACACTACTGAAGGAAAGCATTTTAAATATGCAAATGTATTGCACAAGGGGTTGTGTTTATATATACATATATATATATATATATATATATATATATATATATATATATATATATCGCCGTGAGAAATCAAGGTGGAATCCAATTACCTGACTTACATGATTTGCCAAGCAGTTTCGGGTTAATATTATGTTGGATTTGCCTTTCTTTGATCTGTAGCACACCAGGAAGTAAAGTTTATCGTAGTTTAAACTGCCATTTCTTATCTCTTGGTTGCCCTGTAGACTGAGAGAAACACATCGGTTAACCCTAAAGATCGTGTTTTCCTTGTTTTAATAGTAATTTCAGAATTCAGAATTTCAGAAGTTGCCTTCAGAAGATGTGGGAGTCTCAAGACAAGCCCGGACTGCCATCTGTCAGAAATGGCATAGATCAGGGGTCTTCAAACTTGATAGCTTTAAGACTTGTGGACTTCAACTCCCAGAATTCCTTCACCACTAATGTTAGCTCAGGAATCCTGGGAGTTGGTCCACAAGTCTTAAATTTGCCAAGATGGAAGACCCTTGGATTAGATAGATAGATAGATAGATAGATAGATAGATAGATGGATGGATATGGAGATAGAAGATAGAAACTGTAGATCAGGGTCTTCAAACTTGACAGCTTTAAGACTTGTGGACTTCAACTCCCAGAATTCCTTCACCATTAATGTTAGCTCAGGAATCCTGGGAGTTGAAGTCCACAAGTCTTAAACCTGCTAAATTTGAAGACCCTTATATCCATGTTTGTGCAAGGCATGGAAGAATGTTACTAGTTGGGATGAATTGCTGGCTGGGGAATTCTGGGAGTTGAAGTCCACACAGTTTTGAGCAGCCATCATTGAGAAACATTGTTCTGGAACAAGCACCTTCAAACTTGACAGCTTTAAGACTTGTGGACTTCAACTCCCAGAATTCCTGAGCTAATGTGACTGGAGGAGGGAGTTGAAGTCCAGTAAAAGCTGTCAAGTTTGAAGACCCCTGATCTACAGTATCTATCTTCTATTTCCATATCTATCTATCTATCTATCTATCTATCATCTGTCTATCATCTATCTATCTATCTATCTATCTATCTATCCCAAGGGTCTTCAAACTTGTGGACTTCAACTCCCAGAATTCCTGAGCTAACGTGACTGGAGGAGGAATTCTGGGAGTTGAAGTCCACAAGTCTTAAAGCTGTCAAGTTTGAAGACCCCTGGTGTGGGGTCTCCTGCTTTGGTCAGGGGAGGGTTGGTCCCTTCCTATTCTGTTATGCTGTTATTCTTCTGTTACGATGTAAACAGAGCAGGAAACAAACTTCAGGCTACGATTCAAAACTGGAAAGCATGTCCAAAGGACCAATCACAGAGCATTGCTTAATATGTAGTTAAATGAATATATAATACAGGTAGTCCTTGACATTTCTGTCATTAAGTGAGACATGCATTGTTACCTTTGCCCTATTTTACCACCTTTCTCACCACATTAAGTGAATCACTGCAGTTGACAAGTTACTAACCTGGTTCTTGTTGTTGTTTTTATTTTGGGTCAAGTTTTTTTTTTATATATATAAACATTTTGAATACAGTGTATTGTCGGGGCATACCATTTTACAAAAGAAAAGGGGAAAAAAGAAATAGTAACTTATATACCAATAACAATAGTAGTAGTACAACAGAATGATTTTAACCATTTATAATTATGTGAGCTTATTTGCAATCCTATAGATTATATTAGCATATTTATAATTATAAACAGTGTTCATGTTTAATTTATACATAGCAATACTCTTTCTTCATCTGATTTCTACCTCTTATCTCTAACCATTGATAAGACCTATTCCATATTAAGTAATACCCCTTATCTCCTTCATCTTTTATTTTCAACTAGGTGATGCTTTGCTACGAAACTATGTGGTCGGGCTGAGTTTTGGGGGAGGAAAATAAGGGGGGGGGAATTCTGCCTCTGCCTACCAGCATCCATGGGTATTCATCTGGCTAGCGTCCTGTCAGTGTGTGAGAGAGTTGAGGGCTGTTTGGAAACTGAGTGTTTGCTGTGTGAGCAAGGAGACAGCAAGGAGCCTGGGCGTGGCTTAGCTCAACTGTTCTGTACCAAAGCTGCTTGGTGCTGTGAAACTAAAACTCCTCTCCTCTGCTTGTGTTTTGCATTTGGAAGAGATTTCTTTCCAGGTGGGGAGGGGGAGTAGAACTCCTTAGCATCAGAGCGTGTTAATAATAATAATAATATAGGAAATACTCTAAATGCTCTGATGGGTCATTTTGAAAAATCCTTTCTTAGTGAGCCCCTAGAAGCCGAGAGGAACATACGGGCCAAATGTCAAGTTTGTAGGCTTTACGGTTCTGGAGATTTTGTAATGATGCGTGAGTGGTATTTCGCTTTTATATATATATAGATATAGATTAGTAACCCGGTTGTTACTAATCATCAACTTTGATTAGTAACAACCGGGTCATCATCAACTTTGCTTGTCAAAAGGTCGCAAAAAGGGCATCACACAACCTTAGGACATAGCAACGGTCGTAAGTATGAATCAGTTGCCAAGCATCTGAATTTTGATCACATGACATTTGGGGATCGTAACTGTGAAAAACCATCCTAACTCCCTTTTTTTTGGTGTGTTGTAACTCTGTAACGGTCACTCAGTGAACTGCTGTAAGTTGAGGGCTACCTGTATAGAATTACAGAAGGTAATTTGTAATAAATAAAATAATGGTTTCACCGCAGGGCAAGTGAGGAAAGTTGGGACCCTGCAATTGTTATTTACAGCTCACTTGGGAGATTCCTAAAAAAAGAAATGTGTTACACACCAAGGTAACAAGGTGTTCTGATTTAGGCTTCCCAAGATCATGTAGCCGACTCCTCGTCCCAATAAAACCCCTTTTATTTAGGTTAAAGTGAACTCCTCTCCAGCAAAGTCCCAGGCCAACAGCCTTTCAAGAGATTTCACAACTACAGATCTTTATCAAGCTTAGAGAGTTGCCAGGCTGATAGCTTCCAAACACCACTCTGTAGCAGCAATTACTTGGCAAGGAGTCAGGAACAGATCTTCACCCTAATGAATTGAACTAATTGTCTCCTGCAAACCCCACTCCCCTGTCGCTCCTCTTTATTCCCTATGGGAGGGGCTAATCACCATCCACCTGTGGCTTTACTCCTGAGTCGACCCTTGTTCCTTAACTGTTCCCTTCCTCTGACAGCTCTGTGCATGCACACACTGGGGACAGGCTCCAGCTGTTCGTCTTCCCCACTGATGTCTGACTCTGAAGGCAGCTGATAACTGTTGGACGGCCCTCGCCCCATCTCTGCCTCCGATGCAGAGCCCTCGTCAGAGCCTTCCCCAGACTCCAGGACCGGCCCATGTTCCTCCCCAACCTCCTCACTGTCCAATCTGCTGCCAGCTGTGCTGGCCGCTGGCAGGCCACAACACAGGGTGGAATTCTGGGAGTTGAAGTCCAGACATCTTAATAGTCACAAAGCTTCAAAAAAAAAGTTGTTCGACATCAGAGATCTCAAACTTGGCAACTTTACAACTTGTGGACTTCCAATTCCCAGAATTTTCTAATTAACTGGGGCGGGGAATAATACCACTCATTCCCAGATAGTTTTGAAGAAATCCTGCTTGGAAGGATGGTTGCTTTTCGGGGCATAAAACCTATCATTATCTTGAAGGAAATCAATCAATCAACCACAAAGGTCTAGAATATAAAAAGCTGGCAATGCAAAAAAGCAGTTTTAAGTGAATTTCATCCCAGTCCTGTTTACTTGGAAGGAAACTCCACAATTCCAGGATGAGATAAACTCCCAAGTATATGCATGGGAGGAGAGAGAAGTTATAACGTGCAATCGTTATTATTTATTCATTTTTATAGCTATTTTTGTAAATCATTCCAGGCAGCAAACATACCTAATATTCCTTCCTCCTGGTATTTACACCACAAAAACCATCGATGAGTGAGGAAAGGTCTGGCAAAAAGTTACCCGACAATTGGGTCATTGTTACAAAGATATTTCCTCACCTGAACAAAGAAACAGAATAGTCACAGGTGAGCAAAAAGGCAGTGGGAAGGAGGGAGAGAGGAAGGAAGGAAGGAAGGAAGGAAGGAAGGAAGGAAGGAAGGAAGGAAGGAAGGAAGGAAGGAAAGAAAAAGAAAGAAAGAAAGAAAGAGAAATTGAAAGAGAAAGGAAAGAAGGAAGGAAGAAGGAAGGAAGGATGGAATGAAGGAATGAAATAGGAAGGAATGAAGGAAGGAAGGAAGGAAGGAACAAAAGAAGGGAGCAGAAGTAAAGAGAAAAAGAGGGGAAGGAAGGAAGATTATGGAATGGAAATAGAAAAGAAAAGAAACGAAGAAGGAAGGAATGGAGAAAACTCCTCCAGTGGAATGAAGATGAACAAAAAAAGGAGAGGAGGAAGGTGGGAAAAGGAATGAAAAGAAGGAAACATAGAATGAAGAAAACATCGAAGATCAACAGAAGGAAAGAGATAGAGATAAAAGGGAGGAATGGAATGAGCAAGGAAAGAGAATAGAAAATGAATGGAATGAATGAAGATGAAATGAATGGAAGGAAGGAAGAAAATGAATGGAAGGAAGAGAGAGGAAGATCAACAGAGAATAAGGAAGAAGAAGAGAAAAAAGTGAAGATGGGTGGAAGGAAGAGAGAAGGAAGAAAGGAAGGAAAAGAGAAAAAAGGAGGAAAAGAAACAACAAAGAAAGAAAAGAAGAAAGATGGGAGGCACCATAGAGACCAATGGAGCATCTCCTACTGCCCCCTCCTGGCCACTAGAAATTCTGATCGGGGTGAACAGTTACAACCTTGAGGTTCTACTAGTCTCTTCTGCAAAACTTCCAGTGATGGAGCACCCACAATTTCTAGTGGCAAGTTGTTCCACTGGTTAATTATCTTCACTGACAGGAAGTTTCTCCCGGGTTGCTTCTATCCTTGACTAATTTCCATCCCTTGTTTCTTGTCCTGCCTTCAGGGGCTTTGGAGAATAGCTTGACTCCTTCTTCTTTGGGGCAGCCCCTCAAATACTGGAAGTCTGCTCTCATGTCTCCCCTAATTCTTCTTTTCTCTAGACTAGCCAAACCCAAATCCTGCAGCCGTTCTTCGCATGTTTCAGTGTTCCAGGCCTTCGATCATTTTAGTTGCTCTTCTCTGGATTTTTTCCAAAGTCTCAACATCTTTTTTTTTTTTTTGCAGTTGGGGTGACCAAAATTGGTTGCGGTACTCCAGGTGTGGCCTTACTAGGGTTTTGTAAAGCGGTACTAATACTTCACGTGTATTAATTATGGCTGTAAGTTGAGGACTAGCTGGATTGGTGTGAGAGCCGATCCGAGCTTGGCACTACCATGCCTTCAGGATGGCAAAAATTTCAAACTTCCTTCCCAGCAGATGGCAGCCTTTGCTTAACCGTGTTGTACTCATGGAGTAAAACCAGGAAACTGAAGCTTGAAGATACAGATAGTCCTCGACTTTAACGACCACAATTGTGGCCCAAAGTTCTGTCATTAAGGCAGGGGTGAGGTTCAAATCTCTTAACAAACGGTTCTGTGGGCTTGGCCTGGTTTGTGGCCATGGCTTGGTGGCCATGTGACTGGCTGGGCATGGCTTGTATGTAAATATTGTAAATAATTATGTAAATATTGAATTTTTTAATAAAAAAACAGAGCAACTGTTACCCAAAATCAAGCAAAGCAGGCTGGCAGATTGAGTTGCTAACAGAACACACACTGGGAAGGATGCCAAACTCAGAGAGGAACCATAAACTAGAGCTATTTCCACGCTTCCTTTCCGGCACTCGCCCATACGCATGTCCTGTCCTCTTATTCAGTTGTCACAGCTGCAGCCCATGAAGAGGATCAAGGCCTCTCCTCCCCAGTCTCTCCCTTATCCTCTCCTCCCTGTGTGTCCTAGGATGGAGAGGGATGGGCCTGGGTCCTCCTCTGACTTCCCAGTTGGCCTCTGCCCTTCCCCAGCCTCCTCCACAACCTCCAGAGCCACACTTCCACTCCCTGTCAGCTGTTCCTCCTCTCCCTCAGAGTCAGTCTCCACCAGGGGCACGACAATAACAATGCAGCTAGTGGGCATCCTTGCCTCACTCCTTTACTTATTTCTATACCATCTGAGTCCCTTTTTTAGTGCCGTTGTGACTTCGAACAGTCATTAAACGAACTGCTGTATGTTGTTGTCATCCGTCAGCAGCCTGCAGAGATGGCAGCAGAGTCGGACAGTGGGGAGAAACATTGGCCAATCCAGGAGTCTGGGAGGGACTCAGACGAGGGTCCTGTGTCCAATACAAAGATGGGGCCAGGGCCATTTGGGAGTTATGTGCGGACTCCGGAGCCTCCAGAATCTGACAGCAGCAAGGCAGAGGAACAGAGGGAGTCTGTTCCCAGTGTGCACGTGTGCAGAGCTGCCAGAAGGCAAGAACAGTTCAGACAAAAGGGACGACTCGGGAGTAAGGCTTGGAGGTGATTGGCCCCTCCCATAAGCCATAAAGGAGGAGCAAAGGGACAGGAATCTTTGCAGGAAGCAACTTTGTTCGTACTGGTCGGTTTGAAACCTGAAGCTCAGTGTTGAATTTGTGTTCCGTTTTGGCCTCATATAACTAATTGGACTTTTAGTCATTGGCAGCATTTCAAGGAAGATAAAGGTGTGTGCTGATCAGACTTATCCTGAAGGACTTTGGCAGACTTCCATGGGACTATTTACAAACTGTTGGAGACTCATTACGGGCTGGGAATGACTAAAATTCACAGGCGTTGAAATAAAGCCAAAAGGGTTTTGGGACCAATGTGTGTTCGTTACTGTCTCCCTAAGCCTTAGTCAGAACATATGTCGAGGATTTATCTGTGGTGCTTTTCTGTACCAACCTCCGTGATTTTTTACCAATGTCCTGCCGTTGGGTCTAGATGTATATTTTATGTATATATAGGTAGTCCTTGATGTACAACTATAAATCAGGGGTTCACTGCTGGTGGTTCGCAGGGGTTCTGGAGAGGCCCTAGCTAAGATTCTGTGCAGTTCGGAGAACCCCCAAATCCCACTCCTGGTTGGCCCCACCCACCCTGCCCCACCCCTCCCAGGAGTCCCCACATGGCCCATTTTGGATGCAGGTAAGTGCAGGGCGCACACGGAGGCCAAAAAACGGGCCTCCCGGAAGTTCAGGAAGGCCAGAAATGGGCCTGTTTCCTGCTTCCAGAGTGCCTCCAGAGCCCGGGGAGGCCATTTTTGTCCTCCCGGAGGCTCAAAAAAAACCTCAGGAGCCCGGGAGGGGCAAAAATGCCCCCCATATCATAGTGCAGGAGGCTAACTAAGCCACGCCCACCCAGCAACCAGGCAGAGAACCCCTTTGCTATAATTTTTGAAGCCCACCCATGACTATAATTGAGCCATAAATTATTGCGGCCGTTAAGTTGAAGCATAATGTAAAGCAGGTCCAATTTTTTGGGGGTGTGACATTTCTGCAGTGGCAGGAAGTTTCAGTTGTTAAGCTAACACTGAGGTTACTAAGCGAATGCCACTGTCTTTAAGTGACTCCATTTTACACCAGGGCCGTAAACCCGAAGTAAACACTGGGAACCGGAAATAGTTTTGAATATCTCAAGTCACATGACCATAGGATGTCACAAACAGCCATAAAGGTGAACCAGTTGCCAATGGTCAAAAATACAATCATGTGATTGCAGAAGTGTGTGTGTGTGTGTGTGTGTGTGTGTGTGTTGTGGTTTGCTGGCAGCCGGTGCAGATGACAGTGGAATCCGACAGTGAGGAAGAAAGGGGATCAGTCAGGGAGTCTGGAGAGGGCTCGGACGAGGGTCCTGCGTCCGATGCAGGAATGGGGCCAGGACCATCTGGGACTGGGATGCTGACTCTGGAGGCTCCGGAAACTGGCAGCAGCGAGGCAGAGGAACAGTGGGAGCCTGTTCCAGTGCACATGTGTGCAGAGCTGCTAAAAGGCAAGAGCAGCTGAGACAAAAGGGGCAACTCAGGAATAAAGCTGGAAGGTGATTGCTCCTCCCATAAGGGATAAAAGTCAGGCCAAGATGATGAAACCTTTGCAGGAAGCAAAGTCATTTGTTCTGTTCTGATGAATCCTTGAAGCTCTGTGTTCTCTGGTTGGCTTTTTCTTGTTCTTTGGTTGGTTTTCTTTATAGTTAATTGGATAATTCTGTTATTGGCAGCATTGCACAGACTGAAAGGTGTGTGCTTATCTTGGGGAACTGTTTAAGACTAGTCCCGGCTGGGAATGAAAACAATTCCCAGCATTGCAATAAAATAGGTTTTGCTTTTAAAAACAATTTTGTGATTAATTACGGTTTACAAAGCCTGGGTGAGAACAGTATGTGTGTATGAGGTTCTCCTAACTTTGAAATTGGGTCGCAAGTAACTTTGGGGAGGTCTGTCATAACTTTGAATGGTTGTTAAAACGACTCATCGTAAGTCGAGGTCTACCTGTATTCTAAGTTCTACGACCACCAATTTCATTCATTCATTAACTCTGGGTGGTTAGGGTTAGGGTTAGGGTATAAGGAGTTACTTTCAGTGCAATGAAGTTTAGATTAAAATTCAGGATAGTGTGTGTGTGTGTGTGTTTGTGCGCGCGCGCTAGACAACTTTACTTGGCAACTTTTAAGACGTGTGGACTTCAGCTCCCAGAATTCCTCAGGCCGAATGGATGAATTCTGGGAGTTGAAATCTACAAGTCTTAAAACTGCCAGGTTTCGAGACTCTTGTGCTAAAGCAGGGCTCTTCAAACTTGACAGCTTTGTGGACTTCAACTCCCAGAATTCCTCCTCCAGCCATGTTAGCTCAGGAATTCTGGGAGTTGAAGTCCACAAGTCTTAAAGCTGTCAAGTTTGAAGACCCTTGTGCTAAAGGAAAAAAGGGGAAAAAAAGAGACCACAGTGAGATTTTAATTAAAAAACAAAAGTCCTTTAATGGTATTGATTAGCTATAAATTCATAATTAGTGCTTTAAGAATGAAAGGATTAAATACATTATTCTCAAAAAGCCATTATAGGTTGCCTTTATGCATCTGTATCTAGAGATACGGGTAAGACAAACCCCATTAGACGTATTTCAATATATCAAAATGCTTCGATGTTATTTATTATATTGGTCTTTATATACAGTTAGCTGCTGTTTCCATAATTCAGCCATGGTAAATTTACCTGTAAAATAGAAGAGGGGAGGAAAAAAACCAACCCCAACCCAGATCTAGATTAAATAAAAACCGTAACGGGTTGCTTTCCATAATAATAACAATAACAACAATAATAAGATATCACTTATTCCTTTTGGCAGGCTGAATCCAGACGCGCATTTCAAAGTAAACCACTTCAGAATCAGTGCATTAAAGTTTGTCCCCCAAACCAAGGCTAGTTAGAAGGCAGTTAAGTGTGTCTTCGAGAGAGGTTACAATTTAGAAGCTTAGAAATGACATTCGAATGAAACAGAAAAAGCCAAGGATATACTTAACCAGCTTGGGGTCTGCCTTGCTGCAGGAGCCAAGGGTCAAAGCTTGCATAGGTGGCAGTATTTCTCTGAAACATCTGGCTGGGGCCTTGGAGAACATCTGGCAGAACGAAGTGTAGTGGTGGGGAACATCCTTCTATTTTATCTTGCACACATCATCATCTTTTTAACAACCTCATAATCCTTTGCGGGATGGAGTCTGGGCAACTGAATGGAGCTAGCGGAGTGTTTCCTGGCCGGATGCCCTTCCTGTCCACCAATACGGAGTTTTGTTCAGCAGATATATTCTCAGTGTGCCCAGAAAGAGAATTATCTGCCTCTACCTAGAATCGAACTCACAGCCTCCTGATTGTGAGGCAAGAACTCCACTTCTAGGCATCCCTGGACAAAAATGGGAATTCTGGGAGTTGGAAGTCCACCCAGCTTCAAGTTCTGAGGTTGAGAAACACTGAATTTGGGTCTGTCTAGGAGCCGCGTGGCGTTTTTTATGGTCTGATAGTTTCCACCCAGGAAACCAAGTCAGGTTTCCACCAAAACCAGAACATAAAATAGTCAAATGTTCTTGATTTTCAACTGTAGCTTGGTACTCCTTGGTGCAGAATCCTAAACGTTTGGGATAAGTACGGAGGGAGCACGGAGGGATTTTGTAAGCAGTTCAGCCAAACAAATGATACAAATACTGCAAGACATTTTTCCAAGTCTCAATACTGCAAGATACTTTTCCAATTCTCAATAATTACAGAGAGGTTGTTGCTGCTGACATTATATTTTAATAAAAACCACTGTTAGGAATCCACAGAAGTAATGCTAGGTACTGAGCAGATTCTCAAAGGTTTTGGAAGTAAGGAGCCGTGTTAACAAGTGGAGGGAGGAAGAGAAGCTACATCGTGGTTAGTTTAACCATGGTTTATTGTGTCAGCCACAATCGATTGAATTTCCCCATCATCAAATCAAATACCTTAGCAACTGATAAAATTTCAGTGTTGGGAGAAGAACTGTAGCCAATTAGCAAAAAACATGATTTAAGCCCAGGATAAAAAGAGGACATTAGAAAGAAGCTCAAGATTTCAGGGCCTTGGTTTTCCTTTGTCTTGGAAGGAAGGAAGGAAGGAAGGAAGGAAGGAAGGAAGGAAGGAAGGAAGGAAGGAAGGAAGGAAGGAAGGAAAATATTTTGAGATGAGGTCGTTGTAGCCACATCACTCTGTTTCCTGACTTGATCGACCTGGAAGGACCTGGGATCTGTGGCGAATTAAAATAAAATGAATCCCACTCCAAAGGGGGATCCAATTTTGCAAAACAAGATTCCCAGAAATCGCGAGCCCTTCTTTCGATTCACCCAGCAGTTTCAATTTGGGGAACGTTTTGTTCACGGTCGTTAAGTGAATCTGGCTTTGTCACTGATTTTGCTTGTCAGAAAGTCACAAAGGATGATCCCAGGACCGCCAGACAGTGCAACTGTCATAAGTACATGCCAGTTGCCAAGCATTTCAATTTTGACCATGGGGGGTCTTCATTATTAAAGATGTGCAATATTTCCTCTTAAGAGTAATCGGATTAATGGGGATGGAGGGTGTGTAGGGACAGCAAAAGCCTCCAAAATCTAATTCTTTCATCCCAAGAAATACAAAGAGCAATTTAGTGAAGCCAGACAGAAGGATTTCATGTTAAATAGGATCACCAACATAATCGCCAACGTCCGATGACGGATATGGCACGGGAAGAATGTTAAATAGTGCATTTCACTTTAAAAAATAATAACACTGGTGCATTGTTAAGGCATGTGATTGTATGTATGTATATATGTATATGTATATATATATGTATATATGTGTGTGTGTGTGTGTGTATACACATATACACACACACACACACACACTTTGTGCTGTTTCAGCATACATTCATTCCACTTATATTCTTTCCACCACGTTAAGGGCCAGGATTTCAGGAGGAAACTGTTCTTATGCTATTTTGTAACACTGCACAATTCCAAATGAAAAACTTGCAAAGAAGCTGACCGCGGAATATTTGTACAACCACAGCTTTAAAAATAATAATAATAATCATAATCATAGAGCAGAGCTAGAAGATTGATAGCTCTTTGGCCAGGAAAGCAAAACAATCAGGCTGCTTGCGAAAGTTGTCTAATCGTAACTGGAGGGGAAAAAAATCTAGCAAAAGATAGTTTGGATGAGTAGCGGCCTGCTTGATCCGAACACCTCACTTGAGTATGGCTAGGAAAATTGAAAATTGCCAGGAAGAAAAGCTGGAATTTAGCAGCTCGAGTGGTAAAAGATCTGCAAAGCATCCTTTATGTACCAGGGGTGTCCAACCTTGGCAACTTTTAAAACTTTTAAAAGACTTGTGGAATTCAACTTCCAGAATTCCTCAGCAAGCATGTGTGGCTGAGGGAATCCTGGGAGTTGAAGTCCACAAGTCTTTCAAATTGCCAAGGCTGGACAGACCTGCTTTATACCCTTAAACAAGGCACCTCCTTCCTGGAGAATTGTCTGCCTTCCAGAAAATCTATGTGGGAGGAAATTGGAGCATGTTTCTTGGGAAAAAAAGGCTGGGCGTTCAGAAGTTGTGGCTGCTCCAAGACTGGATGGAGGCTTTTAAGAAGAGATTGGACAACCATTTGCCTGGAATGGCATAGGGCAGTGTTGGTGAAACTTTTCGGCACTGAGTGCCGAAATGGGAGCACATGCATGCATGTGCATGCCGGAAACTGGAAGAGCAGCCACCGGTGCACATGCGCATGCTGGGAAGATGATCTTCCGGTTCCCGGGGCGCACATGTGCACTGGCCAGCTGCTCTCCGTGCACGCATGCACGCCAGAAACGAAAAGACCAGGTGGCCGGGGCGCATGCATGTGCCAGAACCTGGAAGATCACCTTCCGGCATGTGCATGTGCACTGGACGGGCTGCTCTTCTGGTTTCCGGCCTGCCAGAGGGGCTTTCGGGGAGGCTGGCTGAGAATCTGGTGTCAACTCATAAAAACATTTTTTATGGTCTTTTTAGAGTTGCCAACAGAAAGGGAGGGGGGAACGGGGGCTGGAAAGAGCAGTGCGGCAGCTTGGAAATCGAAAGTGCATTCCATACATGGTTTTTCAGAGATTGTAACTCGGTGACTGAAGTTTCTGCTATGCAAAATTCTCACTGGAAAGCATGATTGATGACTCTGGGCTATGGACGTGTCCCATTGGAGAATATGAATTACGATACACCCAGGGGGTGGGTGGGGGAAACCAGGGACAAGGGTGACAATGAATTATGTGCCTCAGAGTCGGCTGCACCCAGGCAGTGCCAACATGTTAACTACCAATAAATGCTTTGAAGTTTTGGAAGTTTGGCTCGAGACTCATGATTCAAATGGGGGTCACTGCCGGAATCCTGGTTCTTATTTTGGTCGGCTCGCAAATTAAGTGTGGGGGGAAGATTTGGAGCCTGGCAGGAGTAGGTGAACGTACTAACTAAGTAAGGCATTTGCAGGCAGATTTCTTAACGAGAATTTAAAAGCCACAAGCAGTTCCGTCGTGGCTTTTAATGGGCTTGACTTACGACCGCAATTGAGCCCAGAGTTTCTGTTCTTAAACGAGACATTTGTCAAGTGAGTTTTGCCCCATTTTAGGCAAGGGAGGGGGGAAAGGTGTTTGGAGGAGCAGTGAGGCAGCTTGGAAATCGGAAGTGCATTCCACAGATAGTTTTTCAAAGATAGTAACTAGGTGACTGAAGTTTCTGCCATGCTAATATCTAACTGGAGAGCATGATTGATGACTCAGGGCTATGGAGGTGTCCCATTGGAGAATATGAATTATGATGTACCCAGGGGGTGAGGAAACTAGGGTCAAGGGTGACAGTGAATTGTGTCTCAGAGTTGGCTACATCTAGGTAAGCGCCGGACACGTTAACTCCCAATAAATCCTGTTTAGTTTTGGAAATTTGGCTCAAGACTCATGATTTAAATGGGGGTAACTGCCAGAATCCTGACACTGGGGATCTGGAGGCCCAGAATACCGACTCTGAAGAGGCTGCATTAATCCACGGGCTTCATTAAAAGCAATTCCCTCCATCCTGATGCTCCCTGGAAATGTGGGCTAACAGCTTGCCGTGAGTTCAATGGATCTGGAAGGCATCGTGACCGGGAAGGATTCACAAAAGAAGTTGAAACACTGACGGGATATAGTTTCCCCCTCCTCCCCCCCTGCACTGATGAGGTTACCTAGTTGGGTCATGAAACATCTGTGAACTCAGAGAGCACCAAGGACCCCAAAGTTCCCCTTACTTATTGCAAGCTAACAGCAATGAGGAAACAAATACTGAGTCCCTTAGAGCAAGGGTCTCCATCTTGGGCACTGTAGGACTTGTGGAGTCCCAGAATTCCTCAGAGATGAGGAATTCTGGGAGCTGAAGTCCCCAAGTCTTAAAGTTGCCAAGGATTGGGAGACCTCTGCCTTAAGAGCATCAAATGGAGCATGGGTCCTTTTTTCGGATTGGCCATGTTTCATGTTCCAGGCAGAAGCATTGGGTTCCAACCACGGAGCGGACGTCTCATGGGTCAAATGAAAACTTCAGGAATGACTTTGGGGAGGAAAAAAAGGCCCAGCCGTTGCTTGTGCCCTGGCACTGCCTCCCCAAACCAGGCCTTCAGAAACCCAAATACTGTGGCACAGCTTTAACAATGCAAAGAACGAGGAAAACCTCCCATCGAAGGTTGGTAGACGAGGGAGCTTCATCTGTTGGGATTTGTCATCGTTCCGGGAGTGGAGAAATAAAAGGAAGAAGAATTATTTTTTGTGTAGTGCCAAAAGCTTCCCAGGGCACAGTCAAAGGTCCGGAAGCTGTTTCTGTCTTCTACCTGTTGCTTCTTAGGGGTTCTTTGTTGATTCTACTAGGAGAACAGGCCAAATCCCGAAGAGGAACTATTGGAAAGAAAGAGAGAACAAATGGTTAGGCTGCTGGGTCAAAGAAAAAGAAAGAAAAAGGAAGGAAGGGAAGGGAAGGGAAGGGAGGGAAGGAAAGAGGGAGGGAGGGAGGGAGCCCTGGTGGCACAGTGCTTAGAATTCAGTATTACAGGCTTACTCTGCCCACTGCCAACAGTTTGATTCTGACCCGGCTCAAGGTGG
>CM019152.1:58629421-58679430 GCA_009733165.1 Naja naja | reverse complement strand
CCTTCCTTCCTTCCCTCTCCAATGTCCATCCATCCATCCATCCATCCATCCACCATCTATCCATCCTTCTCCAGTCTATCCATCCATCCATCCATTTTCCTTCCTTCCCTCTCCAATGTCCATCCATCCATCCATCAATCCATCCATCCTTCTCCAATGTCCGTCCATCCATCCATCCATCCATCCATCCATCCATCCATC
The DNA here is from genome assembly GCA_009733165.1 of Naja naja. NCBI lineage: Eukaryota > Metazoa > Chordata > Lepidosauria > Squamata > Elapidae > Naja > Naja naja. The sequence continues at coordinate 58,679,229 of CM019152.1, read as the reverse complement.
CATCCATCCATCCATCCATCCTTCTCCAATGTCTATCCATCCATCCATCCACCTTCCTTCCCTCTCCGATGTCCATCCATCTGTTTGTATAAATCCCTCATCTTCCCAAAGATGCTACGATGCTCCTGTGCTCATAATGTCTTCGTTCCTGGTCATTGAACAGCTGAGACTGATCAGGTGTTCTTTTGAGCAGGAAGTTCCCCCTCTCCTCTTGAAACCCCTGGGAAAGGAAAGGGAACATACCTGAACAGGATGTGAAGGTAGGAACCGAGTCCTGTGAAGATGTGCCACCAAGCATGAAACTGCGTGACAACGCCCACGAGCGGAGGCAGGCTCTCACGTATCCCCCTGTGGAGAGACAGAACCGCCATGGTCACACATGGGCTTCCCAAGCCACCTTCTAGATCCTAGCCTCCTGCAAAGACCAAGGAACATCGCAGCAAACTCTGGTTTCATTTGAGAATCTGTAAATACAGCCTTTAAGAAGTTGCATCCTGTGGCTACGGAGACAATAAAGCGGACTTCGAGGTAAGAACAGGGTAAAGCTGTCCAATGGTCAGGCAGGTTCTCTGAGGACAAGAGGCTTCCAGGGAATCTAGGAGGCTCCTCATTCCCGTATCTGAAGGATCACCTTTTCTCCAAGGGCAGAAAGAGAGAGCATTACATAGAGAGCATTACAGCAGTCTAGGCCAGGGGTAATCAAAACCAAGAGGAGAGCCAGAGCCCTGGTGTGAGAATTGCTACCCTTTCTCCAAAACTAGCTGCACCCGGCTACCAGAGCAAAAATTTGGGTGCGTTTTCCTTTCCGGAGAACTGCAAGATATAGAGGCAAAGCCTGCTGGTGGAGTCACGAGAGGAATTAGCCTGGAATCCTTACGTTCCCAGAAGCAATCCAAGTCCAGCCTCCCTTGAATTCCACTGTAACTCTTTATCTAGCGACAATTTAGGGCTAACCGGTGCTTTGACTAGATACTTGTGGATAGGCAGGTGCAACAAATCATCTTGTTATGACCCAGGCTTCACAAAATCACAAAGCAGACTCCTCGTCCCGACAAAACCCCTTTTTATTAGGCTAATGTGAATTCCTAGCATCCACGTCCAGCAAATGGCAAACAATCTTTCAAGGGTGAGACCTTATCAGGCTTGGAGAGTTGCCAGGCCGATAGCTTCCAAGCGCAACGCTGTACAAGGAAATACTTCCCTCGGAGTCTCTGAGAGTCACGAACAAATCTTCACACTAATTAAACGAACTAATTGTCTCCTGCAAACACCACTCCCCTTTCGCTCCTTTATATTGCCTAAGAGAGGGGCCAATCACCATCCATCTGTGCCCTTACTCTTAAGTCCACCCTTTTTCCTTAACTGTTCCCTTCCTCTGGCAGCTCTGCTCATGTGCACATCGGGAACAGGCTCCAGCTGCTCTTCTGCCCCACTGATCTCCAACCACGAAGGCAGCTGATAACTGTCCGATGGCCCTGGCCCCATCTCTGCCTCCGACCCAGAGCCCCCATCAGAGCCTTCCCCAGAATCCAGGATTGGCTTATGTTCCCCTCCCCCAGCAACCTCCTCACTGCCCGAGTCTGCTGCCAGCTCTGCTTGTGGGCCACAACATCAGCTTAACTGGAACTTAGTGGGGCGGAACTGATTTTTCATGCCTGAGACAAATGGACATAAGGAAATGGACTAAATGTCAACTCATAAAATATTTCCTATACATGTTTTATAGTTGTGAACAGAAAGGGGGGGAGTTTCAAAGAGCAGGCAGCAGTGTGGAATCGAAAGTGCATTCTATTCATATTTTCTTCAGAGTCTGATTAGATGACTGAAGCTTCTGCCGTGCAAAAATCTAATTGGAGAGCATGATTGATGACTCTTGGCTATGTAGGTGTCCTGTTGGAGAATATGAATTATGATACACCCAGAGGGGTGGGGGAAAGCAGGGTCAAGGGTGACAGTGAATTATGTGTCTCAGAGTCGGCTACGCCCAGGTCATGCCAACATGTTGACTTCCAATAAATCCTTTGAAATTTTGGGAGTCTGGCTCAAGCCTCATGATTTAATTGGGGTAACTGCCGGAATCCTAACACTAAACACCACCAGCCAGAAGTGGATGGAAAAGCCCTCGAAATTCACCTACCGCAATTTCTCGCAGAAAATGTTGTCTACATTCCAAAGGAGGAAGCCCAGCAAAAAAACAGTCAGGGATGTGTATCCCAACCCTCGGAGCCAAGGGTAAACCCTGGAAGGAAGAACAAGATTAAATCTTTCAAAGCCACTTCAGACTTCGTGTTACTCTGCTATTTTGGGGGCAAGGCTTCCTAGGGAAGGTTCGTTTGTATTCTGCAAGGTAGATTGGGAGGGTGGGTACAGGTAGTCCTCAACTTACGACCACAATCGAGTCCAACATTTATGTTCAGTGAACTATTTGTTCATTTTACGACTTTTCTCGCCGCGTTTATTAAGTGCCACTGTTAATCACTGCTGTTGTTAAATTAGTCACGCCGTTGTTAAGTGAATCTGGCTTCCCACTTGTCTTTGCTTGTCACAAGGTCGCAAAAGGGGATCACAGGACCCCAGGACACTGCAACAGGCATAAGTACATGCCAGTTGCCAAGCGGCCGAATTCTGATCACGTGACCATGGGGAATGCTGCAACGGTCGTAAGTGTGAAAAAAAAACAGTCGTGTCCCTTTTTTCAGTGCCGTTGTACCTTCGAACGGTCACTAATTGAATTGTTATAAGTCTACCTGTATGCAGCATCAAAGCAGCAACACCTGGATGGAGAAACTCCCTGGCACTTTGCCACTCGGTGACTCATCTAGCAAAACTGAGCTCCCATTTTAATTCTGCAGCTGGGATCCCAATAGTTTACAAGCCACGGTGACAAGGTTGTTGATACACAAAGAGTGGAGCTGTAGGCTATATTTTATTTTTTCCTGGTTACACAACCCCCAGAGCAAATCTCAAACAGTGGAGCAACAGAAGGCTGAGTGTGATCAGAAAATCAGCCATTCAAATTTCCCCCTCTGCAATTCACACCTCTGGCTTAAGCTGCAACCAATTTGCAGTTAAGGCCTTACTTACCATAACACTATATACACTGAGCGTAAGACTAGAATAGTGACCAATGTCCCATACATAACCTGGGAGGGAGGGGGGAGAGAGAGAGAGAAAGAGAGAGAGGTTGTATGAATGCAATATTAGTACAATATCCAACAAGCAGCACTTGTTTTCCCAGCAAAATCAGGCAAGATTACACTTCTTGGATTAGGAAGGGGGTCAAGCTATTTTCCAAAGCACCTGAAGGCCAGACAAGGAAAAATGGATGGAAACTGACCCAGGAGAGATTCAACCTGGAAATAAGGAGAAATTCTGACCGGGAGGACAATCAACCCATGGAACGGAAGTTGCCTTCAGAAGTTGTGGGAGCTTCATCCCTGGAGGCTTTCAAGAAGAGACTGGACTGTCCTGTGTCAGAAATGGTGTAGGGTCTCCTGCTTGGGGGGGTTGGACTAGATGATCTGCAAGGTCCCTTCCAACTCTGTTAATCTGAATAAAGAGACTTTGAAAAAAGTGCAGAGAAGAGCAACCAGGATGATTAGGGGACTGGAGGCTAAAACATATGATGAACAGTTGCAGGAACTGGGCCCGGCTAGTCTAGTGAAGAGAAGCACCAGGGGAGACAGGAGAACAAGTCTTCCAATATTTGAGGGGCTGCCCCAGAGAGGAGGAAGGGGGGTCAAGCTATATTCCAAGGCACCCGAAGGCCAGACAAGGAATAATGGATGGAAACTGACCCAGGAGAGAGATTCAACCTAGAAATAAGGAGGAACTTTCTGACCATGAGAACAATCAACTGATGGAACAGAAGTTGCCCTCAGAAGTTGTGGGAGCTTCATCCCTGGAGGCTTCCAAGAAGAGACTGTGGACTGCCACCTGTCAGAAAGGGCGTAGGGTCTCCCGCTTGGGCAGAGGCGGAGGTTGGACTGGATGACCTACAAGGTCCCTCCCAACTTCGTTGTTTTGTTATTATTCTGTTATTCAGAAGTTGTAAGGGGATCATGTGACCCGCACCCAGGACGTGTCAAAAGTAGGAGCCAGTTGCTCTGCGCCTGAATTTTGGTCACATGACCAATGGGATGCTGCGATGGTGGTTAACGGGGTAGAAAAACAGTCGTAAGTCACTTTTTCCCCCCAGTGCTGTTGTAACTTCAAGCTAGGTGAACGTTTGTAAACCAAGGACTAACTCTCTGGATCGATTCTCGTTGGCCTGAATCCTTTGGCAGCTGGCTGTGATCTCCGTAAGCGGCCCAAACACATAAACGGAATCTTCCCAGAGGTAGTCCTCAGCTTAAAGCAGTTCCCTTAGTAACCACACAGAGTTACAACGGCACCATCAACAAAAAGAGACTTATGACCGTTTTACACAGCTACGACCATTCCAGCATCCCCCGTGTTCGCCTGATCAAAGTTCAGTCGCTTGGCAAGTGACTCGTATTTATGACGGTTGCAGCGTCCTGGGGGTCACGTGAGTCCCCTTTTTGTGACCGTCTGACAAGCAAAGTCGATGGGGGAAGCCAGATTCGCTTAATAAACGTGCGACTAACTTAACGACTGCGGTGATTCGCTGAACAACGGTGGCAAGAAGTCATTAAATGGGGCCAAACTCACTTAACAACATACAATTTGGGGCTCCATTGTGCTCTTAAGTCCTGTAACATCCTGGACATAAACTGTTTCAACTCCTACCCTCAAGATGACGCTGTAGGGCACCGCCCACCAGAACAACTAGACACAAATACGGTTTTTTCCCCAATGCCATCACTCTGCTAAACAAATAATTCCCTCAACACTGTCCAGCTATCTACTAAGTCTGCACTATTATTACTGTTAATCTTCTCATTGTTCCTATCGCTCATCTCCTCCCACTTATGACTATAACCGTGTTGCTTGTATCTTTACAATTTATATTGTTTTATTTGTTCCCTAGTATGATTTGATTGCTTATTAGTTATCTATGGCCATCAATAAGTGTTGTATCTTATGATTCTTGATGAATGTATTTTATTTTTTCTTTATGTACATCTTACCTGACAAATTCCTTGTGTGTCCAATGACACTTGACCAATAAAGAATGTTCTATTCTGTTCTATTCTCTGTCCTTTTCTCTTCTATTTTTCTATTCTGTTCTATTCTATTCTATTCTATTCTATTCTATTCTACTCTACTCTATCCTTTCTCTTCTCCATCCTTTCTATTCTATTTCTATTCTATTCTATTCTATCCTTTCTCTTCTCCATCCTTTCTATTCTGTTCTATTCTATTCTATTCTATTCTATTCTATTCTATTCTACTCTATCCTTTCTCTTCTCCATCCTTTCTATTCTATTCTATTCTATTCTATTCTATTCTATCCTTTCTCTTCTCCATCCTTTCTATTCTATTCTATTCTATTCTATCCTTCTTCTCCATCCTTTCTATTCTATTCTATTCTATTCTATTCTACTCTATCCTTTCTCTTCTCCATCCTTTCTATTCTATTCTATTCTATCCTTTCTTCTCCATCCTTTCTATTCTATTCTATTCTACTCTATCCTTTCTCTTCTCCATCCTTTCTATTCTATTCTATTCTATTCTACTCTATCCTTTCTCTTCTCCATCCTTTCTCTTCTCTTCTATTCTCTTCTATTCTATTCTATCCTATCCTTTCTCTTCTCCATCCTTTCTATTCTATTCTATTCTATTCTATTCTATTCTATTCTATTCTATTCCTCTATTCTATTGCTTTAGAAGTGATACACAGCTTCCCTCTGCTTCCGTGGCAAAGTGCCCTCCTCAAACCTGCGGGATTACAACTCCCATCATGAGCCAACAAAAGCAAAAAGGCTCAGCAACATAATGACAGACTACAACAACATCAAAATGCAATCGTTGCAAAATAGGTGCTGATAATTAAGAGGGAAAGGGGCTTTCAAGTTATTTTGGCCTGAGACTCCCTGAGGGTTATTTATATCGTGCTTATTACAAATAGAATATCCAGAGTAACTTAATTAATTGCTGTTAAATCATGCAAATTATATATACAGTGCCAGCCTTATAGTCTCTGCTTTGTTTGACAAAGTGGATTCAAGACTGTCAGGGACTTGCTAATCTGGGCATGGCCTGCTGCGTCCCTTATCAGCCCATGCAAAGTGATTTATTCAGAAATAAAGAAAAATAAGGTGGTTAAGTGACAGGGAAATAGAGGAGAAAAGAAAACAGGGCTAAGGAGAATTCTAGCCAGTTGGTTGTGTTGGTGTTTAGAAATACAATGCAAACTAATAATAAAATAATGCAGGGAAATCTTATTATTTTTCCTAAGGCACAATCCACATCCTCTTGGAAATGAAATTCAGTGCAACTGGAAGGATTTAAAAAGCAAGCATAAAGTTTATGGCATTTAAATCACTGTGTCTGCTCTTGGGAAAATGAGCCGGCTATTCGAGTTTCGTATTTTACCATCTCGCAGCCTTAAAAAACGGGCACTACGTATTTTTCTCCTATTATTATTTTTCCTCCTATTACTTGGGGTACTGGAGGCTAAAACATACGAAGAATGGTTGCAGGGTATGGCTAATCGAGTGAAAAGAAGGACCAGGGGTGACGTGAGAGCAGTCTTTCAACATTGGAGGGGCTGCCGCACAGAAGAGGGGGTCCAGCTATTCTCCAAAGTACAAGAGGGCAGGACAGGAAACAATGGATGGAAACCAATCAGGGAGGAAAGAAATCTAGAACAAAGGAGGAATTTCCTGACAGTGAGGACAATTAGCCAGTGGAACGACTTGCCACCAGAAGTTGTTGATGTTCCATCGCTGGTGGTTTTCAAGAAGAGACTGGACAACCACTTGTCTGAAATGGCTTAGGATCTCTTGCTTGAGCAGGGGGCTGCACTAGATCAGGGGTGCGCCAACCTTTTGGACCTCAGGGACCACCAAACTCCTAATTTTAAATCCCGCAGATCAGAGACCCTGCAGGAAAGCCTGCGGGAAAATTCCCTACCCGGTTTTCCTACGATCGATCACTCTTTATGTGGGATCGCAGGATACCGTCTCCAGCTCCGGTCTCAGGGAGAGAGAGAGAGAGAGACTTTTGGCTTCATGCAAGGAAAGCAGCAGTAGAGTCTTTCTTTCTCTCCCCCAAACTCCACCAGAAATGAGTCTTTGCCAGCACAGTCTCTTGGAGCAGAATGCCTTGCAGAGTCCCAAAGACTCATTTCTGACGGAGTTTGGGGGAGAGAAAGAAAGACTTTCCTGCAAAAGCAAGAAAAAGAAGCTGAAAGAAGCTGAAAGAAGCTGCCCGATGGCCAGGCCAGTGCGTGGGGTGAGTGGGACAAGTTTCCCCCCTCTGCCCTTTCCCCCCTCCCCTCTCTACCTCATGTTGTTCACAATGCAAGTGCCACAAGCCTTGTGTTCCCGCAGGCTATGTGGGCAGCACAGCCTTGTGTTCCCGCAGCCTGGATTAATTGCTTTGGGGGAGGGGGGACATTTCTCTTGCGGACCACCAGTGGTCACCGGCCCACTGGTTGGCAACCACTGGACTAGAAGACCTCCAAGGAACTGATACATAGCCGCATTGACCAAGGAATTTCCTGCATTAGGAAAGCAGAATGGGATCTGGTAGGATTTGAAGAAGGTGCTGGGAGGGAGAATGGGGAGAAGATAGCTGAGGGAGGCATTGCAGTTTCCCTGTGATCAGTCATAAGAATGAAGAACAGCAGGGCCATAACTTTGGGACTGGGTCATAAGTAGCTTTTGGGGGGGGGGTAGGGTCACAAGAGAACTAAGTTCAACCTCCTTTGAATTCAGCTGACCCTTATTTAAGTCTTAGCAGGTGCTGACTGTTAATTGATAAGGCTTTTGAGCGATAAATCAGTTTAACTGGACCTTCATGTGTGGGCCCTGTCTTTCATGTCTGACATATCCTTGACCAGACTAGGTTATTGTTGTTTTTTTAAATGGACAAGTCAATAACATTTCCCAAGTTGAAACAGAAACGGACAATTACCTGATGGAACACAGGCTGCTTCCAGTTTAGGTAGACCTGCAAAAGCAAACACAAGATATTGTCATCTGCTTGGGAACGACGGATAAACAATTGGGGGAAAAGTCAGGGTTGTTTGCATATATGACAAACTGCAGCCATTTTATTTTATGCACAAAGATGGATAGGTATATGGCAATACCCCCAACAGAGGAATGGTTGGCGAAGAACGCAGAAGTTGCTGAGAAGTTCAAATTGATCTGTGCGATTAGAGAGAAGACAACGCCTGGGTTTACTGGTGACTGGAAAGCTTTTGTGGTATTTTTGCATTAAAAAAACACAAAACTTTCATGCTTTTGATAATTAGATAAGTAGAGTACGGAAAGAAGAGAATCATGATGTAACTTTAGAGAGAGAGGTATTATTGTATTTATTACCGCTGTAAAGATCAGAAGTCACTTCTTCATCACTTTTTCCCTCTCCCATTTTTTCAGCTAATCTTTTTTCTTTTGGTCACTTTTAGTTTTTCCTTTTCTTTCTTTCCTTTTTCCTTTGTCACTCTATTTCAGTTAGCATTCGTCTCATTCTTCCGTTTAAAATTTTCAATAAAATGATGTATGAATTATTATAAAATTATATATGAACTATACAAGCGATGATGGTTTTCAAAGCTGGGCTCTGAGGAAGCAGAACTGTCAGTGGTTTTGAACTTTTGGTTAATGAGCAACTGTATGCAGTGAATAATAAAGTAGCCAATATTAGTACAAAGCAGATTAGCGCAGGTAGTTCTTGACTTGCCACCACGACTGAGCCCCAAATTTTCATTGCTAAGTGGGACACTTGTTAAGTGAGTTTTGCCCCACTTTACAACTTTTCTTGCCACAGTTGTTAAGCGAATCAATGTAGTTGTTACATTGACTAACACGGTTGTTAAATGAATCCGGCTTCCCCATTCTTTGCTTGTCAGAAGGTCGCAAAAGGGGAGCACGTGACCCCAGGGACACTGCAGCCGTCATAAATATGAAGCAGTTGCCAAGCCTCTCAATTTTAATCATGTGACCCTGGGAATGTTGCAACTGTTGCAGGTGTGGAAAACAGTCATAAAATTCACGTTTTTCAGTGCTGCTGTACCTTTGAAGGGTCACTAACTGAATGGTTATAAGTTGAGGATTACCTGTACATTTAAAGGGGTGCATTCCCTGTGAACCTGGAAGGATTTACAGCAATCATAAACTGAAATATACCTAAGGAGATGACACTTTAGGACAGGGGGTCTTCAAACTTAGCAACTTTAAGACTTGTGAACTTCAACTCCCAGAATTCCTGAGCTAACATGCCTGGAGGAGGAATTCTGGGAGTTGAAGTCCACAAGCAAGTTAGAAGGCCCTTGGATTAGATAGATAGATAGATAGATAGATAGATAGATAGATAGATAGATAGATAGATAGGTGATAGATAGATAGATAGATAGATAGATAGATAGATAGATATAGATGGACAGATTAGACAGACAGAGATGGAGATAGAAGATAGAAACTACAGATCAGGGGTCTTCAAACTTGGCAGCTTTAAGACTTCTGGACTTCAACTCCCAGAATTCCTCCTCTAGTCATGTTAGCTCAGGAATTCTGGGAGTTGAAGTCCACAAGTCTTAAACTTGCCAAGATGGAAGACCCCTTGCCTTAAGACAATATTTCTCAACCTTGGCAGCTTAAAGATGTGTGAACCATATGCTGGCTGGGGAATTCTGGGAGTTGCAGTCCATATATCTTCAAGGCTGAGAAACACTACCTTAGACCAATAATCTCCATGCTGGCTGAGGAATTCTGGGAGTTGCAGTTCATATATCTTCAAGGTTGAGACATATTGCTTTGGAGGGCACCAAGCTACAGAGAAGCCCAACTGTGTCCTTCTGCATTACTTGGGCCACGTTTTATTCCCTTCTTCTTACTTCCCCTCCACAATTTGCTAGGACGATGCCAAGACATTCAGCAGCCAGGTTGACGCTACGCTATTTACTGAGTCACTCATTTTCTGGCCCGAAGCAAAACTTGAACTAATTAGTCATTAACTAAAGAGGCTGAGTTAGCCTGACGCACACATACAAACACACACCCCAAATTAATCATGGTTCAGATTAAACAAGTTCTGTGAAGGCAGCTGCTAATTCTTCAATTTAGTTAACCGTGCTGAAAGCAAAACCAGTTAATCAGGAAAATGTCTGAGGGGGACCTGGCAAGCCCAGCCTTTGCCAAGTTACTATTCTCTTCCTACAGACTACAGATCAATTTTTTGTTCAACCTCTGCAACTTTTAAGCTGGGTGGACTTCAACTCCCAGAATTCTTGGGCCTGTCATGGCTGTCTAGGGAATTCTGGGAGTTGAAGTCCACCCAGGTTAAAATGGAAGAGGTTGAGGAACAAAGCTACAGATGCTTCTCGTTTGGGAAAATTCACCATTGCTGCAATAAAACAAAAATGCTTTTCCATACCACAGTCCAGAGTGGCATGGAACAATCATTCGTTTAGTGACCGTTTGAAGTTACGACGGCACTGAAAAACAGGGACTTATGATCCATTTTTCACAGGGCCAATGCAGCATCCCCATGGTCAGCTGATCAAGCTTTGGACACTTGGCCAATAGTTCATATTTACAACAGCTGCAGCGTCCCTTGAGCCACGTAACCTCACTTTTTGTGACTTTCTGACAAGTAAAGTCAACGGGAAAGCCAAATTCCCTTAACAACTCTGTTCCTGATATAACGTCCACAGCAATTCGCTTAAGAACCTGGGGGTGCTCACATTGCAGCACTGGTCAAAAGGGCCCAGCAGAGATTATACTACCTGAGACTTCTCAGGAAACAACAACTGGATGAAAAAACTGCTGGTGACCTTCTACCACTGCACCATAGAGAGTATCTTAACTTACTGCACCTCTGTAGGGTTTGTCAATTGCACAGGGGCAGACAAGACAGCACTCCAGAGGGTTAAGGTCATTGCCCCTCAGAGGATCATGGGTTGTCCTCTCCCCTCTTTGGAAGAGCTTCATAGCTCCTGCTGCCCTAAGAAAGTTCAAAACACCCTCAAAGATCCATGTCATCCTGGGCACCCCTTTTTTTGAACTATTACCATCTGGCAGACGGTACAGGATAATAATCAAAACAAGGACAAATAGGCTGAAAAAACAGCTTCTATCCCAGGGCAGGAACTCTATTGAATTCTACTGTATAGGGCAATATTCATGCAATATCAGGGGTTTTCAAGTCAATGTATAGAATGTGAAGGAGGTGTATTTGTGTTTATTTTCATAGTCATAATGCACACTGAAGTTGGCATTTAATTTCGTTGTACGAGGTGCAATGTCAATAAAGTAAAGTAAAGAACCATGGGAAGAAAGCTCGCAAAACTCACTTAACAACTCGACTAACTTAGCCACGGATATTTTGAGCTCAACTGCAGTCATTAAGCTGAGGACTAATTAAAATGCAGAAAAGAAAGGAAGGCAGTGGGTGGGTCCTTAGTTTGCAAGCATCCCACCTCGTTATAAAAAATAGTTTCGGGTAAGACAAATCTCGCTTACTATGCTGACGCCAATGCTGTAGGCTAGCAGTAGAAAGAGCAGAGGGTAATTGATTGTTTTCTTGTGTCTGAAGCATTCATACCTGAAACAAACACGAATGAGAAGGATTAAGGATGCAAAAGGTAGACAAAATAAAATCCTTTGACACATAATTTGTCCTCGGGCTTTTGAACAGGAACTTTTGGGGGAGACCAGCAGCAACAAAACCCACTGGTGCAGTTTTAAATTCTCTGCAGAGTGTAGGATTCCAAACGGTAAAGGGATCTCGTTTGTAAGTTCCTGTCGATGCAGAATTATTCTTCTTCTTCATTCGTTAAATGTATACGCCACCCATCTTGTGGTCTGAAGTGAGGCTCTGGGAGGCTTACATTATCATAACATTTAGGCACATAATGAAGTTAGTTACAAACGATTAAAACACTTGTGGGAAGTGGCTGAGATTCCACTTAGTTCTAGGATTCTGCAGAAAAGCTGACAACTTTCAAAGCCATGGCAACACAGGAGGGAAAAACAAAACCTTTTCCAAATGAAGGGGATCTGAAATAGGAATAATTATTCCCACGTTTCTGTTTTGTTTTCAGCTTTAGCAAGCCTGAATTGCAAACTTGTCAAACTTGTTTCGATCAGAGGCATACCCTATTTTGGTCACTCTTAAAAGAATACTCTTTCTACTGATAACAAAAGAATTTTTTGTGCTTTTTTCCCTCCCTTCTCTAAAATTAGATCCACGTATAATAAAAGCAAGAGGCATGGGGTAAGAACAAAATGGTTTCACGTTAGCAAAAGTGCTACCTTATGAGGAAATTCTCCCTCCCTCCCCTGCCATGTTAACCAGTATTATATAAAAGGAGACCGTGACAGCTGTTGTACTTTTTAGAAAGAGGAAAAAAAATGGGAAAAAATCAAACATCCAAAGCACATTATGGGCTTTGCAGTTCCATCAAATTGTCACAAGAGCACTGATTTTAATAATGTTTTGGTAAATTTGGTACCAAAGTAACTCATAAACAGCTTATTGGGATGAAAAGTTGTTTTAACAGGTTTAAAGAAAACAAGAGTGAGTTTGTTTGAGAGTTACAGGAAAAAAATATGATGTCAAACATGGATGCTCATTTCTCTCCCAGAATTACTACTGTCTAGCACAGAGGTGGGCAATTATGGCCCCTTTACAACTTGTGGACTTCAACTCCCAGAATTCCTGTCCGAGCCATGCCCAGGAATTGCCATGATTGTGCCGTCTCAGGAATTCTGGGAGTTGAAGTCCACAAGTTGTAAAGGGGCCATAATTGCCCACCTCTGGTCTAGCATCAACATTCAATCCTCTAGCCACTTTTCTTAGCAGGAAAATTCAACCTTTAACAATGTGAAGGCTAAAAATTATAAAAAATAACCAAGTGAAAAATAGGTTTTGTGTACAGAATCTGATGTCTTTTATTGACACACAAGTTACAGACATTTTCTGTAGTTTCCAAGAATCCCCACTGCCTTGCCTAAAACTAGGCACCAGGCTAGGAACCAGGAAAGGGTGATTTCTAGTCCCACCTTAGGCATTAAAGCTGGTTGGGTGACTTTGGGCCAATCACCAGGAGATAATGAGTTCTAAGTGCTGCTTTAGGCATGAAAGGTAGCTGGGTGACTTTGGGTCAGTCACCAGGAGACGGTGAGTTGTAGTTCCATGAAAATCCTGCCATGAAAGCCGGTGGGGTGACTTTGAACCAACCACCAGGAGATGGAGAATTCTAGTCCTTCCCTGCAGATTCAGCACTGTATCTCCAACAGCTGTTTCAATCCCCGTGTCTATGTGATTGAGATAAATTTTAAGCCTGCGAGGGGCTCTTAATTGTTAATCCGTTATTTATTTATTGAATTTATATTCGCCCATGGCGACTTGAGGCAGCTTGCAGAATATGAAACCACATTTAAAACAATAAAAAAAAACTAACAAAAAGAATCAAATAAATTAATAAAGTACAATATAACAAAATCGCCCCCAACTCCCACCCACCCGCCCTGACAACAGCAGATCACACGAGCCATTTGATGGGCTCCATCCCGCTCTGGGTTCCCCAGGCCCGCTGGCAGAACCAGGTCTTCAGCGCCTTCTGGAGCAGTGTCAGAATGGGGGCCATTTTAACCTGAGGGAATGATATTCCAGAGAGAGGGAGCCACCACGGAGAAGGCCGTTCTTCTGGGTCCCACCAGGTGTATCTCCCTCGGGGATGGGACCCAAACATTCCCTGCCTCCCCGCTCTGATGGGTTGGGTAGATGTGACCGGCAAGAGATGTTCCCTCAAGATTACCTGGTCCCAAGCCATGAAGGGCTTTAAAGGGGACAACCAGCACACCTTGAATTGCACCTGGAAGCAAATCCACAACCCGTGCAGAGAAAGAGAAACTGATGACAGATACTTACAAGCAGTAGACAAAAATGCAACAACTGTAGATCATGGGCAGCTCGTCCAACAGCTGCAAAAAAACAGAACATGTGATCAAAATTTAAGCCATTTGCATGTAGTTATGAGGGTTGCAGCATGCCAGGGTCATGTGATTGTCATTTATGACCTTCCCAGCCAGCTTCTGACAGTATTTTAACTATCCACAGCATAGTTGTTACTGGGGTATTTGGTCACTAAGAGTTGAAAACGACAGCACAGAAACCACAACAAAACACACTATGTGTCAACTCATAAAATATTTTGATGGTCTTTTTAGAGTTGCCAACAGAAAGGGAGGGGGAGCAGTGGAGCAGCTTGCAAATCGAAACTGCATTCCATAAATGTTTTCAAAAATAGTAACTTGGTGACTGAAGTTTCTGCCAAGCAAAATTCTAATTGAAGAACATGATCGATGACTCATGGCTATGGATGTATCCCACTGGAGAATATGAATTATCATACACCAAGGGGGGTGGGGGAAAACCAGGGTCAAGGGTGATCATGAATTATATATCTCAGAGTTGGCTACACCCAGGCAGTATCGGACATGCTAACTCCCAATAAACCCTTTTTAAGTTTTGGAAGTTTGACTCGAGACTCTTGATTTAAATGGGGGTAACTGCTGGAATCCTGACACTATGAATGCACCCTACCACCCCTACTGATCAATCAGGAAAGCAAAAAGGATCCAGGCAAGGGACACAAAATGTGCACACCCTTTTTCCAAGGGCTACTAACCTGCATTTCATACTTCAGAGTCATGTGGAAGCACCAGGAGCCCAGGCCCACAGCTGAAACCCAAATCAGAAAGAATTATGAGAAGAATTCCAAGGAGGAGGCAGAGTTGCTTCTTTCTGCCAGCCCTGCTTTTGATATACATTGACACATTTTTCTTTTTCTGATGGATTTATTATAAAATATATATGCCTCCCCACTCACCCCTAAGTGACTCTGGGTGGTTTACAAACATTAAAAAGATGTATGCAGTAGGTCCTCAGTATACAAACATTCAAAGTTAACAGCACCAAAAAAAAGTGACTTATAACCAGTTTTCACGCATATGGCCTCATAAGTAGAGGAGTACCTATAGGCTGATTTAGTGCGCGCTCACCAAACTGGTTGGATGGAGGGATGCATGGACGGATGGAGAGACAATAGATGAATGGATGCATAGATGGATAGATGGACAGATGAATGGACAGATGTAGATAGAGAAAGATATAAATGATAAATGACAGATAGATATAGATGATACATAGATCAATATACAGAGAGAGATACACAGACGGACGGACGGATAGATGGATGGATGGACAGACAGATGCAGATAGATATGATAGATGATAGATAGATGATAAACAGAGAGACAGACAGATGGATGGACAGAGAGATGGAGAGAGAGAGAGAGAGAGAAATAGATAGGTAAATAGATAAATGGATATAGATACAGAGAGACAGATGGGATAGATAGATAGATAGATAGATAGATAGATAGATAGATAGATAGATAGATAGATGATAGAGACAGACAGACAGACAGAGACAGACAGACGAGAGACAGATATAGACAGAGAGAAAAAATGTCATGAAATTCTAAACAGATTTGGAAAAAAAGCTGTGGGATAAAATATTTTCTTAGAAGAGCTGACATTATTTCTCAGGGCTGAAAGTTTTAACAATGCCCCACTATTCCAGCTACATTTTGTGTGGGCACATAAGCTGGGCATTCAAACTAGAGATCCCGCTGAAGTCAGAAAAACCCTTCAGACGAACCAAGCCATGGAATGGAAGAGAAGCTCACATACCTGTGACACACAAGTAGGCCATTATGTAGCGTTTCTCAAGGCCATCTTTGTAACTCTGAATGGCACCATAGATGGGAGGGAGAATGAAAATCAAGTTGCTAACGGTGTTCCCTGCAGAAACGAAACCAAAGCACAAGGCATGAGCAAAACTTCAGATGGTTTTGCAGCCTAATCACTGAAGAAGAAGAAGGGGAGGGGAAGGACATTTCTGAAAGGAAAACTAGTATGGCTATCGCAAGACCCTCGGCTCACTTCTCCTATAATTAAGACTATGTATTCTAGGTTATAAATACCCTGTTTCTCCCAAAATACGACCTACCCCGAAAGTAAGTCCTAGCTTGATTTTTACACGTGCGCCCAATATGAGCCCTAAGACCCCACCCACTCCAGAGTGCATGGGTAAAAATTAAGCTAGGGTGGGGATTGGGGGAGGGTGGAGCTGCCCTACTACTTCCCTTTGGACAGGTGTAGCCAGGCCTCGCAGCCCCTGACACCTGCCTTGCGGCCCATTTCTTCTGCCGCCGGCAAGGCTGGCAAGACTTTCCTGAAGGCCTCTGGCTGGTAACAAAGCTCAGGATCAATCCAGAGGTCTGTCACCAGCTGCACAGGCCTTCAGGAAAGCCTTGCCAGACGCAGAAGAAGTTCCTGAAGGCCTCTGACAGCGAAAAGAAGGCTGGGAGTGATGCACGCAAGTGAAGTTAGTCAGTGGAGGACTTCCCCTGAAAATAAGACCTGGTGTCTTTTTTTTTGTGGCAAAAAAAATAAGAGTCTTATTTTTGTGGAAACACAGTACATATAAATGAATGACGGGGAGAGCCGAGAAGCTTGGAATGACCTCAGCGGGCACAGCCGTAGACAATATATATATAGTTCAGTTATCTTTGACAACAAAACCACTTCCTTCACAATAAGGGAAATGAATGGTTCTTCTTCCCCATTCCCCAGTATTAAAAGAAACTGGTGCAGTCATTTTTAAAAGCTGTTTTCTGAACGTTGGCCAACAGTCAGAACAATTACACCCACACCCACACACACACTATGTCTGTCTGTCTGTCTGTCTGTCTGTCTGTCTGTCTGTCTGTCTGTCTATCTATCTATCTATCTATCTATCTATCTATCTATCCATCACACACACACACAATGCTGCCTGTTCCGGACAGCTAATACAGGTAATCCTTGATTTACGATCGCAATCTAGTCCCACATTTCCATTGCTAAGCAAGACGATTGTTAGTTTCTTTCCCATTGTACCACCTTTTTTTTAAAAAAAAAAATCACAGTTGTTAAGCGAATCACTAGAGTTATTAACGGAATTGTACAGTCATTAAGCAAATCTGACTTCCCCCATTGACTTGGTTCTCGGAAGCCGAGTGGGAAGGTCGACCAAACTATGTAAAAGCTGGGATTAAAAAAAAAATGTAATAAAAATAATAACAACAATCTCCAATCCTGGGAATCAAGACATCGTGCACAATCTAATTTATACTTTGGTGCTTGCCAAGTTCTGATGACAAACAGAAATTTCCAATAGCCGCATTAAGCAGCTCAGGTTTAATCCCAACTCCTTGTGATGTTATGCTTGTGGGCGGTGATTGAGAAAGATACGGTCCATCTACGTGGGACGGGATGGATGATCTAGTAGAGAAAAGAAGGACTAGGGTTGACAGGATTTGAGGGTCTTTCAGTATTTGAGGGGCTGAAGAGAGGGGTCAAATTATTCTCCAAAGCACCTGAAGGCAGGACAAGAAGCCATGGATGGAAACTAATCAAGGAGCGAAGCAACCTGGAATTAAGGAGAAACTTCCTGACAGTGAGGACAATTAACCAGTGGAACAGCTTGCCACTAGAAGACATGTAAATAAATGTAAATAAACTATATGTATCCATATATAGAGCTTAAAAGGACGAAGGAGTCGTTATGACAATGTATAACATGCTATCAGAAGGAAAGTACAAGTGTATCTATTGCTCAAACAAGGCTGTAAAATGTATATACATGTTTTTAATTTTACAAATGTTGAATAAATATATTTAAAAAAAAAGTTGTGGATGCTCCATCCCTGGAGGCTTTTAGAAGAGACTAGACAGTCAAAACCTGGGCACATATCATCACTTGTGGTGCATGTGCCCAAAAGCAAAAAAAAAAAATTGGACGAAAGTGCATACTTGGTTAGAGAAAAGCGTTAAGACAACATATAGATTGTAAGCCAGAATTCTTTTTGTTAGGCATAATACCAGAAAAATATGATAAAGGAAATGTATATTTGATATTGCATGTTTTAACATATTTGCACAACACTGGAAAAGCGAGGAAACACTTGCGGAAGAAGATATAATTAAAAAAAAAATATTGGACAGTGCAGAAATGGACACATTAACACTGAAGATAAAAGAAAAAGAAGACACAGAATATATTTCGAACTTGGGACTTGTTTTATCAGTGGCTGGATAAAAGAGATAGAAATTAGGAACTTAAGTATTACTATGTAAACGAATTGACCCAGACAGTACGCTGTTCATTAAGCACAAAACAAATTATCTATCTATCTATCTATCTATCTACCTACCTACCTACCTACCTACCTACCTATCTATCTATCTAAAGAAGAGACTGGAGAGCCATTTGTCTGGAATGGTCTAAGACAGTGATGGCTAACCTTTTTGTCGTTGCATGCCGAAAGTGCACGTGTGTGCATGCAAGAGAGCGCATGCATGCCTGCACCCATAATGCAATGCATGTGCAACCCCCGTGCTCCCCCTGCCAACTGCGCATGAGCACATGTGTCCCTGTGCACATGTCCCCTCGCATCTTGCGCATGCATCCCTGTGCATGCCTGCCGCCACGCATGCAGCAGATACTTGAAAATCAGCTGGCTGGAGGGAGGCACACGCGCATGCGCAGTAGAACTGAGCTGGGGCGACGGCTCGTGTCCCCGCAGAGATGGCTCTGCCTGCCAATTCTGGCACCCGTGCCATTAAGTTCGCCATCCCGGGTCTAAGATCTCCTGCTTGAATGGAGGGTAGGACTAGAAGACCTCCAAGGTCCCCCCCCCAGCTCTATTCTGATTCAATCGCATAATTAACCCCAAAGTCAATTAGCCGCTGAGTTGACATTCAAGCGGATAGAACACTGGGAGGAAAATGCCGCAGGAACAGTATTTACTGGATTGACCAAGAAACTCCATTGTCTTTCACGCTCACATTGTGCATGCTTCCTTCCTTCCTTCCTTCCTTCCCAAGCGGCCAACTGTAGAGAATAGTTGCGGCTCAGGACTGAACGAATGATTGCTGGCCGTCCTTGTCTTACAAGAGTTTGTTTAATGACCGTTCAGACACGGCACTTATGATTGTTTTTTTTTTCCCCCACGCTTACAACCGCTGCAGCATCCCCAGGGTCAAGTGATCAAAATTCAGGCACTAGGCAGCTGACTCCCATTTATGACGGTCGCAGGGTCCTGGAATCACGTAATCCCCTTTTGCGACCTTCTGACGAGCAAAGTCAATGGGGAAGCCAGGTTCGCTTAATGACCGTCTTCACTCGAGGCATGGAGGCACCAGTGGTTACAAGGCAATAAGGCAGGTTCATTCTGACGACTGCCAAAGAGTTTGATCCTCACCAGGCTCAAGGTTGACTCAGCCTTCCGTCCTTCCGAGGTGGGTAAAACGAGGAACCAGATTGTTGGGGTCAAATATGCTAACTCTGTAAACCGCTTAGACAGGGCTGTAAAGCAGTATGAAGCAAGTCTATTAAGAAGGAAGGAAGGAAGGAAGGAAGGAAGGAAGGAAGGAAGGAAGGAAGGAAGGAAGGAAATGGAGGAAGGAAGGAGGGAAGGAAAGGAAAGGAAAGAAAAGGAGGAAGGAAGGAAGGAGGAAGGAAGAAGGCAGGAAGGAACAAGCAGTTCGGAGTGGCTCAAAGGTTGACTCAGCCTTCCATCCTTCCAAGGTGGGTAAAATGAGGAACCAGATTGTTGGGGGCAAGAGGCTGACTCTGTAAACTGCTTAGAGGGGGCTGGAAAGCACTGTGAAGTGGTATATAAGTCTATTGGGAAGGAAGGGAGGAGGGGATCCCAGAATCCCAGCGGTTGCCCCAAAGAAGAGAAGGTCAACCTATTCTCCAAAGCCCCAGAAGGCAGGACAAGAAGCAATGGATGGAAACTAATCAAGGAGAGAAGCAACTGAGAACTAAGGAGAAATTTCCTGACAGGGAGAACCATTAATCAGTGGAACAAGTTGCCTCCAGAAGTTGTGAATGCTCCAACACTGGAAGTTTTTAAGAAGAGATTGGACAACTTGTCAACTTATAAAACGTTCTGTATACACATTTTATAGTTGACAACAGAAAGAAGGGGGTTTCAAAGAGCAGGCAGCAGTGGGGAATCGAAAGTACATTCCTTTCATATTTTCTTCAGAGACTGATTAGATGGCTGAAGCTTCTGCTGCACAAAAATCTAATTGGAGAGCATGATTGATGACTCTTGGCTATGGACGTTTTTCGTTGGATAATACTCCCAGAGGGGTGGGTGGGGAAAGCAGGATCAAGGGTGACTGTGAATTACGTATCTCAGAGTTGGCTACGCCCAGGTTAGTGCCGGACGTAGAATGTTACCTTCAAATAAACTGTAGTAACCCTGTTTGTCTGGAATGGGGTAGGGTTTCCTGAGCAGTGGGACAGCAGGTTTCCTGAGCAGGGAGCTGGACCAGAAGGTCCCTTCCAACTCTGTTATTCCACTTAGAGAGGGCAGTAAAGCACTATGAAACGGTATATTAAGTCTAAGTGCTATTGCTAAGCAATCAGTCATTAAGCAAGGACTACCTGTTTCCATACACAACCCACACAAAGCATCAAATAAATATAGGGATTTGGGGTGAAAGGGAGAAGGGTTCAAAGAGATCAGGGAGTAATAAATGGAGGAAGCAATGAAAGAGGCAATTATCTGTCTCTGATTTTTGTGCCCTCATATGCATGATGTTCTATTAAACTCCCAAACGGTGTTTACGCAATAAGAACTCATGAGAATGGGATGTTACAAACCCCACTCTCAAATCAAATTCACAAAGCAAGGCAAATTAATCTGAAGATTTCTTGTTGTTGTTGTTATACTTTTTTTTAGTTTTTAGGGTTTTTAGTGTTGGTTTGTCAATTTTAATTATTATTGGGATGTTGTTTAATTGGCTTTTTAATGTTTGTATTGGATGTTTTTTTATCGTTGTAAGCCGCCCTGAGTCCTTCGGGAGATAGGGCGGCACAGAAATCCCAATATAAATAAATAAAATAAAATAAACTTTTGCTGCATTGATCCCACTTTTTTTTAAATTACATTTATATGCCGCCCTTCTCTGAAGACTCAGGGCGGCTTACAATTTTTGGGATACAACCCAGTGTGCTCAGCAATAGCCTTCATTCCATTGTATATGCCTGCTTATTACTAAGCGGCATTTTTACAAGGTCAGCTTATTGCCCCCAACAATCTTGGGTCCTCAATTTACCTACCCCGAGAGGATGGAAGGCTGAGTCAACCTTGAGCCTGGTGGGATTCGAGCCTGCACTAATTGCAGGCAGCTGGATCTTAAGAGCAGGCATTTAACAGCCTGAGCCACCAAGGATCCCATATATTCCCATATATTGGCAAGTTAAGCCTCCTAACCAGAGCAACAAGAGGGAGGAATGGAGAGGGGAGGGAAGGACTCAAAATTCCTGAAATACACATCAGCTCCTTCAAATATTCTGGTAGGGCTTTCTTCCCCTTGTGGCATCTGAAGGGGTATGCTCAAGTGTCTGCTGATCTCCGTGGAAAAATGAAGTCGGACTCGGTTTCCCACAAAACCAGCAATTCACATTCTGGATTTCCTTCCTGGTCTTAGGAACCTGCCCTAGTTTCATTTGAAACATACCATGGCGAAACCATTTTTTTCTGCCCGTGTCCCAGTGAGATTGCCTTCATCCAGGGTGGATAAAAATTGATGATTTAAAAAATACAATTTTTAAAAAGGATTTTTTAAAATGTAAATTGATTTTTTAAAATTTTTATCGAATTTATTTTAATAAAATGCTTTTGGAGTAAAAATCTATTTAAAGGTAGTTTTCTATTTAGTAACTTAGTGCCAGCGTTCCAATTAACAACCTCCAACTCAATAAACTTAAACAAGACAGGCATTTCCTCAAAGTTACATTTTATCAGAGTTGTCATATTGGCACATCTGGGAAAACCCAAATCGGACAGCTCTGGGTTTTCCCTTCCCAAGAGAAATTCAAAGATCGGCATTCATCAGTCCATCACGTGGCCCAATCAAATCTTCCTCCCAACTGGAGACATTCCTCCAGACAGTGCAGGGCAATTTGTCCTTGACTTCTAAGAATGAATGTTGTTGAGTCTAATCTTCTGCTAAGAAATCCCCTCCCCCAAATTCCCAGGCACTAAATGTGGCAGCCTCGAAGCTTCCAAGTAAAATATGGCTTATTCAGCATGAAATGGAGCTTAGTTCTGTAGCATGAGGCTGCGTATTCTGAAATATTTACATTTTTGGTAAATTCATTCAATGAATCCAAGCTCTGCAAGCTAAGAGAACATGTACTGCATTGATGCATTCACACAGTGTCACAGTAAGCCATGAGATAAACCATAAAACTAAGTTCAGGAATATTCCTTCATCCCGTTGTTTTGCTAATCTATGTAGACTGCAAACTGTATGGTCATTTGGAGAGAAAGGCATCTGTACCACTAGCCTCTAAGGGGGAGGGAGGAAGGGCAAGCAGTACAAATGAAAGTGAAACCTATCCGGCTTATAAATATAACCTTAAAGAGCACCTGTCATTTCACATCCATCCTGGGAGCTCCTGTTAGCGGGCATCCACTCATCTGCTGCCTACCACGTCCCTTAGTGTCCCTGCTGCATCACCAGCCGTCCCGTTAAAGGGAATGGGACTGTCGGTGAGTCAACAGCGGGTCAGAGGAGAAGACACTGCGGGACAGAGATGGTATGATGATTTATGATGATTTCGAATTGATTTAAATCAAGCCTTTTTACTAGTGATTTAAATCGTGATTTTAATCTCGATTTTAATTGACTTGATTTAAATCACATCCACCCTGCCTTTATCTCATCTTCAGACCACGAACAAGCTAGGTTTCTAGTCCTTCGCTGTGCTGGGCTTAAAAGTAAGTCATCCCATCTTTATTTGGGCACCAGCAAAGGGTGCTTCAAGATGGATACAGCCTTAAGTAGCCATCAGGACAACTGATATTTACCCGAAGAAGTCGGGTGAAGGACATCAGACAGCATCTACAGCAAAACCTGGATTGAGACAAGGGGATGAACTCTTATTTCAACAGCAGGACAGGTCAGTTTTGTGTCATGTTAAGGCACTGTGTAGAAGCCAGGAGACTGGGAAATCTAGCCCTGCCTCAGGGTGGGTGACCTTGGGCCAGTCTCTGTCTATCAGCCCTAGGAAGATGGCAATGGCAAACCACTTCTGAAACCTTATTTATTTATTTTATTTGTTTAATTGGATTTATATGCCGCCCCATCTCCGGGGACTGGCTTACACAAAAATAAGATATACAATAAATATAAACCTTGCCAAGAAACCTGCAAGGACTACTCCAGACATAATGACTCAAAGGCACGTGCACACAGAGTCACAAAACTAACATTAGGTAAGGATAACCTGAGAACCAATTGGATGTAGTTGTTAAGGTAATCAGACTAGAAACCAGGTGACTGGGAGTCCTAGCCCCATCTTGGGCATGAACCCAACTGGATGACCTTGGGCCAGTGGCTTTCTCCCAGCTCAGCCCTAGGAAGCAAGCAACGTCAACCCACTTCTGAAAACCCTGGCCGAGAAAACTGCAGGAGCTTTTCCAGGCAGCTTCCTAGAATCGGACAGAAGTGAAGGGGAAAAAACAACAAAAACTTATGGCTGCCTGAGATATGGAGGGTGGATCAGATGAAGGCAGTGTGATGACAGCAATGAAAGTATTGCCAAGGAGAAGAGCAATGAAGATGATTAGGGGACTGGAGACTGAAACATACGAAGAACGGTTGCTGGAACTGGGTGTGTTTAGTTTGGTGAAAAGGATTAGGGGGTGACATGAGAGCAGGGTTGGTGTCAGCTTTGAAAGCCGTATTTTACGCAGAAGCTTCCAAGCTGCCACATCTTAGTGCCTGGGAATTGGGAGGTGGGATTTCATGGAGAGATGGGGTCTCGGGTCCCCTGCTTGGACCTCCACCCTGTTATTCTGTTTGCACCACGGGTCAGAGGTTAAGTAGGGAAAGGCTTAGAATGGCTTGAGAGAAAGGAGGGAGCAGCATGGCGGGATGAGATATGGCTGCTTATCACAGTTGCAGTGGTAAAGAAAAAAAGCATCCACACCGATCCAGCCTGTTCTGCGATTCGGAGAAATCTTAGGAAGAGGACTTTGCAAATAGACTTCACAAGATGGGGAATTTATATGGTGACTGTCAGTCATCCAGGTCCCGGTTGAGCTTATTCTGTTCTATACTCCAAAGCTTCTTCAGAGCTGAAGAAGTTTCTTAGATCAGAAGCCAAACATCTTCAAAGGAAAACCAGAAAGTCCAGTTGACTCTTGAAAAAGGTCCTTTGGGGCAAGGTGGGGAATTAAGCATTATTGCACTGCCATAGTGTAATATAGTTCCCCAATAAATGTCTACTGAGATCCTCCAACATCCAGATCTTGGTTGTCCCAAAGGTGCTTTTTCAAAAGGCAACTGGATTTTGTTTTTTTTTCCTACAAAACATGTTGTTTCTCATCCAAGGAACTTCTTCAGTTCTGTATGTACGTATGTATGTATGTAGCATAAGTATACATTTATTTATTTATTATTTGGACTTGTATGCCACCCCATCTCCGAAGACTCGGGGCGGCTCACAACTAAAACAACAACAACAATAAATAATTAAAAGAAAATTAAACAGATCACAAGCCCAATAATAGCTAAGCTACAGTTAAAATTTAAAATAAGTTAACAACCATCCCCCCTCCCCCAGGAAAGAGTCACAGCCCGGATTGGTCAAACAACCAGGTCTTCAAATCGTGGCGGAAGGTGCGAAGGTCAGGGGCCAGACGGAGCCCCAGGGGGAGCTGATTCCACAGGGGACCGCCAGCCTACGTTGGCTTGCCGACGGGACCCCGAGAAGCCCTTGCCTGTGTGCTCGCACAGGGCGATTGGCATTTGATATATATATGTGTGTTAGGTACGGGTAGATATACACTTTCTTTTGAGAGCAGGCAATAGAATTTCATTTTTAATGTGGGCCAGTGTGCTCATAATAAAAAAAAATGACAATAAAGATTATCTTACCTATCTTGCTAATGCGCCTTTAGATTCAGCATTCAAGTGTATTGTGCTCATTGTAGCTGACCTTAACACCCTAATGATCTTAAATGAATTAAAGATGACAAACTGAACACTGGAAGTGGGGTTATCAAAGAGTGAAACTCAAGGCTGCAACCCTTTCTCAGAATGCTCAGTCAATATTCACTAGTAAAAAGGAGCTGAATCGTGAGAGAAGCAAAACTGCAAACCAAGCCATTTCTCTAGGAAAAAATAAAGGTGAAAAACATCTAGGCTTTCTCAAAAGCTGGTTGCTAATTCCATCTCTCAAAACACTACTAGCACTGGATTTCCTATGCATGAACTGTGCTAGCTGTTTGTATGCAGATTTAAGAGTACGTGAAAACTTCAGGTCTTACTTCCAGAGATTTTATTTTATTTTTTATTTTTATTCATATTTATATGCCGCCCTTCTCTGGAGACTCAGGGCGGCTTACAATTTTTGGAGCGCAACCCAATGCGCTCAGCAATAGCCTTCCTTCCATTGTATATGCCTGCTTATTACTAAGCGGCATTTTTACAAAGTCAGCTTATTGCCCCCAACAATCTTGGGTCCTTCATTTACCTACCCCGAGAGGATGGAAGCCTGAGTCAACCTTGAGCCTGGTGGGATTCGAGCCTGCACTAATTGCAGGCAGCTGGAACTAAGTGCTAGGCGTTTAACAGCCTGCACCACCAAGGCCCTTGGTGGTGCAGGCTGGAGATGCAAAGATCTTATGGTACATGAACTGCCAAATCTACATGAGCACTTCCCTTTGAAAAGGTTACTGGTGGCTGTGGAGCAGAAGATACATCAGACACGTCCTTAAGATCAGGGATATCATTCTCAGACAGGTGGGTGTGGACAAAAAAACAATTTTTTTAAAAAAGGAGAAGCATCAACATTGCTCATATCCTTCTGCTGTTTCAGCACAAGTGTATAAAAGGTCACACCAGGACATGACCAACTGTTGAACTACTGCTGGCTACTCACTAAAAGTCCAACCTAGTCCAGCTGAACCATAAGTATTAATGCTATTTATTTCTTTATATTTGAATTTATCTCCTGCTTTTCTTCCTTTGCAAGTAACCACGGGCAGTGGACATAGTGAATACTCCTTCCTCCATGGAAAAATACCCAACAACTACACTGTGAGTTGGACTGAGTAGCCCAGAATCACCCAGCAGGCTTTCATGATTAAGGTGGGACTAGAACTCTTCATCTCCAGATGACTGGCCCAAATTCATCCAGCTGCTTTCGTGCCTAAGGTGGGACTAGAACTCACTGTCTCCTGGTGACTAGCCTAAAACCACCCAAACAGCTTTCATAACTAAAGCGGGATTAGAACACACCATCTCCTATAGTTATGGGGTGGGCAGTAAAACCACAGGGAAGAATTGGATCCAGAAAGTCATAATGGAAGTCCACCTGGAATTTAACTTCAGATTAGGAATTAATAAATGATATTAATTCATGTGGATACATATATATTTATCCCGTCATTATCAAGCAAGGAATGATGATCACAGAGAAAGGAAGCCAGTGAAGAATATTTGTCTTAGATATATTAAAATGGTGATATGAAGACTTTGTGAGCAATTTTAATAATTTTGTCAATGCAAGCCCTCTAATATCCTCATTGCATCCGCAGATAATCACCCAGCCACCCTGTTCAGGGTCTCCCACTCCCTCCTTAACCAGAGGGAGGGGGAGGACCCTCTGCAGGGACGTGCCGAGGAGTTTAGTCAACATCTGGCGGACAAGATCGCTCAGATTCAGACGGGCTTGGACTCTGACTGAGCAGAGTCCGATGGGAGTATGATGACTGGTCTTGGCAGTATTATCTGGGAGGAGTTTGACTCTGTGACTCCAACTGAGGTGGACAGAATCATGGGGAGGCTGAGTGCTGCCACGTGTTTATTGGACCCGTGTCCCTCCTGGCTGGTGTATGCCGCCAGAGAGGTTACACGAGGCTGGCTCCAGGCGGTTATAAATGCTTCTTTGAGTGAGGGTTCCCTCCCCTGCCGCCTTCAAGGAGGCAGTGGTGAGGCCCCTCCTCAAGAAGCCTGCCTTAGACCCAGCTGATTTAAACAACTTTCGTCCGGTCTCCAACCTTCGCTTTGTGGCGAAGGTTGTTGAGAGCGTGGTGACCCGTCAGCTCCCAGTGTTTCTGGAGGAATCCGATGACCTAGACCTGTACCAATCGGGTTTCAGGCCCGGGTACAGCACGGAGACGGCATTGGTCGCACTGGTGGATGATCTCTGGAGGGCACGGGACAGAGGTCATTCCTCTGTCCTGGTCCTATTAGATCTCTCAGCAGCTTTCGATACCATCAACCATGGTATTGTACTGCGACGCCTCGAGGGGTTGGGAGCGGGGGGCACCGTTTTGCGGTGGTTCTCCTCCTACCTCTCGGGTCGTACACTACCAGTGTTGGCAGGGGGCAGAGGTCGACTCCGAGGGGTCTCACTTGTGGGGTGCCCCAGGGGTCGGTCCTCTCGCCCCTCCTGTTCAACATCTACATGAAACTGCTGGGTGAGATCATCCGTGGTTTTGGGGTGAGGTATCATCAGTATGCTGATGATACCCATCTTTTCATCTCCACCCTTAGCCAACCCAGTGTCGCCGTCGAAGTGACGTCCAGGTGCCTGGAAGCGGTGCAGATCTGGAAGGGGAGGAACAGACTCCGACTCAACCCGACCAAGACCGAGTGGCTGTATGTACCAGCATCTCCGGTTCACCAGGATATTCCATCGCTAACTATGGGGGGAGAGGTGTTGCCCCCCCCATAGATAGGGCTCGCAACTTGGGTGTCCTCCTGGATACACGGCTCAGTTTGGAGGAGCAGGTGGGAGCCGTGGCCAGGGGGCATTCGCCCAGGTTTGCCTGGTGCGCCAGTTGCGACCCTTCCTGGACCGAGATGCCCTAGGTACGGTCACTCAGGCACTCGTCGTCTCCCGTCTGGACTACTGCAACGCTCTCTACATGGGGCTGCCCTTGAGGACCACCCGGAGGCTTCAACTTGTCCAGAATGAAGCGTGCGGGTTGTGATGGGAGGGTCCCGATACTCCCATGTTACACCCCCCGCGCGAGCTGCACTGGTTACCGTTGCCCTCCAGGTGAGATTCAAGGTGCTGGTGTTGACCTATAAAGCCCTTCATGGCATTGGACCGGGATACTTGCAGGAAACCTTGCTGCCGATAACAACTTCCCGACGCCCAGTACGCTCCCAAAGGCAGGGCCTCCTGGTGGTGCCGTCAGCTAGACAGTGTCGGCTGGTGGCCCCCAGGAATAGGGCCTTCTCTGTGGGGCTTCTGCCCTCTGGAATCAGCTGCCCCTGGAGCTCCGGGTGGCCCCGGACCTCTGAGCCTTCCGCCGTGGCCTAAAAACTTGGCTATTTCAACTGGCCTACCCAGACTGATGGGGGGCGGAGGGTTTTTAAATGGGTTAATGTTTTAGTTTTTATGATTATGAGATTTCTCTGGGTTTAATTTATTTTTAACATTTGTATTATGTGTTTTTTAGTATTGTAAGCCGCCCTGAGTCCTTAGGGAGATAGGGCGGCATAAAAAATTAAATTAAATTAAATTAAACTAAACTAATACAGGGGTACCCAGCCTCCACGCTGTGGCCCACTACCGTGCCCTGGCCGATTCGGAACCAGGCCATGTGAGGAGGTCCAGTTCCCCTCCCTCCACCAGCTGGGCCACCAAGCTGCAAACGTTGGGGACTGCAACTGTAATATATACATTGCCTCACTGAATATACACCCAACACACAAGAGGTGTCACAAATTATGGTGCATTCAAAGAATTGTGATAAATAAAGTCCAAGAAATCCAGAGAACATCAAGTTCTCCTGTCCTTATCTTCGGAATGAAAAGTGTCAACTGGGTAGATTAATACTTAATTTGTATCAAATATATATCGTTGAGGTTTTTAGTTTTAAGCCTATCTTTTAAGCTTTGTCTTATAAACAGATACTTGTTTCCTAGCCTCTGCCAAGTAGTTTTCTCCTTCGGAGGCAAAGAGCAAGAAGATTATTAACTTCAACGAAAGAGATCCCCTTTCTTTGGAATAAATCTTGACCGGAAGCACAAATATTTGTGAAAAAAAGGCAAAAGATCCAGGCAAGAGGTCCGATCAGGCTGGAGGTGATGGGAAAGAGCCACATTACAATGAATAGATGATCCACTGTCGGAACCTGTGCAAACACTACATGGATGTAGATTTATTTATCCATTTAAAAGACTTATGTGGATGGGTGACTTTGGGCCGAGAGAAAAGGACGAGCCCAAAGTCACCCAGCTGGCTTTCATGCTTAAAAGTGAGACTATAACTCACCGTCCCCTGGTGATTGGCCCAAAGTCACCCAACCAGCTTTCATCCCTAAAGTGGGACTAGAACTCGCAGCCTCCTGGTGATTGGCCCAAAGTCACCCAGTTGGCCTAAGGTGACACTAGAATTCACAATCTCCCAGTGGTTGGGCCAAAATCACCCAGGCAGTTTTTCAGGCCTAAGGTGGGACTAGAACTCACGGCCTCCTGGTTTCTAGGCCAGCACTTTTAACTGCTACCCAAAACTGACTCTCTCTTTGATGTGCCTTTTAGGGCATTTGACCTCAGCTCCCTCTATGGCAAAAACAAGCCATTTTCTGTCTCCAAAGTGAGAAAGATTGGCTCATAACTGCTGCAATTCCAGGGGGTCTCGCTCTGTCAAGAGCCTAGCCTACAATAAAGGGACAAGTGAGACAATCAAAGTCCAGACGGTACTATGTACTCGGCTGGCACATGCCACATTTTTGAGGGAGCCTGCCCAGGTTATGATGGTCCACTCCCGCTTTACTTGGGCTTAAAAATAGTAACAAGCACAAGTCGTAAACGCTGGAAGAAAGCGTGCATGAGGCATTGCATACCAAACTTCCTCTGTTCTCTGCTATCAATTAGATCTCCCTCTCCATATGTTCGCTGTTCATCTAATTTCTTAATTCTGCAAGGCAGTCCCAAAATTGCAGCCTGAGGTGACTTTGGTACAGGTGAGTTTTCAAGTCAGGCAGCACCGACAAGCCCATGCGGTTTTTCTGGCAACATTTCTTTCCAGACGGAGCTTGTTGCTGCCTCCTTCCCAAACTTAAGAGAAAGGGGCCAGCCCAAAAAAGCCACCCAGTTGGCTTCCAACATGCCTGAAGCAGGATTGAACCTCCCAGGTTTAATCTAATTCAGCACTTTAACCACCGGACCAAACTGGCTCCCTGGTATTAAAAATAGTATCTACTGACAATTATGCATCTTTTATTAAAATAGGAAGGTTGGGTGGTTCTCCTTGCAGGTTTTGCATTCTCACAAATTGTTCCTTGCCTCGGCCGTGTGCATATTGATTTGACAACCTCACTTTGGGACAGCACAAGCTTGCACATGTACAAGGCTAGTTGCCCAATAAATACTTCGAGATCTTCATCGAGATGACAGAAAAAGAGCAGTTGGTAGAACTTGTGCGTTTTTTCCCCCCTGAAATGCTCTGGTCGCTGTAATCAGCGATCGCTGGAAAAATCGTCTCAGCCATCACACATTTCAGCTCTGTGCCTGGAGGGGAATACCTAAAATTGGTGCTCCACCAAAGCTGGTCTCATCTGACTACAGGCAGAATAGAATTAGAATTGGAGTTAGAGTTAGAATAGAATTCTTTATTGGCCAAGTGTGATTGGACACACAAGGAATTTATCTTGGTGCAAATGCTCTTCATGTACATAAAAGAAAAGATACTTTCATCAAGAGTCAAGAATCATCAGGTACAATACTTAATGATGGTCATAGGGTACAATAAGCAATCAAATCATACTAGGAAACAGTCAGTATAGATTGTAAGGATTTAAGCGACAAAGTTACAGTCATATTGTCACAAGTGGGAGGAGATGGGTGATAAGGAGTGAGGAGAAGATTAATACTAATAGTAGTGCAGATTTTGTAATAGTTGGACAGTGTTGAGGGAATTATTTGTTTAGCTTGAGTCATGGCATTTGGGAAAAAAACAGTCCTTTGTCTAGTCGTTCTGGTGTGCAGTGCTCTATAGCATCGTTTTGAGGGAAGGTAGTCCTCGACCTACGACCACAACTGAGCCCAAAACTTCTGTTGAGACATTCGTTCAGTGAATTTTGCCCTTTCATTTTACGACCTTTCTTGCCACCGTTGTTAAGTGAATCACTGCAGTTAAGTTTGTAGCACGGTTGTTAAGAGAATCTGACTTCCCCATTTGGTTGGTTTGTCAGAAGGTCGCAAAAGGGGATCACGTGACCCTGAAGCACTGCAACCGTCATAAATACGAGTCAGTTGCCAAACGGCTGAATTTTGATCACCTGACCATGGGAATGCCCCAATGGTTGTAAGTGTGAAAAACGGTCCTAAGTCACTTTTTTCAGTGCCGTTGTAACTTTGAACGGTCACTAAAGCCAACTGTTGTAACTCGAGGGCCACCTGCATAACAACAAACTTGGGGTCTACACAAAGCAGAAATGGGAAGAAGAAACGTAAGGACTGGTCAAGTCTGAAGGATCGTCTATGAAAAATAATTCGGCATCTCGCTTCTGTGGCAACTGTGCTAAGTAAAATTTCTAGGTTCTATCACATCACAAGACCTAAAATGGACACCTAACATCAAAAACATCATCAAAAAAGCACAACAAAGAATGTTCTTTCTGTGCCAACTCAGGAAGCTCAAACTGCCCAAGAAGCTGCTGATCCAGTTCTACAGAGGAATTACTGAGTCTGTCATCTACAACCTCTATAACTGTCTGGTTTGGTTCTGTAACCCAACAGGACAGACACAGACTCCAGAGAGTAATTAGGACTGCAGAAAAAACAATGGCTACCAACCTGCCTTCCACTGAGGACCTGTATATCCTGCACGAGCCAAAAAGAGGGCTGTGAAAATATTTACAGACCCCTCACATCCCGGACATAAACTGTTTCAGCTCCTTCCCTCAAAATGATGCTATAGAGCAGTGGTTCTTAACCTTTTTGAAAGAATCACCCCCTTGAGCCATTGAGGAAGTTGTCATCGCCCCCCTCCCCCAACATAACCGCCCCCCTGCCGCCTCTTAGCATCCCCAAGGGGGCTGGCAGAGGGGCGCTAAGAGGCGGCAGGGGGGTTCAAGGCACCGGCCCTGCAGGTTCACCCACTGACTGTAGTAACTCTCTGGAGCCGGCGCCTCCAATGTGGAAGTGGTGGCGCGTTATGTGCCACTGTGGCCGCATTCGACACGCTGCCCCTCTGCCACCTCTTAGTGTCCCCAAGGCCAAGGGGGCCAGCAGAGGGGCGCTAAGATGCGGCAGGGGGGCGGCGCATCGAACGCGGCGGCACGTAATGTGCCACTGCTTCCGCATTGGAGGCGCTGGCTCCAGAGCAGTGCTAGTCAATGGGTGAACCTGCAGGGCCGGCCGGCACCTCGAACACCCCCCTGTCGCCTCTTAGCGCCCCTCTGCTGGCCCCCTTGGGGACGCTAAGAGGCAGCAGGGGGGTGTTCGAGGCACCGGCCCTGCAGGCTCACCCCATTGACTGTTGTACCGCACCTGAACCGGCGCCTTGAATGCGGCAGCATGTTGAAAAGCCGCCACCGCTTTCCCAAAGTGCTGCTGCTCTCGCATTCTTTCTGTCTGTCCATCCGTTTGTCCATCCATCCAAAAGGTCTGTCTGTTTGCCTGCCTGCCTGCCTGCCTTTCTATTTATCTACCTACCTGTCTGTCTTTTTGTCTACCTACCTACCTACCTATCTACCAATATAGATCTCTCTCTCTCCCCCAATATATCTCATTCCATCACCCCCATATCGTCCCCCTTCCGTTCCTTCGCCCCCACATCGCCCCTTTTCATTCCATCGCCCCCCTGAAAAACAAAATCACCCCTTGGGGGGCAACATAGCCCAGGTTAAGAACCACTGCTATAGAGCACTGCACACCAGAACAACTAGACATAAGGACAGTTTTTCCCCAATGCCATCACTCTGCTAAACAAATAATTCCCTCAACACTGTCCAACAAGAAGCAATGGATGGAAACTCATCAAGGAGAGAAGCAACCTAGAAATAAAGAGACATTTCCTGACAGTGAGGACAGTCAACCAAGTGGAACTGCTTCCCTCCAGAAGTTGTGGGTGCTCCGTCCCTAGAGGTTTTCAAGAAGAGATTGGACAACCATTTCTCCGGAAGGGAATAGGGTCTCCTGCTCAAACAGGGGGTTGGACTAGAAGACCTCCAAGGTCCCTTCCAATTCTCCTATTCTTTTATTCTGAATAGCTTGAATACCTCCAGTTGTGGGTGCTCCATCAAAGGAAGCTTTCAGAAAGAGACCCAGACAATCCTTTTGTGTGAAACGATATGGCTTCTCCTGCTTGAGCAGGGAGGATTGGACTAGGGTCCCTTCCAACTCCGTTGCTCTGAATACTTGCCTCCAGAAGTTGTGAATGCACCATCACTGGAAGTTTTTAAAGAAGAGATTGGACAACGATATGTCTGGAATGGTACAGGGTCTCCTGCCTGAGCGGGGAGTTGGACTAGATGACCTCCAAGAACCCTTCCAGCTGTTATTCTGTCCACCAAAGATGCTCTTTCT
Source organism: Naja naja (assembly GCA_009733165.1). Taxonomy (NCBI): domain Eukaryota; kingdom Metazoa; phylum Chordata; class Lepidosauria; order Squamata; family Elapidae; genus Naja; species Naja naja. The sequence goes on along the minus strand of CM019152.1, from coordinate 58,645,455 downwards.
CATTATTGCCCCAGCCTTTTCCAAAGATCCCGCCCCCGCCCCACAGTTCCAGTCTTCTACAATAGGGTGGGGGAGGAAAGAAGGATCTGGAATGGGGGAAAAGACCCCCCCTTAAGCAATTCATATGGGGAACCTGCACACACCCCGAAAAATAATCTCGGAGCGGTGGTGGCTTCTGCCAAAGCCGACCCCCTTGATTACTCCCCCCCCCTTGCAAAGATGAAACGCTTCAAGGCTGAGGGGGCGACGCCGTTCTCGCCCCCCCCCCAATAATTTAATGAGCCCTCTCCTTATTCGCCCCACAGCCTGGGGGAGGGGGGGCTCCAAGAGGGAAAGCGCACCTGCCCCCCAACCCAGCCGCCTCCATACTCACAGAACTCGGCGATGTAGAAGGACACGACGTAGTTCTCCTCGCACCAGTCGAGGGTGGACGTCGGCGGGCCCCAGTAGCCGTCGCGGTCGCCGGCAGGAGCCATGGCCGGTCGGAGGGCCGAACGTGGAGGAAAGGAAGCGCCTGCCGCCGCATCCGCTCTTTTTCGGGGCCCTCGGGCGAGCTGACCCCGCCTTCCCGCCGGCTTGAGGCGGTAACAGGCGAAGCGGCGGCGGCGGCAGCGGCGGCGGAAGGCCCGCCTGCTACGCCTGGCGGGCAGGGCCTCTACGTCGCCATGGCAACCAAAGGCTATCCGCCCGCAAGGTTTGCCGGGCCGGGGCTCTACGTCGCCACCCGGCGACGAATCGCCTTCAAGCTTTGCCTGGCCGGGGCTTCTACGTTGCCATAGCGACCAACGACGAATCGCCTTCAAGATTTGCCGGGCCGGGGGCTTCTACGTTGCCTCAGCGACGGCTCGCAGGATTTCAAGGGCCGGGTCTGGCCGTTGCTATAGCGACCGTCGGGACTTCCATCCCCGCTGGTCTATCCCTAGCGCTGGGCCTCACAGGCATCCGAAGGTGCTAGCCCTCATGGAGGTCCGGGAAAGGCTTGCAGAATGTTGGCTGGGGGATTCTGGAGGTCAAATTGGCTTAAAGTTGACAAGGGTGCCAAACAATAAATTAGGGTACCAATAAGAGGCGAGGGTGAATAAAACTTTTATTTTATGGTCATATTTGGGGGGAAGGGGGGAGAAAGAAATTGGTGATATATCTATAGATTCTAGATATATCACCAATTTCTTTCTCCCCCCCCCCAAAAAAAATATGACCATAAAATAAAGTTTTATTCAGGATAATTCAGGAGCAGGTGAGGAAATATGGAAGGATAAGCCTCACATTTCAAGTAGCCATAAATGAATATACAGGTAGTCCTCAATTTACAACATTAATTTAGTGATTTTTTTCCTGACCTTACAACGGCACTGAAAAAAGTCACGTGACCATTTTTCACAATTACAACCGTTGCCGCATCCCCGTGATCACATAATCAAAATTTGGATGCATGGGTCATGTGATCAAAATTCAGGCGCTGGGCAACTGGCTCATATTTATGACGGTCGTGGTATCCCAGGGGTCAGGTGATCCCGTTTTGCGACCTTCAGACAAGCAAAGCCAACGGGAAGCCAGATTCACTTAATGGTGTTCCTAACTTATCAGCTGCAGTGATTCGCTTAATAGCCATGGCAAGGAAGGTCGTAAAATAGAGCAAAAACTCGCTTAACAAGTGCCTCACCTATTACCTGTATTCTAGTATATTGTTAGAAAGCTTCCCATTCAATGCTGTTGATTAGGGAAAAAAACATGAGACTTCGAAGGTTTGCACACTGGAGGGAACCAGAAAGAATTAAAGATTAATCTTAAAGAAGAGACCCACAAATACAGAATACGATAGAATTCAAGGATATTTGGGAACAATCCACCAAGGTTACTTTTAAGATGATTTACTGTCATAAAACTCAATTTAAACAGTGTAATGGAAGAGGAACAAGTTTTACTGGAGGATTCAAAAGTGGATTTTAATGATATGGAAAAAAGATGGATGCACAAAAGGAACCAAGTCATATCTTCGTAATTAAAGGGGTTGTGCAAATGAGAAACCAGAATAGTGACTTGGATAATGGATTTATGAAAGGGATGAAGGTGTTTCTGAAAAGAGAGGAAATGAAATTATATCAAGTTCGGAGACACTATTTAAAGGGATTAATGAACAGAATTGTTAAAACTCCGTAGACGAAATTGTTAAGAGCAAAAGGAAGGGATATAAAATTGGTTTATTTGGACAAAGCTAAAATATATGTTATTACATGGGTAGTATATAAAAAACATGTGACAAGTGAGTTAAAAACTAGACAGGACCTAAAGCAGCATGGGATGGATTTAGAGTGGTGGGAATATTTACAGTTACAAGCAAGGTATAAAAAGGATAAAAAAGAATGGGGAATTAACATGCAAGAAACAGTTTTAGACAAAATTCTGTTAGGATCAGAGGATAAAATAATAGGGAAAATTTACAAATTTCTGTTAGCCTATAAATTAGAGGAAGAACAGGTAGAGGAGACTATAGTGGTATGGGCCAGAGATTTCAGTTACAGCATTAAATTGGATCAATGGCAAACAATATGGGAAAGAAAAAGATTACCACGGTCACTGCATATAAGGAAAATTTGCTCAAAATGTTTTGTCAATGGCATCTTCCACCAGCCTGATTGGCTAAGATGGATAAAAGCCAGTCCCCAAATTGTTGGAAATGCTCAATGGAGCAGGGAACATATTACCACGCATGGTGGAGCTGCAAAAAAGCACAAGAGTTTTGGTTCAGGACGGGGAAGTGGCTGGAGGAAATGTTGGGCTTTAAACTAGATCATGTACCAGAATGCTTTCTATCAGGAATCATGTCAATAAAATACAATAAGGATTAGCTATATTTGATGATACCTATTATTACTGCGGCAAGGATAGCATTTGCCCAGACCTGGAAGGAGACAGACATACTGAGCGAAGACGAAGTAATAAACAAAAATCTTGATATGTGCGGAAATGGACAAGCTAACTCTAGAAGTGAAAAATGAAGGTGAATCGGCATATTATACAATTTGGGATTGATTCTATCAATGGTGGGAGCAGAAAGGAAGGTCATAAGTTGGGAAATATATATACGATACTGACCAAAAGTTATGCCAAACTGACTTCACTATGTTCAATGTTTTTAATTGTTTTGTTCAATAAAATATTTAAAAATAATAATAAAAAAGTGACAAGCAAAGCAGGACCTGACCATGACTACAAATAGAAAAGTTGCAGAGGGGCTAATTCGGGCTGGACAAGATTAAGCCTTCAGAACAAATACATGCAGGTACTCTTCAACTTTGTTTGTTTAGTGACCATTCGAAGTTACAATGACATTGAAGAAAGTGACTTAGGACTGTCGCTTTTTCACACCTATGACTGTTGCAGCATCTCCGTGGTCACATAATTAAAATTCGGATGCATGGGAACTGCTTCAACGGAGCCCAAAATTTCTGTTGCTGTTCTGACCCAAACCTTGTTCCAAGGAAACAAACACAAAATGGAGGTAACAGCAAAACCTTTTAATGATTCTTTACGAATTCCATTCCATCCCGGTTAAAAGGCTGTTTCAAACTAATTGTGTCTGATAAGAACGAGCCTTGCCAAGGTGGTGCAAGGCTGCCAAGAACACTAGATAAAGTTGCCAAGAAATATTTCAAACACAAAGAATCTCCAAACACAACCTAAGTGAGTCTGAACGTCCACAAGGTTTAAGTGCAAAAACGTCTTTGCTTCCTGCAAAGAACTGCAGTTTCTCAGCTGGCTTTTATCTCTTAAGGGAGGGCCATTACCTTGCAGCCTTACTCCTGGGTCGCCCATGCTGCTGCAGCTGCTCTTTCCTTTGAGCAGCCCTGCACCCTGGGCACAGGCTCCTCGGGGGCCTCTTCCTCACTGCTGCCAGTCTCTACAATCTCTGAAGGCAGCACTCCACTCCCTAATGGTCCTGGCCCCATCCCTGCATCACACGCAGGCCCCTCATCCGAGTCCTCGCTCTCTGAGACCTCAGCCGTCCGCACCTGCTGCCGGCGAACCACAACAGACATTTGTTAAGTGACTTTTGCCCCCTTTTACGACCTTTCTTGCCACTGTCGTTGAGTGAATCACTGCAGTTGTTCAGGGTGTAGCATGGTTGTGAAGCGAATGGGGCTTCCCTCTCCACTTTGCTTGTCAGATGGTCACAAAAAAGGGGTAAATCACGTGACCCCAGGACATTGCAGCCGTCATAAATACGAGTTGGTTGCCAAGCATCTGAATTTTGAATCACGTTGATCATGGGGGATGGTGCAACGGTCATTAAGTGTGGTTGTAAGTCACTTCTTCAGTGCCGCTGTAACTTTGAACGGTCACTAAATGAACTCTTGTAAGTCCAGGACTACCTATAAATGCTCCAGTCCAGATTAGAGTTTTTCATCCTTATTTTCTGGTATGTGGACTTCAACTCCCAGAATTCCACACCCAGCCATGTTTAGGGGAATTCTGGGAGTTGAAGTCCACACGTCTTAAAGGGGCCAGGTTGAAAAACACTGCTTATTTAAATCTCGGTGTTTGATTAATTATGCACCGTTTTTCAGCCATGTATAATGCAAGGCTGAGCGATCAAGGCCAATCCAGAAGGGGGCACTGGATCTACACTGATTTCAGGATCAAGAAATCCCATTGGTCTCCCAGTGAGGGAGCCCTAACAGCACAGAAAAAGCATCATTTTATACAGAGAAGAGATAAATGGAGCTACCGAAGAATGATTGAACTCAAAGGTTTTGCAGAAGCCCCAAGAGGGGGAAAAAAATTCCCTGAGAAATTCAGAATATTTTTTCTCTCATGAAAGTCTAGAAAATCAGCAGATGGCCATCAAACCATAGGTTTTAGGGACCGTTCAAATTACAAGAGGGTTTTAAAAAGTGACTTATGACCATTTTTCACACAACCATTGTAGCATCCCCATGGTCATGTGATCAAAATCCAGATGCTTGCAAACTGTTTCGTATTTATGACCGTGTTGTGTCTCAAGGTTATGTGATTCCTTTTGTGACCTTTTGACAAGCAGTCAATATCCAAACCAGATTTATTAATTTAACATCTGCAGTAATTCACTTAACAACTGTGGCAAGAAAGGTTAAAAAAACCAGAGCAAAACTGATTTAACAACTGTTTTGCTTAGTAACAAAAATGTTGGCCTCAATTGTAGTCATATGTCAAGGACTACTTCTCACTCACCAGCTTATAGGTCTTGGAACTCCTGGTGGTCTCCTATCCAAGCATTATTCCTCTCATACCTTGCTTGCCTTTTCAGGTTCAATGAAGCTCGGCAATCACTTAGAATAACAGAGTTGGAAGGGACCTTGGAGGTCATCTAGTCCAACCCCCTGCTCAAGCAGGAGAGTCTATTCCAAATATTAGCCAATCTTAGCATGTATGATTGTACTAAGTATATAAATTAGGAACAAACCCCACTCCCTTCCAGCACTGATGATGTTACCTAGTTCGGTAGTGAAACATCTGCAAGAAAACCATCAACCTCAGAGAGAACTGAGGACTCCATACTTCAACCCTGAGCTACAAAATATTTTGTTTTATCAGTAATCAGTGACGTTAAGCAAACAGCATTATATTTTCTGGGTTGACCGTAACATGTGAACTCTCCTTTCAGTCAAGCTGCACTCAGCTGACTTTTGCAAAATCATCCATGTGGGTTTCCTGAAGTTTAGAAGATTAACAGAGTTGGAAGGGACTTTGTAGGTCATCTAGTCCAACCCACCGCCCAAGCAGGAGAACCTACTATACCATTTCTTTCCAGTCTCTTCTTGAAAGCCTCCAGTGATGAAGCTCCCGCAACTTCTGAAGGCAACTTCTGTTCCATGTGTTGGTTGTTCTCACTGCCAGAAAATTTCTCCTTATTTCCAGGTTGAATCTCTCCTTGTTCAGTTTCCATCCATTATTCCTTGTTTGGCCTTAGAAAATAGCTTGACCCCTTCCTCTCTGGGGCAGCCCCTCAAATATTGGAAGATTGCTATCCTGTCTCCCCTGGTCCTTCTCTTCCCCAGATGAGCCAGGCCCAGTTCCTGCAACCGTTCTTCGTATTTTTTAGCCTCCAGTCCCCTCATCATCCTGGTTGCTCTTCTCTGTACTTTTTCTAGAGTCTCAACATCTTTTTTATAGTGTGGTGACCAAAACTGGATGCAGTACTCTAGGTGTGGTCTTACTAAGGCTTTATAGAGTGGTATTAGTACCTCCCTTGATCTTGATTGTATCCCTCTGTTAATGCAGTTTAGGATTGCATTGGCTCTTTTGGCTGCTGCTGCTGCTGCTGCACGCAGCTGGCTCATGTTTAATTGGTTGTCCACTAAGACTCTTAAGATCCCTCTCACAGTTCCTGCTACTAAGCCTGGTTTCACCCAGTCTATAGGAGTACTTTTGGTTTTTCTTGCCTAAATGTAAGACTTTACTTTTCTCTACATTGAATTTCATTTTTAAAATTATATTTTTTCTGGGATTTTCTCCCCTTCCCGGTTTAGCCTACAAACAACTCCGTGTGTCTCTTTGTACACCCCATTGCAATCTCGTTTTCTCATCGCTTCTACTTTGCACCCTCATGCAATCTTTGCACTCTTCCCCCCCCTTTGCTGTTACTTCCCTTGCACCCTTACACACCATGGTACACGGTCCCCATTCCTTGCCTCATTTTCCTTATACCCTCATTGCACCTTCCCTGATCTCTGCATCTCTGCGTACCGTTTCACATCCTTCCCACCCAGCAATAATCACTTACCAGCCTGCCAATCTGGGACTCCCGGCTTCCTGCTGGCTTCCCCACCGACTACTTGGGAAAGCCAGCAGGAAGTTGCCTTGCCTAACAACCATGGAATTTGGTTACTGATGGGATTGCCATTGCTAAGCAACGAGGTCATGCTTTATTATCACATCGCCTAGCAACAGAAATTCTGGTCCTAATTGTCTTGTAAGTCAAGGATTTCAGACTTAACAGAATAACAAAGAGTTGGAAGGGACCTTAGAGGTGTTCTAGTCCAACCCCCAGCCCAGGCAGGAGACCCTATACCATTTCACACAAATGGCTGTCCAATCTCTTCCCCTCCCCTAAGTAAACCAGGATGTTGCAGAAAAAGAAGACCTGGGAACAAAGCCAAGGATTGTCCAATCCTTCCTATTTCCTGTCCAGGGTTGGGCAATCTTTGGCACTTCTCACTTCCTTCGAGAGTGGGCCGAAAACACCACTGACAATATTTTTTTTTCTCCAAGGGAAAACATGAAGGATAAATAAACGTTTGCAGAGTTGTGTAGAGACATTAAGAAACCCTCCCAGACGCATCGTGTTCATACAAACCTGGTTGGGGAAAGCAGTGACAACATTTAAATATCACAACCGAGCTGGGTTTTAATGATCATTACTTTTATGGGGTGTATGTGTTTGATTTAGCTCTGTTGTGGGAGGCTGCATTTTTGCATTTTTGTCCAGCTCTTAAATTGCATTTTTGTCGAGCTCAAAAGTCAAGCCAGGTCAACAAGATCACGCCACATCGAATTTCCCTGGAAGGGGATTTTTCTTGTACAGAAGAATTTTTTTTTGTTTAAGCTTCCATTGCATTTTTTTTTTGGTTCCTCGTTAGGGAAAGGGGGAAGAATGAAGGGATTGTGTAGGACGGAGAGACCTAATGTCAGGATTCTGACATTTAACCCCATTTAAATCATGACTCTCTAGCCAAACTGCAAAAAGATGTATTGGGAATTAGAAGATGCGTTATTGCCTGGGTGCAGCCGACTCTGAGGCACATAATTCATTTTCACCCTTGACCCTGGTTTTCCCCCACCCCCCTCGTATTCTCCAATGGGACACCTCCATAGCCAAGAGTTTCAATTCTAACGGGAGAGCACGACTGATGACTCTTGGCTATGGAGGTGTCCTATTGGAGAATATGGATTACAATACACCCAGGGGGTGAGGGAAAACCAGGGTCAAGGGTGACAATGAATAATGTGCCTCAGAGTCGGCTGCACCCAGGCAGTGCCGGACATGTTTACTCCCAATAAATCCTTTTGAAGTTTTAGAAGTTTGGCTCGAGAATCGTGATTTAAATGGGGGTCACTGCCAGAATCCTGATTCTTATGTTGGTCAGCTTGCAAATTAAGTGTGGGAGGAAGAATTGGAGCCTGGCAGGAGAAGGTGAATGTACTAACTAAGGCATTTGCAGGCAGATTTCTTAACGAGAATTTAAAAGCCACATGCAGTCGTGGCTTTGAATGGGCTTGACTTACGACCGCAATTGAGCCCAGAGTTTCTGTTCTTAAGCGAGACATTTCTCAAGTGAGTTTTGCCCCATTTTAGGCAAGGGAGGGGGGAGAGGGGTTTGAAAGAGCAGTGCGGCAGCTTGGAAATCAAAAGTGACATATATATTTTTTCAAAGATAGTAACTAGGTGACTGAAGTTTCTGCCTTGCAAAATTCTAACTGGAAAGCATGACTGATGACTCTGGGCTATGGAGGTGTCCCATTGGAGAATATGAATTATGATACACCCAGGGGTGGGAGGGGGAAAACCAGGGTCAAGGATGACAATGAATGATGTGCCTCAGAGTTGGCTACACCCAGGCAGCGCCGGCATGTTTACTCCTAATAAATCTTCTTTAAGTTTTGGAAGTTTGACTCAAGACTCATGATTTAATTGGGGGTAACTGCCGGAATCCCGACATCACTATTTAAATACAGACCCTACTTGTCATTTATGGATTTCTGGCTTTTTCAAAAGAAAATATATTGAGGGGACTCTGATTTTAAAACTTTAAAACTCCTTGGAAATAGTAGTTCCTGTGTTAGAATGCAATCAGCCGAGAAATTTGGACAAAAAAACCCGCAAGGCTATTTGGGAAAATAAATACAGTGGGCTCCTTGACTTACAACAGCTCGTTTAGTGACGTTCAACGTTAGAACGGCACTGAAAAAGAATTACTTTATGATCGTTTTTCACACTTATGTCCCTTGCAGTCACGTGATTTTTCCATTCGGATGCTTGACAACCGACTCGTATTTACAACCATTGTAGTGTCCCGGGGTCACATGGGATTCCCTTTTTTGCCACCTTCTGGCAAGCAGAGTCAATGGGGAAGCCAGATTTGCTTAATGACGGTGAATGACCAATTTTAACAACTGCAACGATTCGCTTAATGAATGAGGCAAGACAGGTTGTAAAATGTTGGTGTGGGGAAAACACATTGAACGGTGGTTGTTTAGCAGCGGAAATTCTGGGCTCAACATTGCGACCCATCCAGCTGTTCTACTTGGCTAAGCAAAGCTACATCGAGACGTACACTTAAAAAAAAAACTACCAAAGTTCTGCATGGACGCAAAATATATATGAGCTCAGTTTTTCCATATGTGTGTGTGTGTGTGTGTGTGTGTGTGTGTGTGTGTATACATATATAAAATGTAGATCAAACCCCATGAAAATTGGAACGCTGCCTTTTCAGGCAGACTCTTAAAAAAAAATGATGCTAAATTGCAGGAGTCTTTTGGGAGATTTGGAGCCTTTTGATTTTGCTTAGATCATCACTTTTCTAAATCTGTTCTCTTTGGGGAGGTGTTTTCTTTCTTCCCCTCTATGAAGCTTGCAAATTTTTGACATCCAAGCTGGCAGGAAAAGTTTCTCATCCTATCCGGCTGGATCCGGAGAACTATAGTTGAAATCTGCCTTTTCAAGACTTGGCCATTCTTGCCAAGACCAAAAAAAAAATGACATTGTTTTCAACCCAAATGTCAGCTGGGTGGAAAAAAATGAACGGGCCTTTGTAAAAGGCACTGGAGAGTGACCTGCGTAAAATGTTTGCCTTAAACTTAACTCGGCTTTAACTGTGACACAGCCAAAACCAGGAGAGAGAAGAAAGGTTAAATGTGTGTGTGTGTTTTTTTTAAAGAAGGTGGGCTTCCTTTTCCCAGGATGGTAAAATACAATACTCAACTTACGACTGCAATGGAGACCAGAATTTCTGGGGTTCAACACAAAACATCTGTTCAGTGAGTTTGGGCCCATTTTACGACCGTTCTTGCTGTGAATCGCCGCAGGTGATAAAAATGAGTTAACCCATCATAAATACACGTCAGTTGCCAAGACTCCGAATGGTGATCAGGCTGTCAGGGTTCCAACAAATCCACCCTCACTCAAATCGTGAGTCTCTAGCCGCATCTCAGAGTAAAAAAAAATTGATTTATTAGGAGCGGCCATGTTGGCGTTAGCTGGGTGCAGTCGATACTAAAATACATCATTCATTCCGCCCTTGACCCTGGTCTTCCCCCACCTCACCCCCTGGATGTATATTCTCCAGTGTGACACATTCATAGCCAAGAGTCATCGATCATGCTCTCCAGTAATATTGACAGCTTTGGGCTGCCAAGGCGATTATCTAAGGCACTGAAGGAACGCCCTGCTTTCCCCTACTCCCTTTCTGCTGGCAACTAAAAAGACCAAAGGAGTTATTTTTTTAGTTGACACATGTGACTATGGAGATACTACAATGGTCCTAAGTGTGCAAACCAGGCACAAGTCACTTTTTTCAGTGCCGTTGCAATTTTGAACAGTCACTAAATGGACTGTTGAGGACTCCCCCTGTATCTGAAAGACACCAAAGATCCGTAGATGTGGTCTCAGGGTTTCAAGGAGAAACAATTGAGGATTAGGGAATCAAATAAACCAGGGGACCCTCCCCAACCCATTCTGCGGACTGGTAAGTGGTCCATGGGCTTATTAGAAACCGGGCCGTGGAAGCTGCAGGCGAATGCAAGCAAACGGAACTATTTGCACAAGTGGCAGGTGTGCACAGGAAACCTGTTGTGGTTCACTGGCAGCCTGTGCAGACGGCAGTGGAATCAGACAAGTGGGGAAGAATGAAGACCAGTCTGGGAGTCTGGGGAGGAGTCGGATGAGGGTCCTGCATCCGATGCAGAGATGGGGCCAGGACCATCTGGGAGTGGGGCGCTGCCTCCAGAGCGTCTGGAATCTGGCAGCAGCGAGGCAGAGGAATAAGTGGAGCCTCTTCCCAGTGCACATGTGCACAGAGCTGCCAGAAAGCAAAAAGATTAAGACAAAAGGGGCAACTTGGGAGTAAGGCTTGGAGGTGATTGGCCCTCCCATAAGGTATAAAGGACAGGCAAAGGTAGAGAAACCTTTGCAGGAAGCAAAGTCGTTCATTCTATTTGGATTAAACCTTGAAGCTCTGTGTGGACTTTGTACTTCGGTTGGTTTTTTACAGGTAATTTGGCACTTTAGTTGTTGGCAGTAATTCAAAGGAGAGAAAGGTGGATGCTTATCTCGAGGGACTGTTTGGGACTAATTACCAGCTGGGAATTAAAATGATTTGCAGCGTTGAAATAAAACAAGACTTGTTTGGATTAAGCGTGTGCTTAATTACAGTCTTGGTCAGAACCAAACCACCCCCTTCTACCACCCCCGCACCACCGGCAGTCCACGGACCTGGAAATTTGGGGGACCACTGAAATAAACCAGACTCGCAAGCACTCTGATCCATCCATTATTGTTAACGCAGAGTTGAGATATACAAAAAAAAAAGGTATAAATTAAATGTTTGTACAGAAGGCACATTCGTGGCTGTGTGTGTGTGTGTTTTTTTTAAAGTCTCATCGTGCGGAGGCTCGGTCCTCGGTCACAACACATATGGCGTCATGGATCCATGGGCACTGTGACATCGTAGGACCTCCTTCTTGCTCGGTCCGGCTGCTCGGTGGTAGTGGCCTTCCCGCACGGTCTTGAGACACCGGATGTTCTTGGCCAAGGCCACGCTCTTGATGGAAGGCAAGTATCTCAACATAGGTTTGGAGAATGTGGTGGCCACTCCCGTTCCAGACAGGTTGAGCTCTTGCAAAGAACTCAGGCTGTAGAAAACCTTGGGGTTCAAGGACTTCATGTTGGGGTTGTTGGACAAATCCAGCACTTGGAGAGCGGAGAGGTCCTTGAAGCCAAAAGGCGAAATGTCCAAGAGATGATGAATCCCACTCAGAGACAAATGAGTTAACCCTTTCAGGCCCAGGAAGGCGTCCTTCTCAATGGTGGACACCGGGTTTCCGTCCAGGTTTAAGTAACGGAGGGGGATCCCTTGAAGATCCGGAACGCTGGTTAATCGGTTCCCCGAGAGATTGAAGCTTTGAATATTAGGAATGGGTTTATCCGGGTATCTGAACACCCGGCTTATTAAGTTGTTGGAAAGGTCAACGTTGATGGGTTTCCCTTGACCTTTGAAGGCAAAGACGTTCAAGGTGACCTCCAAGAGAAGGTTGTTGCTGAGGTCCACTTCTCCCAGAGGGGACTGAGAGAAACAGTCCTCAGGGACAGTCACCAAAGAGTTATGGCTCAGGTCCAAAGATTCCAGATACCTGAGTTTTGAGAAGGTGGCAGGGAGCACGCTGGAGATTTTATTATAGCTCAAGTCAAGGCCTACGAGAGTGGTGTAACCAGGCCCAGTTAACATGGACTGGTTGACGGCTTCCAGATGGTTGGAAGATAAGTCCAAGTAGGTGGTGTCCAAGGGAATGGGAACAGGCACGAGGTGGGATCCGATCCCGCTGCAGTCCACTTTGGTCAGGCTGAAGCTGTCGAAGAGGCCAAAGGTCTCCACTTCGCAGTGACATCTCGGGAAACAAGTCCTTGAGGTGCCGAAACAGGGCAAAACGAGCAGCAAATGGAACCAAACCAAGGAAGACATCTTGGACACCTGCAGAACGAAAACAAGAATGAAAGAAGCGGACATGACACAGGCAGGGTGGTTCACTCCGGTTCGGGCGAACTGGATGTTTATTTTACATCTGGTTCACCGAACTGATAGTTGCAACAACTAGGCTGGTCCTGCCCCTCCCAGGAGTCACCATGCGGCCCGTTTTCAATCCCAGGTAAGTGCAGGGCTCGCACGGAGGCTTGGAGAGGGCAAAAAATCACTATTATGTGCACACAAACATTAGAAGTTGAAAAATTACGATTATGTATATTTAAATGGTAATATCTTTATCAGAATGGTATGTAAAGTGTTGTTTCCCGAAAAATACAACCTACCCCGAAAGTAAGTCCTAGCTTGATTTTTTTTACATACGTGCCCAATATAAGCTCTACCCCCAAAATAAGCCCTAATTGAGATCCTGCCCACTCCAGAGTGGATGGGTAAACATTAAGCTAGGGTGGGGATGGGGGGTGGTGAAGCTGCGCTACTACTTACCTTTGGACAGGTGTAGCCAGGCCTGCCTTGACGGCCCATTTCTTCTGCTGCCGGCAAGGCTGGCCAGGCTTTCCTGAAGGCCTCTGTGGCTGATAAGAAAGCTCTGGATCGATCCGGAACTCTGTTACCGGCTGCAGAGGCCTTCAGGGAAGCCTTGCCGGCTGCAGAAGAAGTTCCTGAAGGCCTCTGACAGTGAAAAGGAGGCCGGGAGCGATGCATGCAAGTGAGGTTAGTCAGTGGATAATGTCCCCCGAAAATAAGACCTGGTGCCTTTTTTGATGGCCCCCAAAAAATTATAAGACAGGGTCTTATTTTGGGGGAAACATGGTAGATTGACCCAGATAGTACACTGTTCACCAGATACTTATGGATGTTAAAGAAAAAAAATCATTAATACACACACACACATACACATACATACACACATATACACACACACATATACAGTATATATACAGTATATATACATATACACACATATATATATATATATATATATACACACATATATATACACACATACATATACACATATACTGTATATATACTGTATATATACATACTTATACACATACACACACACACACACATATATATAATACATACACACACACATATATATACCCACATATACATATACACATATACTGTATATACTGTACATATACATACTTAAACATATACACATACACACACATATACACATATACTGTATATATACTGTATATATACACATACATATATACATACACACACATATATATACATATACACACATATATACATATACAGTATATATACAATATATACACAGTACATATACTGTATATATTATACACATACTTATACATATATACACACACACATTATACACACACATATACACATATACTGTACATATACTGTATACATACTGTATATATACTGTACCTATTTATTTATTTATTTATTGTTTATTAATTGGATTTCTAGGCCGCCCCATCTCCCTAAGGACTCAAGGCGGCATACAATATATGCATGTACATATACATGTATGTATGTATATACCTATATGTATATACATACACACACACACACATGGAAAAGATCCATTCCAAAAGTAAACTAAGGACCTGTAATCTTCTCCACCCTTCCCTCCCGTACACCCTTAAATGGTTCGGGAAGCAAATGTAGTTTTTAGTCTCTACCAGGCAAGTCCGTCACTTTCAAACTGGCCGGCCTGTTTCAAAAGGGAAAACGACTGAAACGATCCAGGGTGGATTTTATAAAGCAAACAGGTCCTTTCAAAAACCAGAAAGAAAGAAAAAGAAATAGAAAAGGGAGACCAGCACACCAATTGAACTGAAGAGAAAGGAGGCAACAGCAGGAATAAATTATATACAGGAGCCCCGGGAGGAGAGAAAAGATGATTAACAGCTTCTATTTTTAAACAGAAAAGAGACAAGGGTGAACAGGAACAAGGCAGGATAAATCAAAATGCTTGCAGGAATGGTGTCGCTTTTAGAGCGTTTCTCTTTAAAAAAAAATACCTTTACAAAAGCTCTCCCCCCCCTCCCGTTCTCCAAAATACAGGCGGCCCTCAACTTACAACCACAATGTTCAGGTTGTTCAGCGAGGAATGCGTTGTCTGGCCCCGTTTTAGGACTTTTCCCACCGCCTTCGTTAAGTGAGTCGCTGCCGTTCTTAGAATTAGTCACACATGTCGTTAAGCGAATCTGGCTCCCCTCCCCCTTTTGACTTGGCCTGTCAGAAGGTCACAAAAGGGGATCATGTGACTCCGGGAGCCTGCGACCGTCATAAACTGTGAGTCAGCGGGTCAAGCGTCCGCATGCAAATCCCGCGAGCCTGGGGAATGTGGGGAAAGGGTGGTAAGTCACTTTTTGTCAGTCCTGTTGTAACTTGAAACGGTCACTAAATGAACTGTTGTTAAGTTGAGGACCCCCTGTCTTTGCCAAAGGTTTTCCAGAGATGTACAGGTGGTCCTCAACTTACAACCAAGCTTCAAAGCTACGATGGTACTGGGGGAAAAAAAGGGATTGTTTGTAACTTCAAACGGTCGCTAAACAAAATGGTTGTAAGTAGAGTACTCCCTGTAAAACAGGCCCAAGGTCGACCCAGCCTTTCATCCTTTCTGAGGTCGTTAAAATGAGGACCCAGATTGTTGGGGGCAAAAGGCTGACTCTGTAAACCGGTTAAGGGAGGGAGGGAAGGAAGGAAGGAAGGAAGGAAAAGGAAGAAGGGGAAAGGAAACAGGGAGGGAGGGAGGGAGGGAGGGAAGGAAGGAAGGAAGGAAGGAAGGAAGGAAGGGGAAGAAGGGGAAAGGAAACAGGGAGGGGAGGGAGGGAGGGAGGGAGGGAGAGGAAGGAAGGAAGGAAGGAAGGAAGGAGTGGCATACTGGTCAGAATGCAATATTGCAGCCTCTATCTTTCTTACATTTTTCTTTTCTCTTTTCCACACATTTAATCTTTATCTGCCCACTGCCAGCAGTTCAATCCTGACCGGCTCCAGGTTGACTCAGCCTTCCCTCCTTCTGAGGTGGGTAAAATGAGGACCCAGATTGTTGAGGGGACAAGAGGCTGATTCTGTAAACCACTGAGGGAGGGAGGGAGGGAGGAGGGAGGGAAGGAAGGAAGGAAGGAAGGAAGGAAGGAAGGAAGGAAGGAAGGGGGCAAGAGGCTGACTCTGTAAACCACTTAGAGAGGGGCTGGAAAGCCCTGTGAAGCAGCATATACTGTAACTCTTAAGGGCCATTCCAAGTGTTGGCTGAGAAATACCAGAAATTTAAACCAGTGTTTTACAACCTTGGCAATTTCA
>CM019152.1:58604331-58628421 GCA_009733165.1 Naja naja | reverse complement strand
CTCTTTCTCTCCCTCCCACCCTTTCTTTCTTCCTTTCCCCTTTCCCTATCTTTCTCTCTCCTTCTCTTTCCCTTTCTCTCTCTCCTTCTCATCCCTCTCCTTCTCTTTCTGTCCCCTTCTCTTTCTGTCCCCTTCTCCCTCCTTTTTCCTTCTCTCTCTTTCTCTTTCTCTCTCCTGCAAACTGGGAAGCAGAAACCAAACCAAAGCAGAAGACTGCAGGTTTGACTTGCAAGGGCTTGAGGAAAAAAACCGAAGCGTGGTCAAAACGAAAAGAAGAACTGGCATGGATTTTCCAGGAACTTGCTGACAAAGGCACCAATTATTACTTCTTTTAATGACAGTACATTCATACGCCATTAACACATTACTATGGAGTCCAGTTTTAGTCACCGCGATAGTAAAGAAGCGTCGAGGCTTCAGAAAATGTGCAGAGAAGAGCAACGAAGACAATTAGGGGATTGGAGACTAAACTATACAGTGACGGGTTATAGGAAGTAGGTACGTCTGGCCTAAAAGAAGAGGAAGACCAGGGGCGGCATGACAGCATCTTCCAATTTTTTGAGGGCACTCCATGAACCCCCTGGACACTGCAATGGCCATAACTAGGAGTAAGTGGCCATGGAATATTTCATCACGTGAAATTTCATGCTGCCGCGGTCGTTAAGTGTGAAAAACAGCCATAGGTCACTTTTATCAGTGCTGTTGCAACCGGTCACTAAATGAACTGTTGTTAAGTCGAGGACTATCTCTACATGTTCCCGGGCAGCACCCCTGCACTTTTCTCAGCTAGCTGCTTCTGTGGTGGGCAAATCACTCAGAGACGGTTGCTTTAGAGTTGCAGAATATTGGGTGAACTTGAAGAATTTGGTTGATTCGGATAATGTCATGCCCCCGTCGGGAGTCTGAATCCGAGGAGGAAGATGAACAGCTGACAGGGAGCAGGAGAGTGGCTCCGTTGGCTGTGGAGGAAACTGGGGAAGGGCAAAGTCCGGCTGGGCAGAGCAGGGGAGAGGTAGAACAAGGGACAGGGAGTTCAGAGGAAGACCCAGGCCCATCACGCTCTTCATCATAGGCCATGCAGGGAGGAACTGAGAAGGGAGCAACGTGGGTTGTGTGGCTTACGGGGGAGGAAAGGGCCCTGATTCCCTTCATTAGCCACACCTGGGAAGAGTTTAAAAGAAATGCAAGCTGAGTATGGCAGGCTTCTGGGAGCAAACATGAGTTTATCCTGTTTTGTCATGGCTTATGTGTGTTCCTGGCATCCTCCCAACTGTGTGAGTTTTGCCATGCCTTCCAGTCTGAAATTCTTGCTCCTGCCCTGTGCCAAACTAATTACCTCAGTTTGCCTTGATTGGACTTTAAGTTACAGTTTGTGTTGCTCATGTTTTGGACTTGATTCCCTGCAGCCAAAGGCTGTTCCTGGGAGAGTTTTTCTCCAGCCAGAAGGTAACCTGGACATTGGGGGCAAAGTTGGAGGTAATAAAGGGACTCTTATTGATTATCTGACTGTGTTGCCTTTGTGCCATGCCCCTTTGGGTCACCACAGATAACCATAATCCCCGTCACCATAGATGAGTGGATCCTGGGAGCATAACGGTGAATGTGCCCCTCTGAATACAGGATCTTGGGGACAACAGCAGAGAATATCAGTTGGTCTGACCAATTCATATTCATTCATTCATTCATTCATTCATTCATTCATTCATTCTTGAGTGCTCTGCAGGTGGCCAATTGTTGTGAGGCTAATTCCGTATTTGCAGCAATGAGCAAATTCCTTAAGACTTAGCGCCACATTTCTCTACCTTGAGAACTTTTTAAGATGGATGGACTCCAACTCCCAGAATTTCCCTGGCCAACATGGGTAAACTAAATCTTCCTTAGGTATGAAAGCCAACTGGGTGACTTTGGGCCAATCACCAGGAGACTGTGAGTTCTAGTCCCGCCTCAGGCATGAAAGTCAGTGGGTGACTTTGGACCA
Organism: Naja naja; assembly: GCA_009733165.1. Lineage (NCBI taxonomy): Eukaryota > Metazoa > Chordata > Lepidosauria > Squamata > Elapidae > Naja > Naja naja. Next base: position 58,626,443 of record CM019152.1, on the reverse strand, counting down.
ATCACCAGGAGGTGGTGAGTTCTAGTCCCGCCTTAGGCATGAAAGTCAGCTGGGTGACTTTAGACCAATCACCAGGAGATGGTGAGTTCTAGTCCCGCCTTAGGCATGAAAGCCAACTGGGTGACTTTGGGCCAATCACCAGGAGACGGTGAATTGTGTAGTGCTTGTCTCACAGCCATTCATTTAATGAACATTCAAAGTTACAAACAGCATTGAAAAAAGTAACTAATGACTAGTTTTCCCACTTACAACCATGGAGAAATTCCCATGATCAAACTTCAGACCCTTGTCAACTGTTTCATATTTATGACGGTTGCAGTGTCCCGGAGTCATGCCATCACTTTTTTTGCAAACCTTCCAACGAGCGAAGTCAAGCAGGAAGCCAGATTCCCTTAACAACCGACCAGAAAGTTCGTAAAATGGAGCAAAACTCCCCCTTATCCACTGTCTCTTAACACCAATTTTGGACTCAATTGCAGTTGTAATTTGAGGACTCCCTATTTTCCCGCTTTGGACACAAGAGCCATCTGGGCCAGCCAGTTTCTCTTAAGCCCCAAAACATGTCACAGGATTGTTGTTATCTGGAAATAATAGGAGGAGGCAGATTTAACTGTGTATTTTCCAACTTTGAGATTATTTGTAAAAACAACAATGGCGCGATGCAATTAAATAAAGAAATGTGAGATACTGTAAATTCCTCCGTTGTGGCATCTGATGAAAGACAAACAAACGGTGTTGCAAAACAACAACAACAACAAAAAAACCCCCACAAAACCGAAGGAAAGAAAAAGACATTTGGCTCTGCAAAGCCCTCCTGCGTTGTGTAAGCCAAGTTTTTCCAGGCACGGCTGCCATACCAACAGCCACACCTGTGCCCCACCTTGGCATTTACACACACAACCCCACTGATCCTTTAAGCCAGCCAATTGCAAACCGCCGGATCCAGCTGGATTTCCCACCAACAAACAATCCCCTGCCAGGAAAGGTAACCAACCGGTCATTGAAAAAGTTGTCTTGATTTTCTTGCCTTTGGGTACTGCAATTTAGAGAGGAGAAGAAATATAAGAGTTTGGAGAGCAAATCAAACCCCCAGTTTAGCCTACGTTGGGTTGAGTTTTTTTTTCACTCCCTGCAATAAATCCCATTTATTTTCTTTCTCTAAGACCGTGATGGCTCACCTAGGGCACGCTTGCCAGAAGTGGCACACAGAAATGGCTCACGAGCCGTTGCCCGGAACTAACTCACTGCGTGCACGCATACCTCCCGCCAGCCAGATTGCCGGGTATCTGCCACGCATACACGGGGGGGAAGATGCGCACGCATGTGCAGGGGCGGGGCAGATTCAGGGGGATCGTGCATGCAGAGGTGCATGGCGCAAGGTTGTGCGTGTGCATAGAGCCGCAGTGTCTTGGCGCCTGCGCAGGGGTACAAGGGTCCTGGCGCATTGCATTATGGGTGCAGGCACACATGCGTGCGCGCACTTTTGGCACTGCTCTAAGACAGTCGAAATCCAGTTCGCTGGTATAGATAGTTTTGATGCTCGAACATACAACCGTTCATTCCAAGTTATGGCGACGCTGCAAAAAGTGACTTGCGGCGGTTTTTCACACTTACGACCAACCGTTGTAGCATCCCTGTAGTCACATGATCATGTATGTATGTATGTATGTATGTCTTGGTGTATTCGGGTCTTGCCCGTGTAAGATTGAGAATACCTTAGCGACGTTTCGGCGAGATCCCACTCACCATCTTCAGGCTGGTGTCTTCAGCTTTGTGCTTCTGCCAGCAAAGCGTGATCTGAGCTGCCTTCTCTCTATAAATACTGGAGGGGAGGTGTGGTGTGCTGGCTCTGCTGTAAGCGGGTTGGTTGGCTGTGTTGTTGACTGTGTTGTCGCTTCCTGATTGGTTGATGGAATTGGTGTTTGCTGATTGGTTGGCTGTGTTGCTGGCTATATATATATTTGTTTTCTTATGTTTTCGCGGGTATTTATATGTATGGTATTTAGGTTTCTTCAGGTATTTTCCCACGTAATAGTTGTGCTTTTATATATATATGTGTGTGTGTGTGTGTGTATGTTACGACCCATTGTGCTATATTTGTTAAGTGAGCCACTGCAGTTGTTAAGTGAGTCACATGGTTGTTAAATGAATCAGGCTTTCCTCCCCTTGAGTTTGCTGGTCAGAAGGTCGCCAAAGGGGAATCACGTCTGACCCCGGGATGCTGCAACTGTCTTAAGTACATGCCAGTTGCCAAGCAGAGGTGGTATTCAGCCGGTTCTGACCAGTTCTGGAGAACCGGTAGCAGAAATTTTGAGTTGTTGGGGGAACCGGCAAATGCCACCTCTGACTGGCCCCGCCAACCCCATCTCTTCTTGGCCTCCCACTGAGTCCCAGCTGATCGGCTGGGTCTCCTTTGGTTGCCCTGAAAAAGGAGAACAGAGCTGGAAAGCAGGTTAGTGGAGTGGGGAGGGAATGGGGATTTTGCAGTATCCTTCCCCTGCCACGCCCACCAAGCCACGCCCACAGAACCGGTAGTATCCTGAATCTCACCCCTGCCATGCCTTCAATTTTTCTTCACGTGACCACGAGGATGCTAGACGGTCATTAAGTGTGAAAAACGCTCCTAAGTCACTTTTTTCAGTGCCATTGTAACTTTGAACGGTCACTAAATGAATTGTTGTAAGCTAAGGATTACCTGTATATGCTATTTTTTTGTTTGTTTGTTTGTTACAGGACTGGAGGCAAGAGAGATTTCCGGCATTGGGGGAATTAGGAAATTCTGTGTCTTGAGGGATTTACCACTCTGTCTAACGGGCGACCAAGTTGGTTGGTGTTTCATCAGGCTCCAACCGACTGTTTTTCATTTCTCCCTTTGGGAAGCTGCTGGCAGGAAGCGTTTTGCAATCCTTTCAAAAACTTGCTGCCAAAGTTTAGATTCAAGACAGGCTTGGAGCAGGAGAACACAGCCACACCCCCATTGTGGAGGCAGACACAAAAATGCTGGGGTGGGGTGGGGAAGGATTTAAATGTTTGTCTTTTCCTTTCCAACCAAATGTGTCTCGTCCTGCATCGATTGTGTTGATTAAAAACAATTATTTTTGTCTAGCTTGGTTCATGGACCGCACTGAAGATTCAGAACGAAGAAAAGGGTTTATTTTTTTAACTTTAGGCTTAGCACTTTTCCCCAGTATTTCTCAGCTTGGATGACTTTTAAGCTGTGTGGACTTCAACTCCCAGAATTCCCCAGCCAGCCATGTATTCTGGGAGTTGGTCCATACAGCTTAAAGGCACCCAGGCTGAGAAACTGTTGTGGTACATTGGCAGCCGAGTTGGACAATGGGGAGAAACCTGGGCCAGTCTGGGAATCTGGGGAGGGTCCTACGCCCGACACAGAGATGGGGCCAGGACCATCTGGGAGTTGTGTGCTGCCTCCGGAGCCTCCAGAATCTGACAGCAGTGAGGCAGAGGAACAGTGGGAGCCTGTTCCCAGTACGTGCATGCGCAGAGCTGCCAGAAGGAAAGAACAGTTAAGACAAAAGGGGTGATTCAGGAGTAAGGCTTGGAGGTGATTGGCCCCTCCCATAAGCCATAAAGGAGGAGCAAAGGGATGGGAACCTTTGCATGAAGCAACTTTGTTCGTACTGGTAGGTTTGAAACCTGAAGCTCGGTGTTGAATTTGTGTTCTGTTTTGGCCTCGTATAACTAACTGGACATTTAGTCGTTGGCAGCATTTCAAGGGAGATAAAAGTGCGTGCTGATCAGACTTATCCTGAAGGACTTTGGCAGACTTGCATGGGACTATTTACAAACTGTTGGGAGACTCATTACGGGCTGAGAATGACTAAAATTCACAGCTGCTGAATTAAAGAAAAACGGGCTTTGGGACTAAGGTGTGTTTGTTAGTGTCTCCATAAGCCTTAGTCAGAACAGAAACACAATGCACTTGGTATAGGTAATCCTCAACTTACAACAGTTCATTTAGTGACCGTTCAAAGTTACAGCGGCGGTGAAAATGGTGACTTGCATCCGTTATTCACACTTATGTACTTTGCAGCTTTGCATGACTGTGGGATCAAAATTCAGACGTTTGGCAACTGATTCATACTTATGATGGTTTTCGTGACCCCCTTTTTGTGACCTCCTCACAAGCAAACTCAAGAGGGAAGCCTGATTCACAACCAGGTTACTCACTTAACAACGGCAGGGAGTCACTGAACCACAGTGGCAAGAAATGTCGTAAAATGGAGCAATGGTCGCTTAACCAAATGTCTCTCCCTTAACAACAGAAATTTTGGGTTTGATGGTGGTCATAAGTCGAGGACTACCTTAAGCCCCCACTGTACACTTATACGCCAAGTTAATGTTAAAGAAACTCAGTTCTGATGAGCAAAGTCAATGGATTTGTTTAATAACCGTGCTACTAACTGAACAACTGCGGTGACTCACTTAACATCTGTGGCCAGAAAGGACATAATATGAGGCAAAAAAACTCACTTAAGCTATATCTTGCTTAGCAGCTGAAATGCTGGGCTGAATTGTGGTCTTAAGTCAAGGAACACCTGTATTGCTAAACCAGACTTTTGGACTTCAACTCCCAGAATTCCTCAGCAAGACTTGTGGACTTCAACTCCCAGAATTCCTCAGCAAGACTTGTGGACTTCAACTCCCATAATTCCTCAGCCAGCAAAGCAGGGGTCTCCAACCTCGGCCATTTTAAGACTTGTGGACTTCAACTCCCAGAATCCCTCAGCCAGCAACGCAGAAGTCTCCAACCTTGGCCCCTTTAAGACTTGTGGACTTCAACTCCCAAAATCCCTCAGCCAGCAAAGCAGAAGTCTCCAACCTTGGCCCCTTTAAGACTTGTGGACTTCGACTCCCAGAATCCCTCAGCCAGCAAAGCAGGGTCTCCAACCTTGGACATTTTAAGACTTGTGGACTTCAACTCCCAGAATAGGAATTCTGGGAGTTGAAGTCCACAAGTCTAAAAGTGGCCGAGGTTGGACACCCCTGCGCTAAACAGCTGAGATTATTATGATTATGATTATTATTCCAACTGTAATTGCCTGCAGACTTCCTAAATTTGCCAGGGCCCCATCTGTCTTGAGAAGTAAGCACAGTTAGAACTGGGATATTGATAATTTAAAACAAAAATTACTCAAATAATCCAGTCTTCTTTTTTTTTAATAAAAGGTCTGGCAGGAGTTTATTATAGTCACCCACCCTGCACAGAAACACTTGTGTGCACACCCCTCTCTCGTTTTCCAAGTTGAGGAGTTCCCAGTTTATTTCACTTTTATCAAAAACTTGGCAAGGGGCTGCCTGCCAGATGCTCCCCCTGCCTCTCCCTCCCTCCCTTACCCAGAGCCGGGAGAGGCTGGAAGCCAAAGCAACAAGGCATATTTGTCTTAAAACCTCTCCTGAATTCCCTCCGCCCCCACTGGCTTTGCAACACGCTTAAGGAAGAGGAAGGGGGAAAAACCCAATGGGCGGGTCTAAAGGAGAAAGGGGTAAATAATTCGGGCTCAACAAACCATGCTGGAGCAGCCTACAGGCCTTTCAAAACTAGCCACCGGGCTGCCGAGTATTTCAGAAGTGGAATTTGCCAATTGCAAACTAAGGTTACTTTTTTTGCATTCATTTCACTGTGGTTATGCTCTCTCTCTCTCTCTGGGCACAATGAGAATATATCTGCTGGAGAGAAAAAAAACTCTGCACTGGCAACAGGAAAGGCATCTGGCCAGGAAACACTCAGCTCCATTCAGTTGCCCAGACTCCACCACAGAACGGATTACGGGGTCATTAAAAGATGATGATTTTACTGTGGTTATGCCGCAGCTAAGAGTGCCCAACAGGGCTTACCTGGGCTTAATCTAACCAGGTTTAACTCAACCAAGGTAATTTCCTGGGTTCCCGTGACATCCTGGCCCATAAACACACCAGCTGAGACAAGAAGCCCGGATTTACAGGAACTCCTCGACTTACAACCACAACGGAGCCAAACATTTCTGTTGCTAAGTGAGATGGTCATTAAGTGAGTCTTGCCCTGTTTTATGACCTCTCTCGCTGCAGTGGTTTAAGCGAATCACTGCAGTTGTTAAGGTGGTAACATGGTTGTTATGGGAACCTGGTTTCCCCATGGACTTTGCTTGTCGCAAAAGGGGATCACGTCTGACTCTGGGACACTGCAACCGTTGTAAATACGAGTCAGGGGCCAAGGGTCTGAATTTTGAATCACGCGACCGTGGGAATGCCACAACCATCGTTAAGTGTGGAGAAAAAAACAGTCCTAAATGACATAACTGCGAATGGCCACTGAACAAACTGTACAATTGCAACTTGTTAAACTTCCAAGTCAACGCAACCACAACAATGCAGGAGGGTTGAGTTTTGCTGGACGTGCCAAAGGCTCAACCAAAATTTTGAATCTTTTTCCTGCCTCGATGTTTGCCATTTTTTTTTCATTGCTCAGCTTTAGTCATTCCTTCCCTGGGCCTCATAATCGTTGCCCCCAAACCAAGGTTGGCTTAACGGTGACATCCATTAAACCTCTTGCAAAGCCCGAAACCACGCTGTGCAAACCACCATGGCTTAAAACAAGGTCTGTTATGCTTTAATGATAGGTTAGCCACCCCACACGACTGTATTTACTGTTATCGGTCAAACGAGGATACGGTACGCTTCCCCCTCCCCCCTAAAAATAGAGGTTGTCAAGTCTTCCCCGATTGGCAGGGAAGAATTCCGTGGTTTTCCAAAACCTTGTGAGTAGTGACTAAGGACATCGTAGGAACAAAATCGTGGTGAAGTTCTCCAAATGTTTTGGCTTGTGAATGCTGGGAGTTGATACTAGTTTGCAACCAATTAGTTAATTTATCCCATCTTTATTAGTTCAAGGCACAAAGCACCTATCTAATACTCCCTATTTTCCCCACAACAACCCTGTGAGGTAGGTTGGGCTGAGAGTGAGGAGCCCAGACATTCACGCAGCTTTCATACTTAAGGCAGGACTAGAACTCCTTGTCTCCTGGTGATTGGCCCAAAGTCCCCCAGTTGTCTTTCATGCTTAAGGCGGGACTAGAACTCACCGTCTCCTGGGGATTGGCCCAAAGTCACTCAGCCGACTTTCATACTTAAGGTGGGACTAGAACTCACAGTCTCCTGGTGATTGGCCCCAAGTCACCCAGTTGTCTTTCATGCTTAAGGCGGGACTAGAACTCACCGTCTCCTGGGGATTGGCCCAAAGTCACCCAGCTGACTTTCATGCCTAAGGTAGGACTAGAACTCACAGTCTCCTGGTGATTGGCCCAAAGTCACCCAGCTGGCTTTCATGGGTAAGGCAGAACTAGACTTTGACTAGAACTCACTGTCCCCTAGTGATTCAGGGTGTATTCCAGAGAGGCCAAAAGACAGCAAAGCTTAGATAGTTTGGTCAGAAGATGGAGAGCTAAAAGGCTCATCCTTAACAATTTTCAGAATACATCTATAGTGATGTAAATCGTTTGTTCAGTTTAGCACAATTTCTCTGCAGAGGTGGAGAACAAGAAAGGAAATGGCTCAGAGGTTATTCCATGTGTCTTTCTTGGTTCTTGGGGGGGGGGGGGCTGACTTCAAGGGAATTCTGGGAGTTGAAGTCCACATATCTTAAAGTTTGCAAAGTTGAGAAATACCAGTTTAAGCGGACAAATACTTTAAGGCTGCATTGACACCATACTGGGTAACTAGCTGACCAAAAAGAACTATTGGTTTAGTGATCAAATAATAAATAAAAACATTAAACATAAATAAAATACATAAACTAAAATCATAATAAAATAAAATAAAACAAATGAAATAAAAATGAAATAAAAACAATGAAATAAAAATGAAATAAAAACAATGAAATAAAATAAAAAAACAATAAAAAAAAAATAAAAAATGAAAACAAATAAAATAAAAACAAATAATAAAATAAAATAAAAACAAATGAAATAAAATAATAAAAACAAAAACAAAAAAATAAAAATAAAATAAAAATAATAAAAATAATAAAAATAATAAAATTAAAATAAAATAAAAATAAAATAAAAATGAGACAGTTGCCAAATGGCTGAATTTTGGTGACCGTGGGGAATGCTGCAAAGTGTGAGAAACAATCCTAAATTCTCTTTTCTCAGTGATGTTGTAACTTGCAATGGCCACTAAGCGAACTGTTGTAAGGCAAGCACTCCCTGCGTAGCATCTGAGAACCTGCTTTCTTGCACTGCCTTTATTTTTTGCTCCCCTGCCTGCTACAAATCAAGCGTTTAATTTAGGAGGACAGGGTTCCTGCTATTTTGCACCAGGAGACGCATTGTCGGCCCAAAGCATTACTCACACTGCGAGAGTCTGGAACCCGTGTTGATCAGGACGTGACTAATCAGCGTTATTAGGTTACAGATTCCGCTTTTCAAGGGTTTTGTTTTTCTTTTTAAATTACACAGCTTGTGACTTTATTTAGGGAGAGACCCAGGGGTGGGCTTCAAAAATATCAGCAACCGGTTCTCAGCCCAGTTGCTGGGTGGGCGTGCCCATGGTGGGCGGGGCCTAGTCAGCCTCCTGCACCACGGCCGGGATAGCGGGGGCATTTTCACACTCCCTGGGTGCCTCCAGGGGGGTGAAAATGGCCTCCCTGGCCTTCGGAAACAGGCCCATTTCCGGAACTTCTGGGAGGCCTCTTTTTCGCTCTCCCCAGGCTCTGGAGGCTTCCTTCGAGCCTCCGGGAGGGCAAAAATGGCCTCCCCTGGGCTCCAGAGGCCAGAAACAGCTCATTTCCAACCTTTCGGAGCCTCTGAGAGGCCCATTTTTCGCCATCCCCAGGCTCCGGAGGCTTTTCTCGAACCTCCGGGAGGGCGAAAATGGCCTCCCTCAGCCTCCGGAGGCCAGAAATGGCTCATATCCGACCTTCCAGAGCCTCCGAGAGGCCCTTTTTTCGCCCCCCCAGACTCCAGAGGCAAAAATGGCCTCCCTGGGCTCTGGAGGCCAGAAATGGCTCATTTTCACCTTCCGGAGTCTCCGGGAGGCCTGTTTTTCACCCTCCCCGAACCTTCATGTGGCCCTCTGCATCCAAACCTGGCATCCAAGATGGGCCACGTGGGGACTCCTGAGAGGGAGGGAGGGGCGGGAGAGGCCAGCCACAGGTGGGATTTGCTGGTCGCTGAACTGGTCATAAAACTCCCTACCGGTTCCCCCAAACCGGGGCGAACTGGTAGCAGCCCACCCCTGGGAAGACCTCTTTCCTCACACTTGTTGCTGGACTTCTCCCAATTTAAGTTTTGGGAAGGCACCCATGTCAGTTTAGAATGCTTCTGCATTTCAGTGCCAGATAGTTAGTCTGTGACTTACAATGGTTCGCTTAGTGGCTGTTCATTGATATAGCATCAGGCAACATTTCCAAAGAAGAAGGGAGAAAGGAGGAGAAGAACAAGAGAGAAGAAGAGGAGAAAGAGATGGAGAAGAAGAGAGAAGAAGGGAAGGAGAAAGAGGAGAAAAAGGAGAAGGAAAAGCAAAGATTTACAAAGTTATCTGCCAAAGTCAATGGGGAAGCCAGCAGGAAGTCGAAGGTCAGTTCCCAGTACTTTTTGGCTGGCCTTAAACATTCCTCTGTTTAGATAAGGAAACTTCTCTGGAATGATGATTGCCCCCACCTCCCCACTCGGCAAAGGTTGTCTACTAGTAAAAACAAATTAAGGTGGGGTCCGTTTGCGTTTCTATCTCAATTTTACACGTCATCCATAAACATCCCTCTGGAACCCACATGGAGAACTCCAGTTGCCAAGCAGAAAAAATAATACAGAATAACAACAAGCCTCATGGCATGACTAGGTTAGTTGGGGTTGTAGAAAAGGTCCCGTAACACAACTCTGGTTGAAGGAAAAAGAACCCACAACACTGACTTGTGTAGTCTGTACACACCCTCTCTGCAAGGCTTACACGTCAGAAATCACTGCTTGCTAAATAAAATTCCATGGTTTACCTTTATCCTAAAAAGATAGGCTCAAGTTCCAGATGGATCTTGACAGACTTGAACACTGGGTTCTATTGAACAAAATGAAATTCAACACAGACGAAAGTCTTACATTTAGGCAAGAAAAACCCAAAGGACACACATAGACTGGGTGAAACCAGGCTTAGTAGCAGGAACTGTGAGAGGGATCTTGGAGTCTTGGTGGACAACCAGCTAAACAGGAGCCAGCCGTGTGCAGCGGCAGCCAAAAAAGCCAATGCAATCCTAAGTTGCATTAACAGAGGGATACAATCAAGATCAAGTGAAGTACTAATACCACTCTATAAAGCCTTAGTAAGACCACGCCTAGAGTACTGCATCCAGTTTTGTTCACCACACTATAAAAAAGATGTTGAGACTCTGGAAAGAGTGCAGAGAAGAGCAACCAGGATGATGAGGGGACTGGAGGCTAAAAAATACGATGGACGGTTGCAGGAACTGGGCCTGGCTAGTCTAGGGAAGAGAAGGACCAGGGGAGACAGGAGAGCAGACTTCCAGTATTTGAGGGGGTGCCCAAGAGAGGAGGAGGGGGTCAAGCTATTCTGCAAGGCACCTGAAGGTCAGACAAGGAATAATGGAGGGAAACTGAACAAGGTGAAAGATTCAACCTGGAAATAAGGAGAAACTTTCTGACAGAGGGAACAACCAACCCCTGGAACAGAAGTTGCCTTCAGAAGTTGTGGGAGCTTCATCCCTGGAGGCTTTCAAGAAGAGACTGGACTGCCCTCTGTTAGAAATGGTGTAGGGCAGTGGTGGCTTTTTGGCCCCCGTGTCGATAATTGTGCTTCCAGCTCTGATCTGATTGATTGAATCACTTTGCTGCACTCAACATAGGAAGACACGCTGGGCTCCCATCGCTAAATGAATGATTAAGGGTGGAAGAGCCCTTGTATAAGGGAGTGCAAGTCCAAAACATTTTGAGAGGACCCCGGGGAAGCCCCACCGTGGCCAACAACTGGGATTCCCAACTTGTCCAAAAGCCCCCCCCCACCATCGTTTAAGAGCAAAGTTCAACAAACCATCTTCTGCACTGATGACATTACCTATTTAGGTAATTAAACGTCAGCAAGAAAACAATCCACTTCAGAGAGCACCAAGGACCCCACAGTTCTCCTCCTCTTCCTCCTCACTTTCTCCTCCTCCTCCACAAACCCTACCTCCTTCTATCATTGATGATGTTACCTAGTTGGGTCATGAAACATCTGCAAGCGAACAACCAAGCTCAGAGAGCATCACATACCACAGTCCTCCTCCTCCACTCCACAAACCACCCCTCCCTTCTAGCACTGCTGATGTTACCTAGTCAAGACATGGAATGTCCACAAGAACACAATCCAGAGAACACTTGAGGACCCCACAATTCAACCCTGAGCTACAAATATTGACTTCTATCTAATCCAAGGGTCTTCCAACTTGGCAAGTTTAAGACTTGTGGACTTCAACTCCCAGAATTCCTGAGCTAACATGATTGGAGGAGGAATTCTGGGACTTGAAGTCCACAAAGTCTTAAAGCTGTCAAGTTTGAAGACCCCTGATCTACATATCCTCTGTCTGTCTGTCTGTCTGTCTGTCTGTCTGTCTATCTATCTATCTATCTATCTATCTATCTATCTAATCCAAGGGTCTTTCAAAGGCAGCTTTAAGACTTGTGGACATCAACTCCCAGGATTCCTGAGCTAACATGACCGGAGGAGGAATTCTGGGAGTTGAAGTCCACAAGTCTTAAAGCTGCCAAGTTTGAAGACCACTGGTCTAAACCATGTTAGGGTTTTTTTTTTTGTATCGCATAAAACCAGCTTCAACAAACCCCACATTTTCACAGGCCAACAGCTCGACGCCCGAATGCTACTTTAATCCAGACAAGGAAATCTGGCTCCTGCTGAGATCTTAAGAGGAGACTCACTTTTTCACCTCTTGCAAATATTATCCTGGGAACTGGGTGTTTCCCCAGCTTTGCTTACTGGATTACTTTGAACTTTATCATCCCTTATGGGGAAAGTGTGACCCTTTCCAGAAGACTCTTCCTCTTCCTCCACCTCCAAAGTTACACACACCTTACACCTCTGGGGAAGGGAGAGGATTAGGAAGAGAAGGAAGAAGGAAACTGCAAAGCCAGGAAACGGATTATCAAGGGATTATAAAAAGAGCATGCAGATTCCCGACCGGGTTTACTATTTACAGCCCTGGCAAGTAACTCAACTTAGAGCAAGTTCATTTAGTGACTGTTCGGAGTTAGAACGGCACTGAAAAAAGTGAGTTATGGCTGTTTTTCACAGTTATGACCGTTGGCAGCATCCTCGTGGATTATGTGATCAAAATCCAGGCGCTTGGCAACAGGTTCATATTTGCAACCTTCTGACAAGGAAGAGTCAACGGGAAGCCAGATTCGTTTAATGACCATGTCATTCATTCAACAAGTGCAGTGATTCACTTTAACAACCGTGGCAAGGTTGGTCGCAAAAGGGGAAACTCACTTAACCCTTTTGCTTAGCAATAAAGATTTCGGGTTCAATTGTAGTCATATGTCGAGGACTTATCTATATCGAGGTAGGTTCATGGAGCCAACAGGGGAATCAGGAAGATTCAACACAAAGAAACAATTCGAAAAAAATAAATTTGATGCTTAACATACACACAATACAGGTAGTCCTCGACTTACAAGAGTTTGCTTAGTGACCAAAGAGTTTGTTTAGTGACCAACCGCTCTGAAAAAAAAGTGACTTAGGATCATGGTTCACACTGACAACCACTGCAGTCCTCCTCATCGTCACCATGATCGAAATTTGGACGCTTGGCAACGGGCTCCTATTGATGATGGTTGCAGCCTCATGGGGTCGGGCGTGATCCGTTTTACGACGCTCTGGCAAGCAAAGCCAATAGGGAAGCCAGATTCGTTCAGCAACCGTGTTAGTGGCTTAACCGCAAGGTTTTAAATAACAACCTTGGGCAAGGAAGGTCGCAAAGCGAGGGAAAGCTCACCTAATGGCTACCTTGGTTTGCAATGGAAATCTTGGCCTCAATCGTGGTCGTAAGATGAGGATCACCCGTGCTTGCAAAGGTTTCTGGTTAAATCCTATGGCAATTCCTGCTCAAATTTTAAGGAAGGCCTCCCAATGCGGGTTGACTGGTCCAGACAAAGTCTTCTAATGAGGAAGGAAGGAAGGAAGGAAGGAAGGAAGGAAGGAAGGAAGGGAGTTTAAGGCAGAGAATGGCTGTTACCTCCCAGAAACAAACCCTGCATGCAAAAATCCAGCTGCTCAAGAAGTAACTTCTCTCATTTCTTGCCCTGCTAGATTATTACTTGCAAGGAACAGTGGTGAGCAGAATCTGAATTCTTCTGGCACTATCCACACCTTCCTTCCTTCCTCTCCATCTCTTTTTCTTTCTCTTCCTCTATTTTCTCTTTACTTTCTTTTTCTCTTTCTCTTTTCTCTTCTCTTTCTTTTTCTTCCTTTTTCCTTTCTTTCCCTTCTGTCTCTTTCCCTTTCCCTTTTTTCCTCTTTAATTTTTTCTTTCCTTCTCTCTTTTCTTCTTTTCTTTCTTTGTCTTTCTCTCTTTTTTCCTTTCCTTCTCTTTTTCTTTCTATCCCTTTTTCTCTTTTTTCTTTCTCTTTCTTCCTTCTTGCTTTTTCTTTTCTTTTTAATTTTAAAAACAACTTTATTTACAAACTTAAAAACACACATATACAAAAACACTGATAGAAAATATTTTCTGTATGTTCTTTTTCTTTTCAAAGCCAACATGGTTAACTCTCCCAACGTGGCTGACCGAAGCAGTCCAGGTGCAGCAAAGAGATTCGATCAGTCAGTCAGAATAGAGCTGGAAGGGACATTGAAGGTCTTCTAGCCCAACCCGCTCCTCAAGCAGGAGACCGGACACCATTTCAGACAAATGACTGCCCAGTCTCTTCTTAAAAGCCTCCAGTATTGGAGCACCCACAGCTTCTGGTGGCAGGCTGTTCCTCTGGTTAATTGTTCTGTCAGGAAATTTCTCCTTAGTTCTAGGTTGCTTCTCTCCTTGGATGCGTTTCCATCCGTTGCTTCTTGTCCTGCCTTCTGGGGCTTTGGAGAATAGCTTGACTCCCTCTTCTTTGGGGCAGCCCCTGAGATACTGGAAGGCCGCTATCGCGTCTCCCCTGGTCCCACTTTTCTCTAGACTCGCTCCGCTTCGAATGGAAACTCTCCCTATAGAGCCCATTCAGCCACGGAGGTCCGGTGCGGGCGGCTCCAAAGTTGCAGAAAGCGCGTGCTGCAGTCATTCCACGCCCCCCCCGGCAGAAAAAAAGGAGGACGCGCCTCTCGCGCCCCCAAGGCACCCCAGAGGAGCTCAAACTCCCCCCCACCCACTCACGATGCCCCCCGTGCAAAATTCAACGCAACCCCGCCTGCATGCGCCACTCAAAACTCAGAACCACCTCCCTGGATGGCCCGTGCAAAAGTCACCGCAGCCCCCCTCCCTTCATGCAAATGTCAGGGCAACCCCCCATCGATGCCCCGTGCAAAAATCAGCGCAACCGCCCCCATGCAACACCGTGCAAAAGTCAGCGGAATACACACACACACACACACCCGAGCAAAACCAGCGCAATCCTCACCCCCCGATGTGCAAAGTAATCGCAACCCTCACACACACCCCTCCTCGATGCAAAGCCGTGCAAAAGTCAGCGCAATCCCTCTGGATGCCCCTTGCAAACCTCAGCGCAACCCTCCTCCCCGCAATGTAACACCGAGCAAAACTCAGCGGACCACCCACCCACCCCCACCCCCGTCCCGATGTGCAAAACTCAGCGCAACCCCTCTGGATGCCCCGTGCAAAGGTCAGCGCAACCCCCCTCCCTCCTGTGGATGCAACACCGCGCAAAAGTCAGCGCCGCCCCTTTCCCCCCGGATGCCCCGTGCAAAACTCAGAGAAACCCCCCAAGCAACCCCGAGAAACGTGATGTTCCGATGGTGTTTAGAACTTTCCTTTCTGATCTGGCTCCTCTGCTAAAGTTCCTGGTGTTTCGGTTTTTCCCTCCTTTTTCCTTTCTGCCTTTCCTTTCTATTCTTTAAGTCTTTTTTTTCTTTCTTTTTTCCCTCTTTCTTCCTTTCTTTTTCCTCTTCCTTTCTTCTTCTTTCTTTCTTCCTTTCTTCCTTTCGTTCTTTCTTTTCCTTTCTTTCTCTCTAGCCAAAGGCAAGTCCCTGGTGTGTGGGGGCGGGGGCGGCCGGGATGCAAAGGATCGCCCGGCCGGCCGGAGGGCCGGCCAGCCAGCCAGCCAGCCAGCCAGCCAGCCGCCCTCGCCCACCCGGGAGACAAGGAGCCCGTTCCGTCTCCCCTTCCCCTCCCCAGGGCTGCTTCTTCCAAGGGCTCCCCGGCACGAAGCGGCTGCCGGGCATCGCTCGAACTCACCTCGCCAGCCGGCCACAGCTCCGCGCCTCGCTCGCTGAGGAGGAGGCGGCGGCGGCGGCGGGAGCGAAGCTCTCTTCTCTCTCGCCCGGCGGAGGAGGAGAAACACCACCAGCAGCAGCGGCGGCGGCGGCGGAGCAGCAGCTGGACGGTCGGGCGCGCGCTGAGCTTTTAAAGCCCTCCGCCGCCAGCGCGCACACTCGGGCTCGTGCACGCGCGTCGAGGGCGCGCGCCCCCGTCCGTGCCCCGCCCCTCCCGAGACGCCCCCTTTCCTCCCCCCCCCCAGGCTATCCTCTGCTGCTACCCCTGGCGTGGGAAGGAGGGAGAGGCTCCGGAGGGCGCGTGAACGAGAGGGGCCGCCCTCTCCTCCTGCTTCTGGGGAGGAGAGGGATTTGGAGGCGGAGCGAGAGGGGGAGAGGAAGAGGGGCGAGAATGCAACTTTTCCAACTGAGGGAAGAGAAGGGAGGAACATCTGGAAGGGGAAGGAGAGACGGAGGCACCGCTGGGCTTTTCTCCAGCTGGAATGGATGGCTTGGGAGAAAGTTTGGAAAGTTTTTTGGGGAAGAGCGGGAGAGGGAAACAATGATTCCCGGTTTGTTTGAGCCTGGGGCGGACAGTTATTCAGCCCTGAGCACAGCTGGTTTGTGCAGACTCTGGGGATGGGCTTAGATCCGAGCATCTGCAGAGTGCAACTCTTGCTCCTGGGATTGCTAGATTGCGGCACCCTGCAGGATGGGCTCAGATACGAGCATGCGCAGAGTGCAACTCTGTTCCCTGGCTTGGCAGGCTCCAGAACGGGGCAGGATGGGCTCAGCCCTGAGCATGTCCAGAGTGCCACTCTGCTGCCTCACTTGGCAGGCTCCAGAAATGGGCAGGATGGGCTCAGCCTTGTGCATGTGCAGAGTGCACTCTTGCTCCTGGGATTGCTGGCACCGTCCAGGATGGGCCCAGATAGGAGCATGTGCAGAGTGCAACTCTGCTCCCTGGCTTGGCAGGCTCCAAAACTGGGTAGAATGGGCTTAGCCCTGAGCATGCGCAGACTGCATTCTACTCCTTGGCTTGACAGGCTACAGAAAGGGGCAGGATGGGTGCAGCCCAGAGCATGTGCAGAGTGTGCTCTGTTTCCTGGCTTGCCAGGCTCAAGCACTGGGCAAGATGGGTCCTGATCTGAGCATGTGCAGAGTGCAACTCTGCTCCCTGGCTTGGAAGGCTCCAGAACGGGTTAGGATGGTCTCGAGAGCATGTACAGAGTGCACTCTCTGCTCCTGGGCTTTCAAGACTCCAGCACTTTGCAGGATGGGCTCAGCCCCAACATGTGCAGACTGCATACTCCTCGCCCCCCCCAGATCTGACCCTGTTGTTCAGACTCTGGTGACGTTTTCCCCTCTAAAGGCTGGCAAGGGAGTTAAACTAGGTTAGCAAAAAGCTGTGCAGTCTTGTGAGTATCCCAGTTGAGCCTTGCTAGGGTTAACCATGGGTTTTGTTTTGTATGTGTGTGTGTGTTTTAATAGGTCCATGAATTCAGCTTGTGCAATTCATTTAGGCTTAGAGAGAGTGCTGTAGCTTAGAAACGACAGGCATTCCTTAACTGTTTTAAACATCTCGTATACAGATAGTCCTCGACTTACAAAAGTTCATTTAGTGACTGTTACATTCTATAGCAAGGGACTTCAAACGTGGCAAGTTTAGGACTTGTGGACTTCAACTCCCAGGATTCCTGAGCTAACGTGACTGGAGGAGGAATTCTGGGAGTTGAAGTTCACAAGTCTTAAAGCTGTCAAGTTTGAAGACCCCGATCTACAGTATCTATCTTCTATCTCCATCTATCTATCTATCTATCTATCTTTCTATCTTTCTATCTTACCTGTCTATCTAATCTATATCTAATCTGTCTATCTATATCAATCTAATCTGTCTGTCTATTTGTCTGTCTATCTGTCTATCTATCTATCTATCTATCTATCTATCTATCTATCTATCTATCCATCCTGTCTGTCTCTGTCTGTGTCTGTCTGTCTGTCTATCTATCTAGCTATCTATCTATCTATCTATCCATCCATCCTGTCTGTCTCTGTCTGTCTGTCTGTCTATCTATCTATCTAGTCCAAAGGTCTTCAAACTTGGCAAGTTTAAGACTTGTGGACTTCAACTCCCAGGATCACAAAAGTTTTGATTTCACACAACATAACTAGACTACAAGCAATCCCATTGCATTGTGTAAGAGGAGAAGTCACTGCATGTGGTGTGAACCAGATAATCACCTTACCTGTTCAAAGGTTGATTATCTGAGCCTATCTATTATCTGAGTGTAGCAATGTTTACATAACTAGGTGTGAGGATTAGCCAGTTTGAGGATTATCTAGGTTTGAGATTGCAAAATTTCAAATATGGGAAGGTTGATTATCTGAGCCTATCTATTATCTGAGCGTAGGGATTGTGTTTACATAACTAGGTTTGGGGGTTAGCCAGTTTGAGGCTGAGGATTAACTGGGTTTGAGATTGCAGAATTTCAGATGTGGGAAGGTTGGTTATATGAGCCTATCTATTATCTGAGCGTAGCAATGTTTTACATAACTAGGTTCGGGGATTAGCCAGTTTGAGGATTATCTAGGTTTGAGATTGCAGAATTTCAAGTATGGGAAGGTTGATTATCTGAGCCTATCTATTATCTGAGCGTAGCGATTGTGTTTACGTAACGAGGTTTGGGGGGTTAGCCAGTTTGAGGCTGAGGATTAACTAGGTTTGAGATTGCAGAATTTCAAATGTGAGAAGGGTCTAACCAGGTTTGAATGCAGTCGTGAGTCGCATTTCAAAATGCGTGGTTCGGTTGCTTTGGTTAAAGTTGGGTGCCACCCCCTCGAAGAATTGGAAAGAAAATGTTGGAATTTTTGTTATTATACATGTTGACACAGCAGCGAGGATCTTGTGTACAAAGATGGAAAGATATAGGTTAATTCCCACAATGGAAGAGCAAATTGCAAAGGTGATGATGAAATTGTCTGTTTTCATTAGAGGAAAAAAATTATTATCTCCTTTTTTTTTCCTACTTGGAAACTGCTTTTTGCATGAAGCTGGGGGGAAAAAACTAGAAACTTTGCGTTTAGGCTGAAGATCAGAATGATGTCGTCACGATAGAAATGCAAAAGACTGTTGTGTTGGTTTTGGAATGTAACACACCAAAGGAAGCCAGAAACCATTTCTTTCTTTATGCTTTTCTCTCTTTGTTTTTTCTTATTTTGTTTTTGTTTAATTATTTTCTACATTTTTAACTTCACAATGAAATTTGATAAAAAGAATCATCACTAAAATAATAAAAACAAAAAACATGCCAAGCCTTTGTATAATTTAATTTCAGCTCCGCCTCTTGTATAAACCCAAGATGCAGAACTTCAACCAATTGGGGGTTATTCAGTAAACTATAGTTAGACAGCCATGCCTCAGCATCACAAGAGGTGGTAAAGGTACCAGAGTAGAAACCAGGAGATGAAGAGTTCTAATTCTGCCTTAGGCATGAAAGCCAGCTGGATGACTTAGGCCAGTCACTAGGAGATGGAGAGTTCTAGTTCTCCCTAGGCAGGAAAGCCTGCTGGGTGACTTAGGCCAGTCACTAGGAGATGGAGAATTCTAGTTCTCCCTAGGCAGGAAAGCCTGCTGGGTGACTTAGGCCAGTCACCAGGAGATGGAGAATTCTAGTTCTCCTAGGCATGAAAGCCTGCTGGGTGACTTAGGCCAGTCACCAGGAGATGGAGAGTTCTAGTTCTCCCTAGGCAGGAAAGCCTGCTGGGTGACTTAGGCCAGTCACTAGGAGATGGAGAGTTCTAGTTCTGCCTAGGCATGAAAGCCAGATGGGTGACTTAGGCCAGTCACCAGGAGATGGAGAGTTCTAGTTCTCCCTAGGCAGGAAAGCCTGCTGGGTGACTTAGGCCAGTCACTAGGAGATGGAGAATTCTAGTTCTGCCTAAGCATGAAAGCCAGCTGGGTGACTTAGGCCAGTCACCAGGAGATGGAGAGTTCTAGTTCTCCCTAGGCATGAAAGCCTGCTGGGTGACTTAAGCCAGTCACCAGGAGATGGAGAATTCTAGTTCTCCCTAGGCGTGAAAGCCAGCTGGGTGACTTAGGCCAGTCACCAGGAGATGGAGAGTTCTAGTTCTCCCTAGGCATGAAAGCCAGCTGGGTGACTTAGGCCAGTCACCAGGAGATGGAGAGTTCTAGTTCTGCCTAGGCATGAAAGCCAGCTGGGTGACTTAGGCCAGTCACCAGGAGATGGAGAATTCTAGTTCTCCCTAGGCATGAAAGCCAGCTGGATGACTTAGGCCAGTCACTAGGAGATGGAGAATTCTAGTTCTGCCTAAGCATGAAAGCCAGCTGGGTGACTTAGGCCAGTCACCAGGAGATGGAGAATTCTAGTTCTGCCTAAGCATGAAAGCCAGCTGGGTGACTTAGGCCAGTCTATGCAATTCTTCAATGCAATACAAATACGGATACAATGCAATGCAATGCAATACAATACAATACAATACAATACAATAATAAAATGAAATAACACAATGGGAGCAGAGTCTAAGGGTTGCACAGGGTTGAAGGCAGCTTCATTCTCCTGGTGTGAGATGTGATATTTTGTTGTATAGCGTGACTGCTGCAGCAAATACAGCAACCGCATGACTGTGAAGACGCCTGTGCCGGATAGGCCAGCTGAGCCGCCACCATCAATAAGCTGACACCCGAAAACGACATTTTCCCACCACACACTGCATTCCACCACCACAGCCTTTTGATCTCACCCCTTGCACAATCTGTGGCAAGAGTTTATAGTGTTGTCTCCCTGGTGACACGCCAAAGCAACAGTGACTCACAAAACCACACCCAGCCCCTTCCCAAAAATAGAGGGGAAGCACACAAATACCTCCCCCCAACGGATTGTGAAGGTGTCACCACTGAGCTCTGGGATCAGGGATCAAACCATAAATACTGAACAGATAATCAGAGTTGGAAGGGACCTTGTAGGTCATCTAGTCCAACCCCCCCTACACCATTTCTGACCAATGGCAGTCCATAACTTCCATTTACTTCCATAAAGCCAGCGTTACAGCAGGGCTGACAAGCAATTTACAAAAAAAAGCAACTTATGCTGGAAAAAAAACAACTTACGACCTCCTGGCAACCAAAGTTAATGGGGAAGCCAAACTTAAGCTACTAACTTAACAACTGCAGTGATTCACTTCACAGCCAGTGGCAAGAAAGGTCATAAAATGGGGCAGAAGTCACTTAACAAATGCTTCGTTTAGCAGCGGAAATTTTGGGCCTGATTGCAGTCGTAAGTGGAGGACTTCCCTGCATAAACTTTTCGCGGAAGAATGTACTGGCGACTTAACGGGTTTTGAAAAAGGGTTGAAGATCGGAAGAAGGGGATTTTGTAATTCCACTGAAAATTCCTTTCCAAAGTTGTAACTTTGGACAGTCTATTTACAGATGAACAGAGTTGGGAGGGGCTTTGGAGGTCATCTAGTCAGGGGTCAGGGGTCGCCAACCTTTTGGGCCTCAGGGAGCATCAGACTCATACTTTTAAATCCCGTGGACGAGACACCCTGGAAAAATCCCCCAAACAGTCTGCGGAAAATCCCCCACCCTGTTTTCCTACCAATTGATCGTTCTTTATTTGGGATTGCAGGATACCGTCTCCAGTTCTGTTCTCAGGGGAGAGAGAGACTTTGGCTTCATGCAGGAAAGCAGCAGAAGCTGCAGAAGTCTTTTCTTTCTCTCCCCCAAACTCCACCAGAAATGAGTCTTTGCTGCCGCAGCCTCTTGGAGCAGGAGGCCTTGCAGGGTCCCAAAGACTGGTTCTGTGGGGAGAAAAAGACTTTTGCTTTCGCCTTGAGTGCAGCCAAAAGCAGAAGAAGAAAGAAGAAGAAAACAGCAGCCGGTGGCCAGGCCAGGCGTGGGGGGGCGGTGGGGCAAGTTCCCCCCCCTCCGCCCTTTCCCCGCTCCCCTCACTACCTCGTGTTGTTCGCAATGCAAGCGACACAAGCCTTGTGTTCCCAGCCTTTGAAGGGGACACTTCTCTGCGGACCACCAAAATTTTCTCGCGGACCACCAGTGGTCCCCAGCCCATTGGTTGGCGACCACTGATCTAGTCCCACCCCGCGCCAAGCAGGGAGACCCTGCACCATTTCTGACAAATGGCAGTCCAATCTCTTCTTGAAAGCCTCCAGGGATGAAGCTCCCATAACTTCCTGAATGAATGCTTACAAATGGAGGATTACCTCTAGCCCCTTTTGTTTGACTTTGCTATAAAACGATAACATTGTTTTGGAGTTGAAAACAATGCTGGAATGATTAAAAAAAAAGAGTTCAAAGCTGAGATCTGAGGCTGCAGATCCACTATGTCAGATGTTACAACATTGATTTTTCCACCCTTGGAAAATATGACGCCGCTATTGCGCATCAGAGCCTAGACTGAGGCTACTGGATAACTCTAACCTCAACAATGACCGCATTTAATTATATGCTTAATTAACTGAACATTCTTCTGTGTGTCTGGTGAATAATTCAGTCATTTGCCCTGGGTAAGGACTGCATATTTGTTTGCCTATACAGGCAGTCCTGTACATTTGGTGTTCTGAAGTTACCACAGCATTGAAAATAGTGACATGACCATTTTTTCACACTTTTTAAAATATTTTTTATTTTATTTTTTCACGTTTCAAAAACA
>CM019152.1:58571153-58603331 GCA_009733165.1 Naja naja | reverse complement strand
TAGAAGGAGAGGAAGGAAGGAAGGAATAATAACAGAATGAAAGGGAGAGGGGGGGGGAGAAGGAAGGAAGGATGCAAGAAAGGATAAGGAGGAAAGGAAATAGAAATAATGATTTCTGATATTTTCACTGCAGTAGAATACAAGAAAGTTGCAACCTCAGCCTTTTCTTTCTTTACATTTTAAAATATGATTGTTTGAGCTTAGTTGTTTTCTCACAGACATTTCCATTACCCAACTAGATAACATCATCAGTTCTAGAAAGGAGGGTTTTTTCCCTCCCTTCAAGCAAGCCACTTGTATATAAACAGAGCAGAAATCCACTCCTGTCTAGCACTGACGATGTTACCTAGTTGGGTTTTTAAATCATTGTTGGGATTTTATTTAATATTTTTTAATAACTTTAATTTTTGTACTCTGTCTTCTTACAGTTGTGAGCCGCCCTGAGTCCTTCGGGAGATAGGGCGGCATATAAATCAATCAATCAATCAATCAACCAATCAGTCAATGCAAGAAAACCATTAAACTCAAACAGCACCAAGGACCCCACAGTTCAGTCCAGAGCTACAAGCATTCAGTTCCATTTCCAAATATTTCAAGCCATTTTTATATTAACAAAATCATTCTGATCATCAAAACCTAAAATTAAAGTTTCATTTTTTCCGCTCCCGTTTCGAGAACCAAGTCCAGAAGTGATTGTGAGAATTGAGTTTGTGGAGATGGCAAAATGGATTGTTTTAATTAAACAGAATTGAATCCAAGTAGATTCAGTTCTGTTTCATTAAAACAGTCCATTTTGCCGTCTCCACAAACTCAGTTTCACCATCCACTGTTCCGTTGCGGGAGCCTCTTTCTCGTCCTGCGTTGGCAGAGCTGGTAGAGACCTCTGTGGCTGTGCATAGTGTGTGTCCACCTCCCTATGCTTGCGGCAACATCACACATCTAGTCTCTCCTGGGGTGCCTTGTGCGATGTCAAGTAGAAATGTGACTTCTGATTGCTTAACTAAACCCCAGTTGGCTGGCTGTGCATCTTGTGTTACTTATTCATTTAACTGAGTTATATTTACACAGCCCACCAGATCTTTGGACTTTTGGATGGCTGAAAAGATGAAAACAAACAACCCCTGCTTGGCCTAGTGGTTAAAGGCACCAGGATAGAAAGCAGGAGATGGTGAGTTCTAGTCCCGCCTTAGGCATGAAAGACAGCTGGGTGACTTTGGGCCAATTACTAGGAGATTGTGAGTTCTAGTTCCATCTTAGGCATGAAAGCCAGCTGGGTGACTTTGGGCCAATCACCAGGAGATGGTGAGTTCTAGTTTCACCTTAGGCATGAAAGCCAGCTGGGTGACTTTGGGCCAATTACTAAGAGATTGTGAGTTCTAGTTCCACCTTAGGCATGAAAGCCAGCTGGGTGACTTTGGACCAATCACCAGGAGATGGTGAGTTCTAGTTCCACCTTAGGCATGAAAGCCAGCTGGGTGACTTTGGGCCAATTACTAGGAGATTGTGAGTTCTAGTTCCACCTTAGGCATGAAAGCCAGCTGGGTGACTTTGGGCCAATCACCAGGAAGTTGTGAGTTCTAGTCCCATCTTAGGCATGAAAGCCAGCTGGGTGACTTTGGGCCAATTACTAGGAGAGAGAAAGTTCTAGTTCCACCTTAGCCATGAAAGCCAGCTGGGTGACACAGGATTGTTGTTGGAGACAGAAACAGGAGGAGGAAGGTGTGTTGGATATGTTCTCTGCCTTGAGTTTTTTGTAAAAACAATAAAGGCGGGATAAAAATAAGTTAAATTAAATACCCCTCCCAAATATAATCACCATCACCATGGTTGGCTGAGGAATTCTGGGAGTTGAAGTCTATACATCTTAAATATTCTGAGACTGAGAAACACTCAGCTAGAGTCAATACAGAATTATCCTTTTGTTAGCAGCATCTCTGTGTGTGTGGGGTGTCAAAAAGTCAAGATGGCAGCTGAAGCCCCACCCACTTTTTAACATGTATTTTTTTAGGGGAGGGGCTTCAGTCACAGGTGGCAGCCCCCTCCCTCTTGACCTTGCCTGTGGACATGCCTATGGTTGCAAGCCACATTCGTACAATATATGAACTTGGTGACCAAATTTACCTGTTTTGCAGATCTGCAGCTGACCTTAAATCACATACTAACCATCCAGGTTAATTAGCGCCCCCCCACCCAACATGCACTAAACCACAAAGCCAAACTACAGTGAATAAGCAAGCATTGTGTGCCTTCACCCACTTGGAGAACCGAACTAAGTGAGCGTGACATTCTTTTTCCGGAGTTTTACGATCCTGAACTGCCTTTTAACAAGGGAGGGAAACTGGACATCGATAAATTTTCAAAGCTGTCCGAGACAGAACATTCCAGGGTGTCACATTTGTGAAGGGAAGAAAGAAAGAGAAGGCTGGGCCGTCAGCTGAACACCCTGGGCGGAAAAAGGTGACTTCCATTTTGAGTCTGGCCAGATTTAAAAACAAAAACATGGGAAGAAGGGTTAGATGTATAAACGAACATTGTTTGAAAATGTTTTAAACTGCAACGTGTTTTTTGAATTGTAAGCTGCTCAGAGGTGTGGGTTGAGATGGGTTGCTGTAGAAATCAGACAGAGAGAGAGAGAGAAGAGAGAGAGAGAGAGGGAGAGGGAGAGAGAGGGAGGGAGGGAGAGATGATAGAGGATGGAGATGATAGAAGATATAGATAGATAGATAAAGATAGATAGATTGATGATAGATAAGAGATAGATATAGATACATGATAGATAAGAGATAGATAGATAAATATAGATAGATTGATGATAGATAAGAGATAGATAGATATAGATAGATGATAGATAAGAGATAGAGATGAAGGAAGGAAGGAAGGAAGGAAGGAAGGAAGGAAGGAAGGAAGGAAGGAAGGAAGGAAAGAAAGTGTTATGTATGCAGTGTTTGAAATCATTGGTTTAGTTTGAATTGTTCCTGTAAAGTGTTGGAGATGATTGGTTTAAAATGCGGGAAAACCCTGCACTCTGATTGGTTGTCAGCTGCGGCTGCCGCCTATAAGTAGCAGCCGCAGCAAAGCCAGTCGGGTCCGTTCTGAGCTGAAGTCACTAATAAATTTAAGAGCTGAAGCACTCCGTGTCTACAAACATAACAGAAAGAAAGAAAGAAAACAGGTTTGAAGAACACTTATGTGTCAGAGAGTCTGTAAGCACACAGAGCCATTCATGTTCCTCATCAAATTAGACACTGGAGCATGCGATTGGGATTTCCAGACTGCATAAGTTCCAATCAAATACAATCATTTCAAATCAAATTTCATTTAACCAGTTCCAAACCAGATTGCTGAAACGGGAACTGATTCGCTCCCCCATGCCTACTCCGATGAAAGCCAGGGCTGGTTGAGATGCCATCTCCATACCCCTCCTCACTTATCTCATTGCTCTTCCTTCCTCCCATTATGGGAACAGGGAAGAAACTTCAAAGCAGAGCAACTGAGTCTGGAAGCCTACAACAACACAAAAAGAAATAGAACAATACAATAAAATAGTAAAATAAAATAAAATAGAAATGTAAAATAACATACAATAAGTAAAATAAAACGGAATAATAAAATAAAAGAAACACAATAATCTAATCTACATTACATTACTTAATTTTGATTATTTTTATATAACCTAATCTAATAACTAATAATATAACATAATATATATTACATTATTTTGATTATTTTATTATATATCTAATATCTAATTACCTTATTTTGATTATTTGATTAAATATAATACATGCCAGTATTGTTATGTTATGTTATAATAAGTTATTATGTTATAGTATGTTATTAATTGTTTAATTAATTATTAATTGTTTAATTCTTTTTTAAATAATTATTGTATAGTATGTTTTAATTGTGAGCCACCCTGAGTCTTCGGAGATGGGGCGGCATATAAGTCCAATAAAATAAAAATAAATAAATAAATCATAATAGCATATAGTATCTTATATGTTATGTTATAGTATGTAATTACAATATATTATATTATATTATGATATGATATGATATGACATTATTATCTGATGTGGATATGAAATGATACAATACAATACAATATACAATATACGATATATGATATACGATATATCATATATAATATACTGTATGATATATGATATATCATATATGATATGATGATATAATATGATATATGATGTACAATGTATGATGTACCATGTACAATATACAATACACGATACACGATATATATGATATATGATGATATGATATGATGATATGATATGATATATGATGTACGATGTACAATATACAATACACGATACACGATATATATGATATATGATGATATGATGATATGATATGATATATGATAATATAGTGCATCTTTGCTCCCTGTCAGAGTCTATCGGGGCAGAACAGCGACTGACAGTGCCTAGCTGCATCTGTTGAGTTTCTGCCTGCCAGACCGAAACCAAAGAGCATCCAACTTCCTTACTGTCTTTGACCAACCAAGACCGTGAAAGAGGAAAGTAATTTAATGCCACAAAATGAGTTACCGAAATGTTTGTGTCCTGGAAATCCGAGTGCTCTGTTCTCACCCCTTTTTTTCTCAGGGAATACTCTCTTCTCTCTGCTGAGAAAATTAAGCAGGCAGTAAAAGGAGCCCCGGGTTCAATTTCCAAAGCAGAAGAGAAAGATCCAGGAGAGATTTTTCCCCCACCTTGCATAATCATGCAATAATACATGTTCCTGGCATGTGCCACATTCTCTTCAGCTTTAAGCTCTTGCGCGCTGAGTCACGCTGAGCAAATTCCCACGGCAAAAGAGACATCGATTCTTCTTCTTCTTCTTCTTCTTCTTCTTCTTCTTCTTCTTCTTCTTCTTCTTCTTCTTCTTCTTCTTCTTCCTCCTCCTCCTCCTCCTCCTCCTCCTCCTTCCTCTTCCATTCTCTTCTTCTTCCTCCTCCTCCTTCCTCCACTTCCTCTTCTCCTCCCCTCCTCCTTCCAAGGTTGACTCAGCCTTCCTCCTTCCGAGGTGGGTAAAATGAGGAGCCAGATTGTTGGGGACAAGAGGCTGACTCTGTAAACCACTTAGAGGGGCTATAGGGCCCTGTGAAGCGGCATATAAGTCTATTGGGAAGGAAGGAAGGAAAGGAAGGAAGGAAGGATCTAAATAACAGCATAGCAACGTGATCTTGTTCAGGGATCTCAGTTTACAAAGCTTAAGAATTCACAAGGATCTCTAATTTAAAGAAAGAAAGAAGGGAGGGAGGGAGGGAGCCGTGGTGGTGCAGTGGTTAGAATGCAGCCTTGCAGGCTTACTCTGCCTACTGCCAGAAGTTCAATCCTGACCAGCTCAAGGTTAACTCAGCCTTCCCTCCTTCCAGGGTCGGTTAAATGAGGACCCAGATTGCTATGGTGACTCTATAAACTGCTTAGAGAGGGCTGTAAAAAAGCACTGACAGTATATAAGTCTAAATGTTATTGCTATTTCTTTCTTTCTTTCTTTCTTTCTTTCCTTCCTTCCTTCCTTCCTTCCTTCCTTCCTTCCTTCCCTTTTCCCTACTCCCTCCCTCTTCCCTTCCTTTTCTCCTCCTTCCTCTTCTCCTTCCTCTCTCTTTTCCCCTACCTCCTTCTCCACCTCCTTCCTTCCTTTTCCCTTCTTTTCCCTTCTTCGTTCTCTTCTTTTCCCCTTCTTCCTTCTCCCCTCTGTTCCTTCCTTCCATTCCCTTCCTTTCTCCTTCCTCTTTCACTTCTTCTTTCTCTTCCTTCCCCACTCCCAACTTCTGGTGACATGGTGGCACAGTGGTTGAGAATGCAGCATTGCAGGCTTACTCTGCCCACTGTCAGCAGTTCGATCCTGACCGGCTCAAAGGTTGACTCAGCCTTCCCTCCTTCCGAGGTGGGTAAAATGAGGACCCAAAATTGTCGGGGGCAAGAGGCTGATTCTGTAAACCGCTTAGAGAGGGCTGGAAAGTACTATAAAGTGGTATATAAGTCTAAGTGATATTGGGAAGGAAGGAAGGAAAGGAAGGAAGGAAAAAGAAGGAGGGAGAGCAGGAAGGAGGAAGGAAGGAAGGAAGGAAGGAAGGAAGGAAGGAAGGAAGGAAGGAAGGAAGGAAGGAACTGGGGTGGCACAGTGGTCAGAATGCAGCATTGCAGGCTCTATCTTTAATATATCTTTCTTTTCTCTTTTCCACACATTTAATCTTTACCTGCCGACTGCCAAGGTAGACTCAGCCTTCCCTCCTTCCGAGGTGGGTAAAATGAGGAACCAGATTGTTGGGGGCAAGAGGCTGACTCTGTAAACCGCTTAGAGAGGGCTGGAAAGTACTATAAAGTGGCATATAAGTCTAAGTGATATTGGGAAGGAAGGAAGGAAAGGAAGGAGGCAGGGAAGGAGGGAGGAAGGTAGGAAGGAAGGAAGAAAGGAAGGAAGGAAGGAAGGAAGGAAGGAAGGAACCAGGGTGGCATAGTGGTCAGAATGCAGTATTGCAGGCTCTGTCTTTCGTATATCTGTCTTTTCTCTTTTCCACACATTTAATCTTTACCTGCCGACTGCCAAGGTTGAGACTCAGCCTTCCTCCTTCCAAGGTGGGTAAAACGAGGACCCAGATTGTCGGGGGCAAGAGGCCTGACTCTGCAAACGCCTTAGAGAGGGCTGTGTAAAGCATTGGGAAGCGGTGTGTAAGTCTAAACGCTATAGATATTTTTAAAATGTTTCGTTTCTCGGCCAGGAAGCTTCTTCAATGCATCTGGGCAACAACCGTGACCTGGATGATTGAGTGCCTCCACAGAGAAGATGAGACATGCACGGGGTGGAGGATTTGGAGAGAAAGCAAGAAGGAAGCTAACAACATCTGGGATCAGGAGTGGCAGGACATTCTGTCCACATGTTGTAATGATGCTGAACGGCTCAATTCCTTGGGCCTCCAAAACAGAAAAGAGCATTGTAAGAAATAATAAACATTCATTTAGAAAAAATATTAATAAAATGAAATGAAAGCCAGAGGAAAAAAAAAACGAATATTGCAGGATTCAATCTGGCTTGGTTACCAGGACCAAAGGTTGACTCTTCCAGGGTTTGGGCTCATAACAGCATTGGAAGTGACCTTGGGGGGGGTCTTCTACTCCAGGGGTCTCCAACCTTTTGGACCTCATGGACCACCAAACCCATAATTTTAAATCCCGCAGACCAGACACACACACACACACACACATTCATTCATCCTTATTTACATCTTCCAACACTCTTGGTATTATTTAAGTCTCATAATCACAAGATGTCCTCTTAAGAACTCTTTTCAATCTCAAATCCTTCCTTTCTGTCCCCTCCAACAGTAAAATCTATTCCAGATTATATAATATTCTGATTCATCCTTATTTTTCATCTCTAGTGTTAGCCTATCCATTTCAGTGCAAGTCAAGATTGCATTTATTACTTCATCTTCACTAGGAATTTCTTCCTCTTTCCACTTCTGGGCAAATACCATTCTTGCCGCAGTGATGACGTGTATTATCAAATATCACTCTTCCTTATGATATGATTTGATTGCGTATTGTACCCTATGACTATCATTAAGTGTTGTACCTGATGATTCTTGACTCTTGACAAATGGATCTTTTCTTCTATGTACACTGAGAGCATTTGCACCAAAGACAAATTCCTTGTGTGTCCAATCACACTTGGCCAACAACGAATTCTATTCTATTCTATTCTATTCTATTCTATTCTATTCTATTCCATTTTCTATTCTATTCTATTCTATTCTATTCTATTCTTCTTTCTATTTCTATTCTATTCTATTCTATTCTATTCTTGTTCTATTCATTCTTATTCTTATTCTATTCTATTCATTCTTATTCTATTCTATTCTATTCTATTCATTCTTGTTCTATTCATTCTTTCTTATTCTATTCATTTCATTATTCTATTCATTCTATTCTATTCTACATTCCAATCTCTATTCTATTCTAATTCTATTCTGTTCATTCTTATTCTTCTATTCATTCTTATTCTATTATATTCATTCTATTCTATTCTACATTCCAATATCTATTCTATTCTATTCTATTCTATTCTATTCTATCTATTCTATTCATTCTTGTTCTATTCATTCTTATTCTATTATATTCATTCTATTCTATTCTACATTCCAATATCTATTCTATTATATTCATTCTATTCTATTCCACATTCCAATATCTATTCTATTCTATTCCATTCCATTCCATTCTATTATCTACTTTCTTTTCTATTCTATTCTATTCTATTCTATTCTATTCTATTCTATTCTATTCTATTCTATTCTATTCTATTCTTATTGTATTTTTGGGGGGTGTAATTCCCAATAGAGAACATCCTGGTCTATGCCCTATTTTAAATCCCATCATTTCTTCCAACCCATTTCCAATCCAAGTAACAGGAGATTTTTTCGAAGAAGGTGGAAGGGGACGTCCGAATCAACGTGGCGAACTTGAAGGTTATTCTCCTAAGCTGGTGAGCTTAGCTGCAGCTGAGACAATTGCTTCCCCTCCTGGCATCTTAAGTCTTTCCAGCTGCAGCTGGATCATCCCTGTGAGTTGCTGCCACCACCACAAGGACGGGAGTTACATAAGAAGGGTGGGGAGGGAGGGAGTAATGTTACTCTTAAAGCCTACTTTCTTTCCCTTCTTCTCCGCCTCTCTCCTCCGTCCCACGGGGCTGGTTTTTCTTTTCTTTTCTTTTTTTAAAGAGGGTTGCAGCTGGAGTTTACAGGAAAAAACCAACCCCTTGACTCACGGGGAGGTTTGGTAATGTGGAAACCGCCTTAAAACCCAAAGAAGGGTGTGTATGCGTGTGTGTATGCAGACTGGCCATAGCCACACACTGTGGGGCCTTTCTGCAAAAGTGCCTGAACCTCCAGCCATTGTTGGCCTGGGCTGCACACAGAGAAGCAAGCTGGACGCCTGCACTCCTGTGTTTTGAATCAAATTCTGTGGGTTGATTTTCCTTTTCTTTCCCCTCCTTCTTTCTTTCTTTTTCTTCTTTCTTTTCTTCTTCTTCTTCTTCTTCTTCTTCTTCTTCTTCTTCTTCTTCTTCTTCTTCTTCTTTTTATATTACATTTTTTTTTTTATTTTTGCTACAAACATGTCATTGTGCGAACAGTGTGATTCCAGAGTAATTTCACGTTTTGAAACAAACAGGATGGGCCGGGATAGAGGGGCTGTTAAGTGAGAAGCCAAAATGGATTCTGAGCCAGTGGAGAAGACAAAAGCTGGACTTGCACCACTTGCCAGGACTTGCAAAAAATGCCTGGCAAAGACATTGGTATAGTGGTGAAAGCGCCAGGTTAGAAATCAGGAGATGGTGAGTTCTAGTCTTTTGAGGGGGCCAATCACTGATGGTGAGTTCTAGTCCTGCTACAGCTGGTGATTGGCCCAAATCCACCCAGCCAGCTTTCATGCCTAAGGCAGGACTAGAATTCACCATCACCTGGTGATTGGCCCAAATGCACCCAGCCAGCTTTCATGCCTAAGGCAGGACTAGAACTCACCATTACCTGGTGATTGGCCCAAACTCACCCAGCCAGCTTTCATGCCTAAGGCAGGACTAGAACTCACCATTACCTGGTGATTGGCCCAAATGCACCCAGCCAGCTTTCATGCCTAAGGCAGGACTAGAATTCACTGTCACCTGGTGATTGGCCCAAATGCACCCAGCCAGCTTTCATGCCTAAGGCAGGACTAGAACTCACCATCACCTGGTGATTGGCCCAAACGCACCCAGCCAGCTTTCATGCCTAAGGCGGGACTAGAACACACCATCACCTGGTGATTGGCCAAAACACACCCAGCCAGCTTTCATGCCTAAGGCGGGACTAGAACACACCATCTCCTGGTGATTGGACCAAACGCACCCAGCCAGCTTTCATGCCTAAGGCGGGACTAGAACTCACCGTCACCTGGTGATTGGCCCAAACTTACCCAGCCAGCTTTCATGCCTAAGGAAAGAAAGTAAGAAAGAGAGAGAGAGAAAAGAGAGCAAGAGAAAGATGTGGTTTTAATAATTTTAATAATTTTTTAAATTTTTTACTGTGTGTTTTTATGATGTGAGCCGCTCTGAGTCCTTCAGGAGATAGGGTGGCATATAAGTCCAATCAATCAATCAATCAATCAATCAACAAACAAACAAACAAATAAACAAACAAACAAATAAATAATTTTAAAATTATTAATCAAATGCCTTCCTAAAAAGACGGTGGGCATGAAAAATACACTGTTTTCTAGGCGACGTGTCCCATATTTGCATGCGGACGTCAAACTCCTTCCTTCGATGGCATGGAATAATTTCATTCTTGGCATTGATGGTGCGAAGAACGGAGGGGAAGAACGAATCCTGATGAAATCCAGTTGCCTTGTCTTTGAACAAGACAGTGGGATGTGACAGAAGGGTAAAGAAATAGACAAAATTGGGGCCCTGGACTATAATTTAGTGTTGGGGTTTGAAAAGTTCTTCTTTCAGCTGTCTTGACTCTTGACCAGGCTTATCAGCTGCTCGACGGGAACCAGGCTTTGGAAGATTCCAAAGGTCAGCAAAGGTCTCCATCCATCAAACCAGGGGCTTGTAAAGGGCACGCTGGATGTCAACAGAGGAGCCATTTCAGGCTGGAATTCTCTTTGAAGTCGGGGAGGGAAATCTGGAATCTTCTTCCTGCGGAAAAACAAATATTTGTGAACGTGCCTTCCCTCGAAAGAAGTTACGGCTTCTGCCTTCCAAGTCTGTAACCGCTCCTTACTGGAATAACAGAGTTGGAAAGGAACTTTGGTCTTCTAGTTCAACTCCCTGTTCAAGCAGGAGATCCTATGGACCATATCAAACAGGCTGCTCAGTCTCCTTTAAAAGCTTCCAGTGATGCAGCACCCAAAACCACTGAAGGAAAGGTGTTCCACTGAATATAATACAATAATCTCTCTCTATAAAAGCAAAATACCCCTCACGCATCATCACAAAATCTGCAGAACCGTAAAGCCTACAAACTTGACATTTGGCACGTAGGTTCCTCTCGGCTTCCAGGTGCTCACTAAGAAAGGGGTTTTTCAAAATGACCATCAGAGCATTTAGAGTATTTCCTATATTATTATTAACACGCTCTGATGCTAAGGAGTTCTACTCCCCCTCCCCACCTGGAAAGAAATATCTTCCAAATGCAAAACACAAGCAGAGGAGTTTTAGTTTCAGAGCACCAAGCAGCTTTAGTACAGAACAGTTAAGCTAAGCCGCGCTCAGGCTTTTTAAGACTTCGTTTGTCAGAAGAGAAGATAATAGAAATATGCCCAGTCTATTAGCTAAATATGAGAGACAGCCTGTGCTTACCCCTCCTCTCCCCTCTGGTTCACAACTCTAAAGTGCAAACACTCCATGAAATAATTCCCACTAAAATTAAAGTACTTTCCCGCTCAGCCTGCCTGTTTGTTAAGAATCCCATTCTCTTCTTTGGTAAATGAAGCCAAAACATTATATTCTAGGGATAGAGCGCCCTCTGGTGGCCGCAGTCAGAAGTTTTATTTTTCTTATATGTATCCATTTCATGTATTCATAACTGTGTTTATACTTATACCTGTTATCTTATAATCGCTTGACAAATAAATAAATAAATAAATAAATAAATAAATAAATAAATAAATAAAAAAATATAAATAAAAATAAAAATAAATAAATAAATAAATGTAAAACAGGGAGGAGAAAGGATTTGCAATACAGATAATCCTCGACATGCAATAGCAATAGCACTTAGACTTATATACCGCTTTATAGTGCTTTACAGACCCTCCCTAAGCGGCCTCTTGCCCCCACAAATTTGGGTCCTCATTTTACCCACCTCGGAAGGATGGAAGGCTGAGTCAACCTTGAGCCTGGTAAGGATCAAACTGCTGGCAGTTGGCAGAGATAACCTGCATTGTAACCACTGTGCCACCAGGAAGGAGAATGAGAAAGGGAATAAGAGAGGAAGGAAGGAAGGAAAAGGACGGAAGGAAGGAAGGAAGGAAGGGAGGGATCAATAGCAATAGCACTTATATACTGCTTCACAGTGCTTTCCAGCCCTCTCTAAGCAGTTTACAGAGTCAGCCTCTTGCCCCCCAAAATTTGGGTCCTCATTTTACCCACCTCGGAAGGATGGAAGGCTGAGTCAACCTTGAGCCTGGTGAGGATCAAACTGCTGGCAGTTGGCAGAGATAACCTGCATTCTAACCACTGTGCCACCAGGAAGGAGAATGAGAAAGGAATAAGAGAGGAAGGAAGGAAGGAAAAGGAGGAAGGAAGGAAGGAAGGAAGGAAGGAAGGAAGGAAGGAACAGAAGGAAGGGATCAATAGCAATAGCACTTATATACTGCTTCACAGTGCTTTCCAGCCCTCTCTAAGCAGTTTACAGAGTCAGCCTCTTGCCCCCCAAAATTTGGGTCCTCATTTTACCCACCTCGGAAGGATGGAAGGCTGAATCAACCTTGAGCCTGGTGGGATTTGAACTGCCAAACTGTAGGCAGCTGGCTGCAGAAGTAGCTTGCAATACTGCATTCTAACCATGGCACTGAATGACTCATGATTGTTTGTCACAGTTATAACCCTTGCTTGCATGGGTGGGCTTCAAAAAATTTAGCAACGGGTTCTCTGCCCAGTTGCTGGGTGGGCGTGACCATGGTGGGCGTGGCCTACTCTGCCTCCTGCACCACGGCGGGGGGGGTGTTTTCACCCTCCCCGGACTCCTGAGGCTTTCCTTGAGCCTCCAGGAGGGTGAAAATGGCCTCCCCCGGGTCCTGGAGGCTCTCTGGAAGCCGGAAACGGGCCCATTTCTGGCCCTCCCGAACTTCCAGGAGGCCCATTCTTCACCCTCCCCGAGCCTCTGTGCGTGGCCCACACTTACCTGGGATCCAAAATGGGCTGTGTGGAGGCTCCTGGGAGGGGAGATGCAAGGCGGGGCGGGTGAGGCCAGTCAGTTGTTGCAACTACGGTTGGTGAACCAGATGTAAAATTAACATCCGGTTCACCCAAACCGTTGCGAACCGCTTTCAGCTCACCCCTTGATGCCCACGGTCACGTGATCACCATTTGCAACCTTCCCCAGACAGTTTCTGACAAGCAGGTGAGTGGGGAAATCCAGACTGGCTTAAGGACCACGTGGCAAAAGGTCGTAAAGTGGATCTCACTTAGTAGCTGTCTCACTTAGCAGTGGAAGTTAACGCTCAAAAGTGGTTGAAAACTACCTATACATGTTTTTTTTAAAAACTTCTATGTCTATAAATATAAAACACTTAACATAGAATAATATTTAAAAAAAAGAATTTATGAATTGACCCATGACAGAAATTCTCAGGAGAAACACAGTAGATACAAAATCAAGGTTAACCGCACCAAACTTGCTTGCAGGGAATACGCCTTCAGCAACAGAGTGCTCAATGTCTGGAATACTCTACCTGACTCTGTGGTTTCTTCCCCAAACCCTAAAAACTTTAACCTTAGACTGTCTACTATTGACCTCACCCCTTTCCTAAGAGGTCTGTAGGGGGCGTGCATAAGCGCACCAACCTGCCTACCGTCCCTGTCCTATTGTTTCTTTTTATTTGTCTTATATGTATTCATTTCATGTATTCACAACTATGTTTATCCTTATACTTATTATCTTGTAAGCGATTGATAAAGTTAAATAAATAAATAATTTTTTAAAAATAAATTCACATGGAAGGCTTTAAGGCATCAGTTGTGAGGTGTTGAAATTGTATGCATGATTTTCAGACTGTATTCGGGATTTTGAACATGCCCTGAAGTTAAACATCTCATATAAGTCCAATAAATAATAATAAAATAATAAACATCAAACTTCATGATTTCCTGGTGGTCTCCTGTTCTTCCCTTCCAGCCGGGTAATATTGTACCCTACTATTGGTGCTCATCTCTGTTACAAAGCCGAAGAGCTTTGGTCAGCATGACTGAACCTGGAAGGCACATGAAACACTGTTTCCTTCCCACCAAAGGTGGTGCCTATTTTTCTACTTGCATTTTACATGCTTTCGAACGGCTAGGTTGGCAGAAGCTGGGACAAGGACCGGGAGCTCCCTCCATTACCCAGCTAGGGATTCAAACCGCCGAACTGCCAACCTTTCTGATCGACAAGCTCAGCGTCTTAGCCACTGAGCCACCATGTCCCATTTTTAAATTTTAAATTTTAAAGCACGCCCTGCTTTGAGGGGTGTCCCAAAAACCAGTTTGCTAGCTGACCAGCTGGTTAGCCATCCTGCTAATGAGTCCCTCTATAGCAGATGCCAAACACGTCAGGAAAAGAAAACTTTTATAAATATTCCCCTTGGCTCTGATTTGCCAGTTTCTGTGCTGAGCAATTTTTTTCCGGAGTTTGATCACGGTGGATGATCGAAGCAGGAACAAGTCCTGGCTTGTTCTTTCGCTCACAAATTAACGCCTTGGTCAAGTTAGTCCCTTTGTCATTTGCAAAGACACTCTGTCCAACAGAGGGGAAAATTAAAATCCAAAACTGAATGGCATTTTCATATCTGGTTTCTCATCTTTCTTTTTCAACCCTGCCTAGAAATTATGGATTTATTTTAACGTCTTTCAGGCAGAGACGGGATACGAAGCCCATGCAGAGGTTTTAATGTAGACCGTGGGGATTACTAACCACTTCGCAGGGTTGTTGTTATGAGGAAGACTGAGGAGGAAGATGTGTTGGGTAGGGTCACTACCATGGGTTGTTTGTAAAAATAATTAAAAGGAGGGATGCAAATCTATCTTCTATCTATCTATCTATCTATCTATCTATCTATCTCTATCCATCTATCTATTTCTATCTATCCATCTATCTACCTACCTACCTACCTACCTATCTATCTATTCTATATATCTATCCATCTCTCTCTCTAACTAATCTATCTAGCTATCTATTCATCCATCCATCCATCCATCCATCCATCCATCTATCTATATATCTATCCATCTATCTGTTTCTATTTATCATTTATTCCTATTCATTTCCTACCTACTTCTACCTATTTATTTATATATTATCCATTTTCTTCTTCTAATTAATTCTATTTATCTATTTATCTACATCCATCATCCATCCATCCATCCATCTATCTATCTATCTATATTCATTATCTTTATTTCTATTTTCATTTCCATCTATCTACTTACCTACTCTACCTGTTTATTTATCTATTCTCTATATATCTATCCATCTCTCTCTCTCTATCTAATCTATCCATCCATCTATCTATCTATCTATCTATCTATCTATCTATCTATCTATCTAATCTTCTATCTATATCTTCTTCTATATCTTCTATATCTCTATATAAAAGCGAAATACCCTTCATGCATCATCACAAAATCTCCAGAACCATAAAGCCTACAAACTTGAAATTTGGCCCATAGGTTCCTCTTGGCTTCTAGAGGCTTATTAAGAAAGGATTTTTTGAAACGACCATCAGAGCATTAGTATTTCCTATATTATTATTATTATTATTATTATTATTATTATTATTATTATTAACATGCTCTGATGCTAAGGAGTTCTACTCCCCCTCCCCACCTGAAAAGAAATCTCTTCCAAATGCAAAACATAAGCAGAGGAGAGGAGTTTCAGTTTCAGTTTCAGCAGCACCAAGCAGCTTTAGTACAGAACAGTTGAGCTAAGCCACGCCCAGGCTCCTTGCTGTCTCCTCCTTGCTCACACAGCAAATACTCTTTCAGTTTCCAAACAGCACTCAACTGTCTCGCACACTGACAGGACTCTAGCCAGATGAATACCGATGGAGGCTGGTAGGCAGAGGCAGAATTCCCGCCCCCTTATTTTCCTCCCCAAAAATTAAACCCAGCCACATAGTTTCGTAGTGAAACACGGGGATTGAGCAAGTAAATAAATAAACTGCATCGGGCTGTCTAGCCTCCTGTGTCCTTTTTTTTAAAGAAGTGGGATAAACATTGAAAAAACAAGGAGGACTGTACAAAACTCCTGCATCCCATAATACTACTGCCAAGATGATAATATATGCTCTTTCAATGAAGCATTAATCGTAAATCTCAAGGGCAAAAATATCCTTGGTGCTGAATCCTCCATCTACTTCATATCTCCAATCAATGTTGGGGAAAAGGGACAGCTTTTCAGAGAGAGGGGTGACTTGTAAAGTCATTTTTCCAGAATTGTTTTCTTTTCAGTTATTTTCTTTAAAAACAAAAAAACAAGGACGCCCATCAAACAGACACACCCTGAACATTGTGGTTTTTCTGCATCGTGGTATCTCTAACTTTGGACATTTCCACTCAAGAATTTGGTAAGTGGATTCCTGCCCTGTTGGTTGCGACCATCCGAATAGCTTTTCCGAGTTTGGCTTTGGAAAAAGAGAATCTACTATTTTATTATTATTATTATTATTATTATTATTATTATTATTAATAATTGGTTAATCTTTGGTGAGATTCACAGCCTTTGGGGCTGGTTGGTAGCTCAACAGCTCGAGTCCTAACCAAGGACCTAGGAACTGTTCAGGTAGCCTCGGAGGATATAAGCTGTTCCAAGTAGAGTGGTTTTTTTGTAGAATCAGGGTATAAATTCAGGATTTCCAAATAGCAAGGTGGCCCTTTAGGTATTGCTCCAAGGGCTCCAATTACAATTGGGATAACACACGATTTCTTTTTCCAAAGTCGCTCAACTTCAATTTGTAAGTCCCGATACTTTGTGATTTTTTCCTTGCTGCATGTCTTCAATTCATGCATCACCAGGCATTGCAATGTCAATGAACCAAACCTTTTTCTTCCCAACTATTGTTATGACAGGCGTGTTGTGGGCCACGTGCCTGTCTGTCTGAATTCTGAAGTCCCACAAGATCGTGACTTTTTCATTCTCCAGAACCTTCTCAACCTGATGTTCCCAGTAGTTGCTACTATACTCAAATCCAAACTTTTGGCACAGTTTCCAGTGAATGATTTTAGCAACTCGGTTATAGCATTGCAGATTGTTGTTGTTGTTGTTGTTATTATTATTCAAATCATTGTAAACGCCTCCCTTAACTTGAGAAAGCTGCTTGATTTCAAACCATGTTTGAAAGTTGAGGCATCCTTATCTTCACTTCTTGCTAGAGAGACAATTTGAAATTTTGAAAGCTTTGATATATTTGAGAAAAACGACTTCCCCTTATTACTCAGTTCTGCAAATCTCTCTTCCAATCTATCCACACATCTCCGTAATAAAAAAAAAAGATTAGGAAGTAGTAGGACAGCAATGGGTCACTCACAGTGTTTTATAGCCAGAGAATGACAGAGAGAATGAGAGAATGAAAGATGAGAGAGAGAGAGAGAGATGTGTGAGAGAGAGAGAATGAGAGAGAGAATGAGAAAGAGATGGAAAGAAAGAGAGAATGAGACAGTGAGAGAATGAGAGAGAGCGAGATGGGAGAGAAAGAGAGAATGAGAGAGAGAATGAGAGAAGAGAGATGGGAGAGAGATGGGAAAGAGAGAATGAGAGAGAGATAGAGAGAGAATGAGAGAGAGATGACAGAAAGAGAACAAGAGGGAGATGAGAGATGGGAGAGAGAGAGAATGAGAGAGAGATGAGAGAGATGGGGGGAGAGAGAGAATGAGAGCAAAAGAGAGGAGTAGTCTCTTCAGGTAGTCCTCGACATACAACCACAATTGAGCCCCAAATTTCTGTTATTGTGAGACATTTGTTAAGTGAGTTTGGCCCCATTTTACAAACTTTAGATAGATAGATAGATAGATAGATATAGATGAGATAGAGATAGAGATAAAGAGATAGAGATAAAGAGATAGAGATAGATGGATGGATGGATGGATGGATGGATGGATGGATGGATGGATAGATAGATGAGATAGAGATAAAGAGATAGAGATGAATGGAGAGAGAGAGAGAGAGAGATCACATGATCTTAGGGATACTACAAAGGTCATAACTGTTTAAAATGATCATAACTCACTTTTTTCTGTGTCATTGTAATTTGGAA
This sequence comes from Naja naja, assembly GCA_009733165.1. Classification (NCBI taxonomy): domain Eukaryota; kingdom Metazoa; phylum Chordata; class Lepidosauria; order Squamata; family Elapidae; genus Naja; species Naja naja. Next base: position 58,585,311 of record CM019152.1, on the reverse strand, counting down.
TGGTCCCTAAATGAACTGTAGCCATAGCCATAGCCCTTAGACTTATATACCGCTTTACAATGCTTCCCAGCCCTCTCTAAGCGGTTGACAGAGTCAGCCTCTCACCCCAACAATCTGGTGACCAGCCTTGGAAGGACGGAAGGATGAGTCAACCTGGTGAGATTCGAACTGCCAAACTGCTGGCAATCGGCAGAAGTAGCCTGCAGTACTGCACCCTAACCACTGCGCCACCACGGCTCTCGTACTTACAACTGACTCATCCAATGTGAATCTCTCAGCCCCGTCTTTTAACCTCTTCTCCCCTTCAACAGGTTGGTTGTCCTTAGTGATGGTTGGCTTGGCCTCCTGAGCTGGGAATGCAATGGCTGATAAGCTTGTCTTCTCCTCGTATGTCAGGTGGCCCTCTTGGATCTTCTTCAACCTTCACAGGGCTATCCTCTTAGGGATGGTCCTGAGACTTTCTCCAGCTTGTTGTTCGGCCCTTAAGATTGGTCTGGTGGGACCTTGGTCCTCGGACTCCTTCTTCTCCAACTCCCTGCCTGAAGTTGCCACTCAACTAGCGATGGAGAGGATCAAGAAGGATCCTTCCCTCGCCGCGGTCCATCCCATGGATTATGTATTGTTGGAAGAAGACCTCCAGACTTGGAAAGCAATGGCTCGATTCGTCGAGTCCTCCAAGAACCGGTCAGCATTCGTAGGACCATTGAACCCTAGTTATTGTGAGGCTGCCTCGTTGCTAGCCCAAGGTTGGAACCAAGCCATGTTGTCTTGGGCCTGTCTAAACGATGACCTGGACAAGCCAAGGAACCAACCGTGGTTTATCAAAACTTTGCCTTCTGTGGCTACCGTCCTCCTGACCGTGTTGAGATATTTCAACTGGGCTCATGTGGGCATCATCTCCTCCAAGGGGGACTTCTGGGTGGACACAGCCCACAAGCTGGCTAGTGTCCTCAGAAGCCACGGGCTACCTGTGGCTGTTGTTATCTCCACTGGGGCAGAAGCAGAAAAAGTAGAAGAGGCTTGGACCAAGGTAGAAGCTGCTGGAAACATCAAAGGTAAGCAGAGAAGTGATCTGGATGGGAAGTTGGCAGAATGGAGGCTGATGAGGTCCCACCAACATCTCACTAACGTCTTGGAATACACCTTCAGATGCTAGGCAATTGCTTCATACTTATGATGGTTGCCGTGTCCCAGGGTCACGTGATTCCCCTTTTGCGACCTTAAACAATTGAGCCTCGGGGCTCAATTGTGGTAGGATGTCGAGGACCGCCTGTAACAAATTCAAGTCTCCCACCGAGCTTTGAAACTTTAATTGTGGGATGGACGTTTGTCCTATTGCAGGGGGTTGGACTAGAAGACCTCCAAGGTCCCTTCCAACTCTGTTATTGGGTTAGTTCTGTTTTTCTTTCCCTTCCTGTGATGACCCAAAGGGGCGTGGCACAAAGGCAACACAGTCAGATAATCAATAAGAGTCCCTTTATTAGCTCCAACTTTGCCCCCCATGTCCTGGTTACCTTCTGGCTGGAGAAAAACTCCCAGGAACAGCCTTTGGCTGCAGAGAATCAAGTCCAAAACAAGGTAAACACAAACTGTAACTTAAAGTCCAAACAAGGCAAGATGAGGTAATTAGTCCAGCAGGATAGGAGCAAGAATTCCAGATGTGAAGGCACAGCAATAACTCAACACAGTTGGGAGGATGCCAGGAACGCAGATAACGAAGTCAACACAAGATAAACTCACGTTTGTTCCCAGCAGACACTGCTCTCAGCATGCATGTCTTTTAAACTCTCATTCTCGGGTGTCCTAATGAAGGGAATCAGGGCCCTTTCCTCCCCCGTAAGCCATGCAACACACATTGCTCCCTTCTCTGTTCCTCCCTGTGTGCTCTAGGATGAAGAGTGGGTGGGCCTGGGTCTTCCTCCGGATTCCCTCTCCCTTGTTCTACCTCTCCCCTGCTCTGCCCAGCCAGACTTTGCCCTTCTCCAGTTTCCTACACAGCCAACGGAGCTACACTCCCACTCCCTATCAGCCGTTCGTCTTCCTCCTAGGATTCAGACTCCAACAGGAGCATGACACTTCCTTTCCTGTGTAAGCAGAAAACTTTAACCCCTTCCTTTCCTCCTCTCAGCCCTTCTCCTCTGCATGCCATCTGCTGTCATCGGAGGGGAAGACCAAGCGGCTTTTCTAAGCAAAGCCCAGGAACTGGGACTGGCTGATGGCAGGTACGTCTTCGTGCCCTACGACACTCTCTTCTACAGCCTCCCCTACAGAAACCATTCCTACTTCCTTCTGGAAAACGACGGCGCCTTCCGGAAGGCTTATGACGCGGTGCTGACAATTACTTTGCAGTCTGGAGAATGGACTTTTTATGAAGCTTTCCGAGCGGCCAAAGAAAAAGGCGAAATAAAAGCAAATTTGGAACCAGAACAGGTCAGTCTCATCTACAGGTAGTCCTCGATTTATAACCCCCAAAAATTGAGCCCCAAAATTTCTGTCGCTAGGCGAGACAGGTGAGTTTTGACTCCTTTTACGAACTTGCTTCACGAACACCGTCATTACATGAATCATTGTAGTTGTTAAGTTAGTAACATGGTTGTTAAGTGAATCGGGCTTCTCTTTTGATTTTGCTCATCAGAAGGTCGCAAAAGGGGAATCACATGATTCCCTGGGACACTGCAACCATCATAAATACAAGTCGCTTGCCAAGCGTCTGAATTTTTATCATGTGACCATGGGGAGGCTGCAACGGTCCTAAATGTGAAAAATGGTCATAAGTCCTTTTTCCCCAACTGCCGTTGTAGCTTGAAATGGTCACTAAATGAACAGCTCTAAGTCAAAGGCTACCTGTACCTTGAAGTCCTTCATTCAGCATGCAGCTGTAATATATTCGCGAGGATGTCGTAGTCCTACCAAATTTTCGACCTGGCTGCCTTCACACAATACAATTAACCTGATTATAGAAATCCTGCCTTTTCTGGATTCACACAGTAGCTCCAGGCAAAATCTAACCGATCTAGAGGGATCGGTACCAGGTGTTCTGATCTAGGCTTCCCAAAAGCACGAAGCCAACTCCTTGTCCTGATAAAATCCCCCTTTTATTTAGCTTTAAAGTGAATTCCTCCCCAGCAAAGTCTCGGCCAACAGTCTTTCAAGAGATTTCACAACTGCAGACCTTTATCAGGCTTGGAGAGCTGCCAGGCTGATAGCCTCCAAACGCCACGCTGTAGCAGCAATTACTTGGCAAGGAGTCAGGAACAAATCATCACCCTAATGAATTGAACTAATTGTCTCCTGCAAACCCCTTTCGCTCCTCTTTATTCCCTATGGGAGGGGCCAATCACCATCCACCTGAGCCTTTACTCCTGAGTCGATCTTTGTTCCTTAACTGTTCCCTTCCTCTGGCAGCTCTGTGCATGTGCACACTGGGAACAGGCTCCAGCTGTTCTTCTTCCCCACTGATCTCCGACTCTGAAGGCAGCTGATAACTGTCGGACGGCCCTGGCCCCATCTCTGCCTCCGATGCAGAGCCCTTGTCTTCCCCAGACTCCAGGACTGGCCCAGGTTCCTCCCCAACCTCGTCACTGCCCGAATCTGCCAGCAGCTCAGTTGGCCACTGGCGGGCCACAACACTAGGGTCCAAGCAATGTTCCTTCATGCACACCCACTGAAATTAAGCAAGGATAAAACTAACCCATGGTCTTTCTACCATGCTTTTTTTTTCATTATGATGATTAATAGGAACATAGTAACTATCATTGTGAGAGCCAGTTTGGTGAAGTGGTTAATAAAGCTTCAGGCTAAAAAGCAGGAGGTTGTACTTTCTAGGCTGCCCTTAGGGAATGGAAACCGATTGGATGACTTTGGGCCAATCACCAGGTGACAGTGAGTTCTAGTCCCGCCTTAGGCATGAAAGTTGGCTGGGTGACTTTGGGCCAATCATCAGGAGACAGGGAGTTCTAGTCCCGCCTTAGGCATGAAAGGCGGCTGGATGACTTTGGACCAATCACCAGGAGATGGAGCGTTCTAGTCCCGCCTTAGGCATGAAAGGCGGCTGGATGACTTTGGACCAATTAGCAGGAGATGGAGAGTTCTAGTCCTGCCTTAGGCATGAAAGTTGGCTGGGTGACTTTGGGCCAATCACCAGGAGATGGAGAGTTCTAGTCCTGCCTTAGGCATGCAAGTTGGCTGGGTGACTTTGGCCAGTGGCTCTCTCTCTCTCTCTCAGCCCAACTCACCTCACAAGATTGTTGCTGTGGGAGAAAACAGGAGGGGGAAGGTGGTTTGTATATGTTCGCTGTCTTGAGTTATTTGTACAAAGAATAAAGGCAGGATGTTGACAAAATAAATACCAAAAGCCTGTTGTTTTGGCTTGTGTTCTTCTGCAGGTCACCCCACTTTTTGGGACAATCTACGATGCCATTTACCTGCTTGCAAAAGTCCTAGCCAAGGTAGCCCGGCCCCAAACTTCTGAACTCTTTGGAACGAACTTGATTCATCATGTCAGAAATTTGGACTTTGCCGGCTTCAGCCACCGGATCCAAATCGACAGCAAAGGGCAGCCGCTGGCCAGATACGTGATTCTGGACACGGATGGCAAAGAAAGTCACCTGTACCCCACTTACCTGCTGACGGCATCTTCGGGCATGATGCAGCCCCTGGGGAGGGCCATCCACTTCCCTGGGGGGACATCACCCCCAGTTGATTCGGCCTGCTGGTTTGAACCCGATGCCCTCTGCGAAAGAGATGACGCGTGTTAGTTTATCACACCATGGGAAGGACAAACCATTTGCACAATGATTACCCTGCAAATAGGCCAAGAGCTTTGAGTGGTGGGGACAGGAAGGGCATCCGGCCATTAAAACACACACTGCTAGCTCTTTTCAGTTGCCCAGACTTCAACCCGCAAGGGTTTATGGGGGGTTGTTCAAAAGGAGATGATGAAATATGCCAAGAGCTTTCTCCGGCTCATTTTCCTGCTTAGGGACTACCATTCCCAGTTTCCTGGAGTGCTGGGAATTGTCACTTCCATACAATTGGACATTCTCCTTTAATGGAACAATGGTTTATAACCATGATGGTGAACCTATGGCACATGGGCCACAGGTGGCATGCAGAGCCATTTGTGCCTGCACACGAGCTGCAGGCAAACTTACCTCACTGTGCATGCGTGCACCTCACAGATGATTTTCGGCCAGTTTGAGGCCTTTTTCAGCCTCCCAGAGGCTTCAGGAAGGCTTCTGCAGGATTCTGCAAGCTTTTCAGGCCAAAAACCAGGCCCGTTTCATCACTTCCTGTTTTTCCGGAAATACCGGAAGTGACAAAATGGGCCTAATTTTCAGCCTGAAAAGCCTACAGAAGCCTTCCTAGAGCCTCTGGGAGGCCGAAAAAGACCTCAAACCAGCTGAAAATCAGCTGTGAGGCGCAGTGCAGGTAAGGGGGCAGCGGAGTTGGGTGGGGATTGCGCGCGCATGCGTAGGGGGCACGGGGGGACGCACATTGCTTTCTGGGTGCTGGCACGCGAGCGCACGCATGCAAGCGCGCACATAATTTTTGGCATAGGAGCCCCAAAAAGGTTAGCCACCACTGGTTTATAACATCTTGAAAGGGGGTTAACAACCAACCAACCATGAAGGCAATTATTTGAGCGGGGTTTTCGATGAGGGATCCTTGGTGTTCTCTGAGCTTGGTTGTTTTCTTGCAGATGTTTCATGACCCAGCTAGGTGATGTCATCCATGATAGAAAGGAGGAGGGTTGAGAGGAAAGGAGGAGGAGGAGGAGGGGGAATAATGTGGGACGATTGGTGCTTCCTATGGTTGTTTGTTTTCTGGCAGATGTTTCATTACCCAACTAGGTAACATAATCAGTGCTAGAAGGGAGAAGAGGGTGGGGAGGAGGAGAAGGAAGAGGAGGAGGAGGAGGAGGAGGAGGAGGAGGAGGAGGAAGAGGAGAACTGTGGGGTCCTTGGTACACTCTGAGCTTGGTTGTTTTCTTGCAGACATTTCGTGACCCAAACTAGGTAACTTCATCAGTGTTAGAAAGCAGCGGGGAGTATAAACTGAGAGCAAATCTCTCTTCCTCCTCCTCCTCTTCCTCCTCCTCATAAACCCCACTCCCTTCTAGACTGATGATGTTCCCTAGTCAGGTCATGAAACACCTGCAAGGAAACAAGCAAGCTCAAGAGAACACCAAGGAGCCCACAATTCAACTCTCGAGCTGCAAATATTCTCCTTTACGAATGGTTGTAAGTCGATGATTATCTGTCCTTGCGACTCTAAACCATCGCTGTTTGATCTCTGTTTGTTTGGCCAGATCCAGGACTGTGGATCGTGATTCTACTACTGTCACCGCCTGTCTTTCTGCTTCTCTTCGGCCTGTACCTGACATGCCTCACCAGGTCAGCATTTTTCAATGCCATTGTAACTTTGATTGGTAGGAGTGGGGTGCGGTGGCCTAAAAGGTGGAGCTCTCGCCTCACAACCAGGAGGCAGTGGTTTTGATCCTATTTCAGTCTCTCCGGGCACAATGAGAATATATCTGCCGAACAAAACTCTGTGCCGGCAACGGGAAGGGCATCGGGCCATTAAAACACTCTGCTGCTCGCTCCATTCAGTTGCCCAGACAAGGGATCATGGGGTCGTTTAAACAGGATTGTAAGTTTGAATTGTCACTAAATGAATGACTGTAAGCCGAGAGCTATCTGTATATGCTAGTTATATTTTATAATCATGCTAATCAAGCAATGCAAAAGTTAAGATGGAAGGCACAGCAGTGGGGTTGAAACTTCACCTTATTGGCATGGTGTCTAAAAGGCAGGAGGAGCTTCGCCCAAGTTGCTGGGGCCTCCATCTTGACTCTTTTGACCTCACCCTGCAGACAGACCCATCTTCACAAGGGCACGATTAGTCTCGATCCATCCTCAACCAGGAATCCGCTCCGGATTTTGCTCATGGCCAGGACCTGAGTATCCTTTATCTCTCTCTCTCTCAGGAACCTTTCTGGGTGGCCCAATTAGCTAATGATCTCAGGAAATAAATTGTGCTAAGTAAAGAAATTTTAAAGGGCAATTATTGCAGGCCAGATGCTTGGATTCCCATGACAATTCAAGCCAGGAGAGAGAATTTCCCTGGTTTCCTGCCTCACCTCTGAAAAATACAAAAAGTAATAATGCAAAATTATGAATGGGGCCAAAGAAAATCTAGTGCAGCTGGACTCTTCCTATATTTCAGTGGTAGCTAATCCTTTTGGGCTCCTGTGCCAAAATTGTGTGCACGCTTGCATGCTCGCTCACTTGCCAGCACTCAGAAGGCAATGCGCACCTCCCCTCTGCATGCGCGCGCAATCCCCCACCACCCCACCCACCTCCCGCTGCCCCCTTACCTGCACTGTGCCTCACAGCTGATTTTCGGCTGGTTTGAGGCCTTTTTCGGCCTCCCAAAGCTTGAGGAAGGCTTCTGCAGGCTTCTGAGGCTTTGCAGGCAGTCCTTGACTTATGACCACAATTGAGCCCCCACCCCAAATTTCAAATGTTAAGTCAGTTTTGCCACATTTTACGACCTTTCTTGCCTCGGTTGTTAAGCAAACCCTCTGCTGTTGATAAGTTAGCAACTCGGTTGTTAAGTGAATCTGGCTTCCCATTGGCTTTGCTTGTCAGAAAGTCACAAAAAAAAGCTTAATTTGGGACACAACAGTGGTCATAAATATGAACCAGTTGCCAAGCATTCGAATTTTGATCACAATGACCAAAATGGGGGGATGCTGCAATGGTCGTAAGTGTGAAAAATGATCACAAGTCTCTTTTTTTAATGTCATAACTTTGAGTGGTCACTAAATGAACTGTTGTAAGTTGAGGACTACCTGTAGTTGGTTACCCGAAAGAGTTTTTGGGGTTCCAGAGGCCCGTTGGCCAATCACCAAGAGATGGATGTCAGGGTTCCAGCAATCGCCCTAATTAAGTTATGATTCTCAAGCCAAACTTCAAAAAACTTCAAATAATTTATTAGAGGCAATATACTGGCACTGTGCTGTATGAAGCCAACTCTGGTCTGCGTCATTTACAGTCCCCTGTGACCCTGCTTCCCCCTTCCCCCCCGGGTGTCTTATAAACCAGATTCTCCAGTTGAGCCCATTCACGGGCTGAGTGTCATCAATCACATTCTCCAATTACAAGGCTGGGTGTCATCAATCACATTCTCCAATTACGGGTTGGGTGTCATCAATCACGTCCCCCAATTACAGGCGGGGTGTTATCAATCATGTTCTCCAATTACGGGCTGAGTGTCATCAATCACGTTCTCCAATTACAGGCTGGGTGTCATCAATCATGTTCTCCAATTACGGGCTGGGTGTCATCAATCACGTTCTCCAATTACGGGCTGGGTGTGATCAATCACGTTCTCCAATTACGGGCTGGGTGTCATCAATCACGTTCTCCAATTACGGGCTGGGTGTCATCAATCACGTTCTCCAATTATGGGCTGAGTGTCATCAATCACATTCTCCAATTAAATATATTCGTGGGCAAAAGCTCTGGTAGTTTAGTTACAATCTTTTCAAGAGAAGAGTTGGAATGTACTTCTGCTTTCAAACTGCTGCACTGCTCTTCCAGATTTCCTTCCTCTCCTCCCCCCCATTTTTATGGCAACTACTAAAACAGGCATAGGAATGTTTTATGAGTTGACAATGGATATGCTATGTGTCACCAGCACCTGGATTTATTTGCAAAAATAATAAAGGCGGGATCCAAATAAATAAAAAAAAAAAAATACACAGTTATACGGCCATGGATGGTGGCCAAAGACTTATGCATGTTTTTGATCTCTTTTCCAGAAACAGTAACTCCAACCGCCGATTCGTGAAAGGATCACAGAGGCTGTTCCTGACTTTAGACGATCTAACTTTCGTGAACACCAAAATCAGTAGAATGGTAAACGTTTATGGTGATTCTCCATCATCCAAGTCATGGTTGTCCCCAAAGTGCTTTTTTTCCCCCCAAGAGACAACTAGACTTGCTGGTTTTTCTTTCGAAGATATTTTGCTTCTTCAGCTCTAAGGCTGGATGGTGAGGAATGGAAGGATTTATATTCCTTGCAGACAAGCTGGTCATTTGCATTCTTTTAGAGAGTCGTTGAGGCCACTGGGAGGTTTACCTATGTCCTCAGGGTCACCTGAGTAGTGTAAATGGATCCTGTAGTCTGCAAAAGTCTGTAGAGATTCTCAGTCAACCAGATCAGGGTTGTGCCAAAGGTGCTTTTTTCATGAGGCAACTGGACTTCCATGAAGGCATGGCAGTAACTCAACACGGTTGGGAGGATGCCAGGAATGCAGATAACCAAAGATAAACTCATGTTTGCTCCCAGCAGCTGCCGCGCTCAGCATGTATCTCTTTTAAACTATCTCCCCAGCTGTGGCTAATGAAGGGAATCAGGGCCCTTTCCTCCCCCGTAAGCCATGCAATCCACGTTGCTCTCTTTTCCGTTCCTCCCTGCGTGCCCTAGGATGAAGAGGGGGTAGGCCTGGGTCTTCCTCTGAACTCCCTCTCCCTTGTTCTACCTTTTCCCTATGCTGCCCAGCCAGACTTTGCCCTTCCCCAGTTTCCTCCACAGCTAACAGAGCCCCACTCCTGCTCCCTGTCAGCTGTTCGGCTTCCTCCTCAGATTCAGACCCCCACAGGGGCATGACAGCCAGAAAGTCCAGTTGCCTCTTGAAAAAAAAAGCACTTTTGGGACACTAGAATGGTAAGTGATAATGGGACCATCTCTCGCTGACACACTAAAGGTGTGTGTGCCCAGGTGTCCAAAAAATCAAGATGATAGCAGGTTGCATCAGAGATATGTCCCTTTTTTCAGGGCTGTTGTAATTTCGAATAGTCACTGAATGAATGGTTGTTACCAGGGGTGGGATTCAGCCGGTTTGGGTGAACTGGTAGTTCTGGCGATCATTTGGCCCTGCCCACCCTCCCCTGCCCTAGTCCAGGGGTCGCCAATCTTTTGGACCTCAGGGACCACCAAACTCATAATTTTAAATCCTGTGGACAAGAGACCCTGGGAAAATCCCCCAAAAAGTCTGCAGGAAAATCCCCCACCCTGTTTTCCTACCGATCGATCATTCTTTATTTGGGATTGCAGGATACCGTCTCCAGTTCCATTCTCGGGGCGGGCGGGAGAGAGAGAGACTTTTGGCTTCATGCAAGGAAAGCAGCAGAAGCTGCAGAAGTCTTTCCTTCTCTTCTGCAAACTCTGCCAGAAGTGAGTCTTTGCCGGCGCAGCCTCTTGAAGCAGGAGGCCTTGCAGGGTCTCAAAGACTCATTTCTGGCGGAGTTTGGGGGAGAGAAAGAAAGACTTTGGCTGCTTTCCTTGCGTGCAGCCAAAAGGAGAAGAAGAAAGAAGCGGAAAGAAGCAGCCCGGTGGCCAGGCCAGGCTTGTGGGGCACATTGGGCAAGTTCCCCCCCTCCACCCTTGCCCCCCTCCCCTCACTACCTCGTATTGTTCACAATGCAAACGACGCAAGCCTTGTGTTCCTGCACAGCCTGGATTAATTGCTTTGGAGGATGCTTTGGAGGGTGACATTTCTCTGTGGACCACCAAAATATTCTCATGGACCCCCAGTGGTCCCCGGCCCACTGGTTGGTGACCACTGCTCTAGTCTGTCCTATATTTCCATGTTTTGTAGCTCAGATGATTTGTGCAGCTGTTTCACTGGGGCTTCAGTAGAAGGTAAGTATTAGAGTTGTAAATGGGAGGTTCTCGAACACTGCCTGCAGGAAGCACACGCTCACCCAACCGGTTGTTACACAGATTGAATCCCACCACTGATTGTAAGTCGAGGACTGCCTGTATATGTTCTTTCCTCCACGGGTGTCCATCTTTGCTCCATTTCTGGCTGCCATTGCTTGCTTCCACAGAGGCTAACTCTGGACAACCTCAGCGAATCAAGGAGCTGCTCCGAAGCCCACAGCCTGAGGTCCGTGACTCACTCGTTGTCGGTGAAAAGCACAACTCTGACCTACGAAACTTCTAATGTGGCTGTGTATCAGGTAACGGGGACCTTGATGAAATAGGAGCAATGAGCATTTTTTGAGATCCTTCTACAGCAGGGGTCTCCAAACTTGGCAACTTTAAGACTTGTGGACTTCAACTCCCAGAATTCCCCAGCCAGCCGTGTCTGTTTCTTTTTTCTCTTAACCTCCTAAAGTGGAGAGAGGTTGCAGAGGGAGGGATTACAAGAGAGCAAGTGATGCTGGCTGGGGAGAATTCTGGGAGTTGAAGTCCACATGGTTCAACCAGTGCTCTCCAACCTTAACAGCTTTAAGACTTAAGACAGGGGTCCCCAAACTTGGCAACTTAAGGACTTCAACTCCCAGAATTCCCCAGCCAGCCATGTCTGTTTCTTTTTTCTCTTAACCTCCTAAAGTGGAGAGAGGTTGCAGAGGGAGGGATTACAAGAGAGCAAGTGATGCTGGCTGGGGAGAATTCTGGGAGTTGAAGTCCACAAGTCTTAAAGTTGCCAAGTTTGGAGACCTCTGTTCTACAGCAACACAAATAAAGCCCAAATTAGTGCTACAGACAACTCTGGGGAGGGGGATATTAACTCTAAAGGAAGACGAGACCAAGAAAGCCTGTATGTCATTTTATTTTTTTATTTATTTTACTTTTTAAAATTTGTTCTGACCACAACAAAAAGGTTTGCCATCATTGCCTTAGTGATTTAACGAGGAATGATTTCTTAGTGAAGAAAGTTCTGGTCCCATTTGTGGTCTAAAGTCAAGGACTAGCCATAGTTACATGCACTTTGGTTTTAAAAGTCTTGCTCTGCTTGGACAGGGTGACTGGGTTTGGCTGAGAAAACTGGAGGCTGCAGTGATCATCGAATGGAAGCAACATGCAACCCAGGTGCTTACCAAGGTACTGTATGTAGATAGGTGTTCTGACCCACGCCCTTTCCCAACAAATCAAAACACAATCCAAAGGGAACAGAAACCTTGTAATGCTTTGTAATGCTTTTACAAAATAATTAGCTGTGATAAGCACAAGCCTTGCCAAACTGTGCGAGGCTTGCCAAAAGATAACAGACAAGAAATAATTTGCAACACAAGAATCTTCAAATACAAACTCAGGATAATGGAATGTTCACGAGGCTGAGTTTCAAAAGGTCTTTGCCTACTGCAAAGTACATTCATTTCACAGCTGGCTTTTATCTTCTTGAAGGAGGGGCCATTACCTTGCAGCCTTACTCCCGAGTCACCCGTGCTGTTGCAGCTGCTCTTTCCTGCAAGCAATCCTATGCGCACGCGCACATGGCACAGGGAACCTCCTCATCGCCACTGCCAGCCCCCACAATCTCCGAAGGCAGCAGTCCACTCCCTAATGGTCCTGGCCCCTCATGTGAGTCCTCGCTCTCCTCAGCTGTCTGCACCTGCTGCCGGCTAACCACAACAATAGGAGAAATTGTGTCCCACCTCCACACCTTAACCCGGTGCTTCTCCTCATTCTCCTCCTTTTTGATTTGTCTGCAGATGAGGGAGTTACGCCATGAAAATGTAAACCCGTTTCTAGGTCTTTTATCCGACACGGGACTATCCGCAGTTGTGATGAACTTCTGCTCCAGGGGAAGCCTCCAGGACTTGCTACAAAACATGGACATAAAGCTGGACTGGATGTTTAAATCATCCCTTTTGCTGGATTTAATTAAAGTAAGTCTCCCTCTAACTTTTAATATGCCGCCGCCGCAGGGTTCCATATTCAGGCAAGAGAGACAAAATGCACAGGTACAATATAGGTGGTACTTTGCTCAATAGTAGTAACTGTGAGAGGGATCTTGGAGTCCTAGTGGACAACCACTTAAATATGAGCCAGCCGTGTGCGGCAGCTGCCAGAAAAGCCAACACAACCCTAGGCTGCATTAACAGAGGGAGAGAATCAAGATCACGTGACGTGTTAATACCACTTTATAAGGCCTTGGAATCCACACTTGGAATCCTGCATTCAGTTTTGGTCGCCACGATGTAAAAAACAGATGTTGAGACTCTAGAAAGAGTGCAGAGAAGAGCAACCAAGAGGATTAGGGGACTGGAGGCTAAAACATATGAAGAACGGTTGCAGGAATGGGTATGGCTAGTTTAACAAACAGAAGGACTGGGGTGACATGACAGCAGTCTTCCAATATTTGAGGGGCTGCCCCAAAGAAGAGGTAGTCAACCTATTCTCCAAAGCACCTGAAAGGCAGGACAAGAAGCAACAGATGGAAACTAATCAAGGAGAGAATCAACCTAGAACTAAGGAGAAATTCCCTGAAAGTGAGGACAATTAACCAGTGGCACTACTTGCCACCAGAAATTGTGGGTACTCCATCATTGGAGGTTTTAAAAAGAAATTAGACAAGTATTTGCCTGGGGAGGTCTAGGGTTTCCTGCCTGATCAGGGGGTTGGACTAGAAGGCTTCCAAGGTCCCTTCCAACTCTGTTATTCTATTAAAAAAATTGAAAGTCTGTTTCATCCAGATGTAAAATTCAGTGCTGTGTGTCCTTCAGATATGATAGGTAAAGGGAATGAGATGTCGGGTAGTTCTCAAGTTATGACCATAATGGAGCCTGCCCTTTATGGTTGTAAGTCGTATCGGTTGTGGCTGCCTTGATTTTACATTTTTAAACTTTTAAGTGCGACCCTACCTCTAATCCCAAAGAGTTAGACATGGTCAAGTCATTTATGGGTGCCCAACCGTCCTGCTTAAAGCAGCTTTCCAGCTTGCAAAAGGCCCCTAAAATTCTTGGATGCCGCTCCAAATTCTTTCAGCCAAGGAAACATCCATCAGAATCCATCATGCTCACAGTATTTGATGCATCAAATGTAAATATGGATGTAAACGAAAGGTGTGTCCATAAAAGTGTCCATGCAACCATGGCTGCCATCTTGTCTTCATTGACATTGGATGGTTCTGGAGTCAACATTTAAATTTTGTCTTATGCCTGCCAATTCCATTGTCCCCCGTCCTCGTTTTGCAGCATGACCCACATCCCCACCCATCATCCTCTTTCAATCCACTGTGGGGTGGAGTCAGGGCAACTGAATGGACCTAGCAGTGTGTTTTAATGGCCAGATGCCTTTCCTGTCACCAATGTGGAGGTTTTTTTCAGCAGAGATATCCTCATTGTGCCCAGAGAGA
>CM019152.1:58457300-58503172 GCA_009733165.1 Naja naja | reverse complement strand
CTCCAGTCCCCTAATCATCTTCGTGGCTCTTCCCTGCACTCTTTCTAGAGTCTCAACATCTTTTTTACATCGTGGGGACCAAAACTGGGTGCAGCATTCCAAGTGTGGCCTTACCAAGGCCTTATAAAGTGGTATGAACACTTTGGGTGTTGCTTGTTCTCACCGAAATTTCTCCCTAATTCTAGATTGGATCTCTTCTTGTTAAGTTTCCCTCTGTTGCTTTTTCGCCTGCTTTCTGGAGCTTTGGAGGATAAGTCAATCCCCACATCTCTGTGACTTGCCCCTCTCCCCAAGTATCAGAAGACAGTTATCATGTCACCCCTAATTCTTCTCTTCGCTGGACTAAATATAGTCTAGTTCCCTTTAACCATTCATCATAAAATTTAGCCTCCTGGTCCCTTATCCTCTTTGTGGTTCTGCTCTGTGCTCTTTCGAGGGCAGTGGTGGCTAACCTTTTTTGGGCTCCTGTGCCAAAAATTGTGTGTGCGCTCATGGGCCAGCACCCAGAAGGCAATGTGCCCCCCCCCCATGCCTCCTGCACATGCGTGCGCAATCTCCCTCCCGTCGCCCCCTTATCTGCACTGTGCTTCCCAGCTGATTTTCAGCCCATTTGCGACTTCTTCAGCCTCCCAAAAGCTTGAGGAAAGCCTCTGCAGCCTTTGCAGGCTGAAAAATGGGCCTGTTTTGTCGCTTCTGGTATTTCCAGAAAGACAGGTGATGAAACGGGCCTATTTTTCAGCTTGCAAAGGCTGCAGAGGCTTTCCTCAAGCCTTTGGGAGGCTGAAAAAGGCCTCAAACAGGCTGAAAATCAGCTGGGATGTGCATGCATGTGCGGTGAGGTAAGTTTGCCTGCAACTCGCATGCCGGCACAAATGGCTCTGCGTGCCACCTGTGGCATGCCTGCCATAGGTTCGCCATCATGGTTCTAGGGTCTCAGCTAACTGGACACAATTAAAACAAAAAATACCATTTCCCTGAAAAGATGACCTGCCCTGAAAGTAAGTCCTAACTTGATTTTTTTACATGGGTGCCCAATATAAGCCCTACCCCCCAAAATAAGCCCTAATAAAGATCCTGCCCACTCAAGAGTGCATGGGTAAAAATTAAGCTAGGGTGGGGA
Source organism: Naja naja (assembly GCA_009733165.1). Classification (NCBI taxonomy): domain Eukaryota; kingdom Metazoa; phylum Chordata; class Lepidosauria; order Squamata; family Elapidae; genus Naja; species Naja naja. The sequence continues at coordinate 58,502,052 of CM019152.1, read as the reverse complement.
TGGGAGGGTGGAGCTGCCCTACTACTTCCCTTTGGACAGTTGTAGCCAGGCCTCGCACCCCCCCGATACCTGCCTCACTGGCCCATTTCTTCTGCAGCCGGCAAGGCTGGCCACGCTTTCCTGAAGGCCTCTGCAGCTGGTAACAAAGCTCTGGGTCGATCCAGAGGTCCGTTATCGGTTGCAGAGGCATTCAGGAAAGCCTTGCCGGCCGCAGAAGAAGTTCCTGAAGGCCTTTGACAGCGAAAAGGAGCCCTGGGGGCGACACGCACAAGTGAGGTTAGTCAGTGGCTTATGTCCCCCGAAAATAAGACCTGGTGCCTTTTTTTGGTGGCAAAAAAATATAAGACAGGGACTTATTTTTGGAGAAACATGGTAAATAAATTCAAAACTCTACATTGCAGTTAAAGTAATGTAAAATTTTGAATTTCAAGAAGAGATTGGACTCCCATCTGTCAGAAATGGTGTAGGGTCTCCTGCTTGGGCAGGGGGGGTTGGACTAGATGACCTACAAGGTCCCCTTCCAACTCTGATGATCTGTTATCTTAAGCGTTGATGTCTCAACGGTGCTTTTTCAAGAGGCAACTGGACTTTCTGGGGGTATTTTGGGAAGACATTTAGCTTCTCATCCAAGAAGCTTCTTCAGAGCTGAAGTAGTTTCTTGGATGAGAAGCTAAACATCTTTAAAGAAAAACCAGAAAGTCCAGTTGCCCCTTGGAAAAAGCCCTTTTGAGACAACCAGGACCTGGATGACGGAGAATCTCCATAGACTTTAAAGCGTTAATGTTTCTAGCCCCAGTTGTGACGTTTCTCCAACCAAATCCATCCCTCTCCATGCTGCAATTTGACTCAAGGAAAAAGTTCCCTTGAATTATGCTGCATCAAGTCCAAAGCTGGTCTTTGTATCCTAAGATTTATGTGAAGTTTCTGACGATTACTTTTTATGGCCCTCAGGAATTTTGCCAATTGTGAGCCTCTGAGAACTAAGTCCGGAGAATTTCTTCCTCGATATAATCTCGCCATGATTCATAGCTGTATAAAAGACTGAAACATGAACTTTTTTGGGTCTACAATTAATATAGAAGATTATTGCTGCCCTCTGTGCTTCTAGCTCTCCAAGTGTGACTTATTGTCTCATTTTCCCCTCATATTTACAGTGAATCAGAGTTGGAAGGGACCTTGTAGGTCATCTAGTCCAGCCCTGTGCCTTTGAAAAATCTGCTGATTTCAGGAATTGGCTAAACTGAGTTAGTTTTGCCCAACAATTCCAATTTCCAGGAATTATGATTTACAGACAGTCATTTGTCTGAAATGGAATATAGCTTTTGCTTGAGCAGGGGGTTGGATTAAAAGACCTCTTCAAACTCTGGTATTTTGTTCTGTTGTGTTCTGAAATCATAATTAGCTCGGTTCGCACAACTGTAACCCCTTCCATATGGTTTAAAACCTAGTGACTTAATCACATCATATCTTAACACCAAACCACACAAACCACAGTCATGGTTTGGTCCAAGACATCAACACGGCCAATGTGTGATTTGCAAAGGAGGGACCATTCGTGATTTTAAATTCATCTTCCATGCTTCCTTTTACAGATACAGATTAACAGAGTTGGAAGGGACCTTGTAGGTCATCTAGTCCAACCCCCTGCCTATGCAGGAGACCCAACAACGATTTTTGACAAATGGCAGTCCAATCTCTTCTTGAAAGCCTCAAGGGATGAAGCTTCCACAACTTCTGAAGGCAATTTCTGTTCCATGGGTTGATTGTTCTCACTGTCAGAAAGTTTCTCCTTCTTTCCAGGTTGAATCTCTCCTTGGTCAGTTTCCATCCATTATTCCTTGTCTGGCCTTTGGGTGCTTTGGAAAATAGCTTGACCACTTCCTTCTCCCTGGGGCAGCCCCTGAGATACTGGAAGACTGCTCTCCTGTCTCCCCTGGTCCTTCTCTTCACTAGACTAGCCAGGCCCAGTTCCAGCAACTGTTCATCATATGTTTTAGTCTCCAGTCCCCTCATCATCCTGGTTGCTCCTCTGCACTTTTTCTCAACATCTTTTATCCATCTCTTATTTGTGGCAAGCCCTGAGATATTGGACGACTGTTATCATGTCCTATCCTTCTTTTTCCTCAAACTAGACATGTCTTCTGTCCATCCATGATTCACTCAGATGTCTTTTCTTTCTTTCTTTCTTTCTTTTCTTTTCTTTTTCTTTCTTTCTTTTTTCTTTTCTTTTCCTTTTTCTTTTTTCTTTTTCTTTTTTCTTTCCTTCCTTCCTTCCTTCCTTCCTTCCTTCCTTCTTCTTCCTTTCTCTTTTTCTTTTTTCTTTTCTTTTCTTTTTTTTTTTTTTCTTTCACTTTGGAAAACAGCTTGACCCCCTCCTCTCTGTGACAGCCCCTCAAATATTGGAAGACTCTATCCTGTCCCCTGGTCCTTCTTCCCAGACTAGCCAGGCCCAGTTCCTGCAACTGTCCATCGTATGTTTTAGCCTCCAGTCCCCTCATCATCCTGGTTGCTCTTCTCTGCACTCTTTCCAGAGTCTCAACATCTGTTTTATAGTGTGGTAACCAAAACTGGATGCAGTACTCTAGGTGTGGTCTTACTAAGGCTTTATAGAGTGGTATTAGTACCTCCCTTGATCTCGATTGTATCCCTCTGTTAATGCAGTTGAGGATTGCATTGGCTTTTTTGGCAGCAGCTGCACATGGCTGGCTCCTATTCAGCTAGTCCATTAAGACTCCAAGATCCCTCTCCCAGTTCCTGCTATTGGGCCTGTTTCACCCAGTGTGTACTTTTGTATGTCGTTTTCGCAATCTTAGAAATTCATGCATTTGGGGTCCTGGCATGGTTCGTATTTGCCAGGAAAGGGCTGGGGTGAGTCCTAAATTTGGCTAAGGGCTGCCATCGTTCATCCTCCCTGAATCATCTTGTGTGAAGACTGTTTTTGGGTGTGGGGGGGAGAGATAGTAACTGGGCAGGGTATGTTGTAAGAGAGACCCAGAAACCTCTGTTCTGGGACAAATAATCTCTCTCTTTTTCTTTTTACAAAGCCATTTTGCTTTGTTGTGCTTGGAAAAAAGATAGGATAAGTTCCGTTTGTGGGCATGGTGAGTCATTCCTGTGCTAGTTTTCTGATAGGAGGATTTGAAGCTATCTTTGGGGGGCTTAAAGTAGTCAAGGGATGACGATGATGGTTTAATGTGATTAAGTGAGCACCAAGGTTGGGGATTGGTTTGGTGTGAGGTGCAACGATTGAGGTTGGAGACAGGATCTTTTCCTGGATGAGTCAGATGAACAGATTCGATGGATGTTCTTTGAACAGTCACTAAATGGACATAAGTTGAGAACTACTGGTATTCCTCATGAGCTGTGTGGTGGAGTGGTTAGAATGCAGTATTGCAGGCTAACTCTGCCCACTGCCAGGAGTTCAATCCTGATCAGCTCAAGGTTGACTCGGCCTTCCACCCTTCCAAGGTTGGTAAAATGAGGACCCAGATTGTTGGGGGCAAGAGGCTGACATTATAAACCACTTAAGAGAGGGAGGGAGGGAAAGGAGGAAGGGGAAAGGAAAGAGGGAGGGAGGGAGGGAGAGAAGGAAGGAAGGAAGGAAGGAAGGAAGGAAGGAAGGAAGGAAGGAAGGAAGGAAGGAAGGAAGGAAGGAAGGAAGGAAGGAAGGGGCAAGAGACTGACTCGGTAAACCACTTAGAGATGGCTGGAAAGTTCTGTGAAGTGGCATATAAGTCTAAGGGCTATTGTGAAAGGAGGGAGGGAGGGAGGAAGGGAGCCATGGTGGCGCAGTGGTTAGAATGCAGAATTGCAGGTTGACTCTGCTCACTGCCAGGAGTTCGATTCTCACCAGCTGAAGGTTGACTCAACCTTCTATCCTTCTGAGGTTGGTAAAATGAGGACCCAGATTGTTGGGGGCAAGAGGCTGACATTGTAAACCGCTTAAGAGATGGCGGAAGGGAGGGAGGGAGGGAGGGAAGGAGAGAAGGAAGGAAGGAAGGAAGGAAGGAAGGAAGGAAGGAAGGAAGGAAGGAAGGAAGGAAAGGGTAGGAGCTGTGGTGGTGCGGTGGTTAGAATGCAGTATTGCAGGCAAATTCTGCCCATTGCCAGCAGTTCGATCCTGACCTGCTGAAGGTTGACTTCCATCCTTCCAAGGTGGGTCAAATGAGGACCCAGATTGTCGGAGGTGATATGCTGACTCTTTAAAGCACTTAGAGGGGGCTGTAAAGCACTGTGAAGCGGTATATAGGTCTAAGTGCTATTCCTATCGTATTCTAGTCTGTCTCTTTAAGGGGAGGGTAAGGGAAAACCATCATAGGGGACTTAGTCCCAACGTAATTCGATTCACAGGAATCTGAATCGACACTGGAACAGCCAACGGAGAAGATGCGCTGCTGAAAACATCGACTCTTCAACGTGCTGGCTGGGGGATTCTGGGAGTTGAAGTCCACCCATCTTAAAGTTGCTGAGCTTTGAGAAATGCTGCTGCAGACTATTTTGCTGTGAGCACGAGAGATGGAATGCAAATCCGGATGATGTCATAGGTTAAATAACAGAAGCATATGAAGAACGGTTGCAGGAATTGGGTTTGGCGAGTTCAGAGGAAAGAAGGAATTAGGAGGCACATGAGAGCAGTAATCCAGTATTTGAGGGGCTGCCACAAAGAGGGGGGGGGTCAACCTCCAAAGCCCCTGAAGGCAGGACAAGAAACAATGGATGGAAACTAATCAAGGAGAGAGGCAACTTAGAACTAAGGAGAAACAGATAACAGATAATCAGAGTTGGAAGGGACCTTGTAGGTCATCTAGTCCAACCCCCTCACCCAAGCGGGAGACCCTACGCCATTTCTGACCAATGGCGGTCCAGTCTCTTCTTGAAAGTCTCAAGTGATGACACAACTTCCAAGGGCAACTTCTGTTACATGGGTGGATTGTTCTGTCAGAGAGTTTCTCCTTATTTCCAGGTTGAATCTCTCCTTGGTCCGTTTCCATCCATTATTCCTTGTGTGGCCTTCGGGTGCCTTGGAGAATAGCCTGACCCCCTCCTCCTCTCTGGGGCAGCCCCTCAAATATTGGAAGATGCTATCCTGTCTCCCCTGGTCCTTCTCTTCACTAGACTAGCCAGGCCCAGTTCCTGCAACCGTCCATCGTATGTTTTAGCCTCCAGTCCCCTCATCATCCTGGTTGCTCTTCTCTGCATTCTTTCCAGAGTCTCAACATCTTTTTTATAGTGTGGTGACCAAAACTGGATACAGTACTCTAGGCGTGACTTTACTAAGGCTTTACAGAGTGGTATTAGTACTTCCCTTGATCTTGATTGTATCCCTCTGTTAATGCAACTTAGGATTGCATTGGCTTTTTTAGCTGCCGCTGCACACGGCTGGCTCCTATTTAGCTGGTTGTCCACTAAGACTCCAAGATCCCTCTCCCAGTTCCTGCTATTGAGCCTGGTTTCACCCAGTCTATATGGGTCCTTTTGGGTTTTCTTGCCTAAGTGTAGGACTTTCCTTTTCCCTACGGTGAATTTCATTTTGTTAGATACAGCCCAGTGTTCTAGTCTGTCAAGATCCATCTGGATCTTGAGAATAGATAGAATAGAACAGAATTCTTTACTGGCCAAGTGTGATTGGACACACAGGGAATTTGTCTTGGTGCAAATGCTCTCAGTGTACATAAAAGGAAAGATATTTTCTTGGGTGTTAGCTATTCCTGCCAGCTTAGTATCATCTGCAATGGATGGAAATTAAACGAAGAAGAGAAGCCACCTGGAATTAAGGAGAAACTTCATAACAATGAGGACAATTAACCAGTGGAAGAGCCTGCCACTTGGGTGCTTCATCACCAGAGGTTTTTAAGAAGTGACTGGACAGCCACTTGTCTCCAATTGAATAGCTCCCTTCCAGCTCTATTCTGATGGATCGACTATAATCTATGGGCCCGACACTCAATCGCATAAACTTGCACCCTGACATCGTGACCTCATCAAGGCTTCCTCAAGACACCAGTGTGCATTTTTGCACCAGTTAGTTGTAAATAACACGCTTGCAAAAAAATTAAAAATTAAAAAAAAAAACCCAGCAGGGGAATTCCCCCTCAGTTCCCTCTGAATTATATTCCGGAAACGGATGTCACTGGAAAACAATTCACACCCACTATGATCCATCAGTGAGCCACGCTCCACAGAAACCAAACACGGCGTAATGGCTGTGTCAGTGGGTTTTGTTTTGTGGTGGTATTTCTGTGACAGAGAATTAATAATGGTTTTGGCCGGCTGGTTCTGCAAAGGGCCTTGGTGGCTCAGGCTGTTAATTGCCTGCACTTAAGTTCCAGCTGCCTACAACTGCTGTAGGCTCGAATCCCACCAGGCTCAAGGTTGACTCAGCCTTCCATCCTCTCAGGGGAAGGTAAATTGAGGACCCAAGATTGTTGGGGGCAATTAGCTGACTTTGTAAAAATGCCGCTTAGTAATAAGCAGGCATATACAATGGAATGAAGGCTATTGCTGAGCACATTGGGTTTGTGCTCCTGAGTCTCCGGAGAAGGGCGGCATATAAATGTAATTTAAAAAAAAAAGTTTGATGTATAGACAGTCCTTGACTTACAGTCACTCACTCAAAGATACAACATGACTCTGGCTGCCCAGTCTTTCTTCTTAAAAGCCTCCAGTGATGAAACACCCACAACTGATTGATTGTCCTCGCTGTTAGGAAGTTTCCCCTTAATTCCAGGTTGTTTCTCTCCTTGATGAATTTCCACCCGTTGCTTCTTGTCCTGCCCTCAGGGGCTTTGGAGAATAGCTTGACTCCCTCTTCTTTGGGGCAGCCCCTCCAATACTGGAATGTTGCTATCTTGCCACCCCTAATTCTTCTTTTCTTTAGACTAAAGGTAAAGGTTCCCCTCGCACCTACGTGCTCGTCGTTTCCGGCTCTAGGGGACGGGGCTCATCTCCGTTGCAAACCCGAAGAAGAGCCAGCGCAGTCCAAAGACATCTCCGTGGTCATGTGGCCGGCATGACTAAATGCCTTCGAAGGCGCACGGAACACTGTTCCCTTCCCACCAAAGGTGGTGCCTCTTTTTCTACTTGCATTTTTTTTTACGTGCTTTCAAACTGCTAGGTTGGCAGAAGCTGGGACAAGAAACGGGAGCTCACTCCATTCCGCGGCGCTGGGGATTCGAACCACCGAACTGCCAACCTTTCTGATCAATAAGCTCAGTGTCTTAGGCACTGAGCCACCACATCCCAAAAAATAAAATTAAATAACTAAATAAATCCCTTTTTTAGACTGCAAGGCCAAATCCTGCAGCCCAATGGTGGGATTCAAAAACTTTTACTACAGGTTCTGTGGGCGTGATGTGGCTTGGTGGGTGTGGCTTGGTGGACGCAGCAGGGGAAGGACACTGTAAAATCCCCATTCCCTCCCCACCCCACTTACCTGCTTTCTAACTCCATTCTCCTGTTCCAGGCAACAGAAGAAGACCCAGCCAATCAGCTGGGCCTCGGGAGGCAGAGAATAGCGGACGGCAGGGCCAGTCAGAGGCAGGATTTGCCGGTTCTCCGCACTACTCAAAGTTTCCGCTACCGGTTCTCCAGAACTGGTCAGAACCTGCTGAATACCCACCTCTGCTGCAGCCGTTCTTCGTATGTTTTAGTCTCCAGGCATTCGATTGTCTTAGTTGCTCTTCTTTGAACTTTTTCCAAAGTCTCAACATCTGAGGGGCTGCCACAGATAAGAGGAGGTCGAAACACCAGAAGGCAGGATAAGTAACCATGGATGGAAAATAATCAAGGAGAGAAACAACTTAGAACTAAGGAGAAATTTCCTGACAGCGAGAACCATTAATCTGTGGAATGACTTGCCACTAGAAGTTGTGGGTGTTCCAACACTGGAAGTTTTAAAGAAGAGATTGGAGAACCATTTGTTTGAAATGGGGTAGGGTTTCTGTCAGTATATTCATGAACTGGAATAGAGTGTGGTAACAAGGTCAGCCAATGAATAGGCATAGCAACTAAATCAGCTAAAGAGGATAGTTTGGAAACTGAAACTTGAAGTAGCCTAGGCTGGAAACTGAAACTAAAAGTTGCCTAGGTGTGGCTCTATATTAAGCTCTGCAACTCTGCAGCTATGTTGAGCTCTGAGTCTGTCTATTGAAGATGAAGCTAACTTGCTTGCTTGCTGAAGACTGGAGCTCTGCTCTGAACTTGCAACATGTTTCTGTTTGAGTTTGCTGCATGTTGGAGACATCTACAACTGGTCTGTAAAATCTACTTATGTTTATAAAGATGTTAAATGAAGCGTCAGCCATCTGTGTTTATTTTTCTGGCACTGAATTATCGCTGCAAAACTCTCAATAGTTTCTTGAGCAGGGTTTCATTTTATCAACCTCGGAAGGTCCCTTCCAACTCTTATTATTCGGAAGAATTAGGGACGAGGGGGAATTTATGGCTTGCCTGTGTTCAAAGATGCCGAGAGACGTTTCCTGAAATGCAAAATCTGAGGAAAAACAAACCTCTCCCAAAATAAACACGGCCAGCCTGGGAAATAGGAGGGAGGAGAGGAACCCAACTTCCTCTAGCATAGTTTGGCCTCTGGCCTCCAGGCACTGAAGGAATATTTGATTTGGATAAGATGACCGGAAGTTTCCTCCCCAGGCACAGCGGTGGTGAACTTGGTGGTCTTGTCTACAGGTATGTCCTCAACTTATGACCACAACTGAGCCCAAAGTTTGCATTGCTAAGCAAGGCAGTTGTTGAGTGGATTTTGCCTCACTTTACGACTGTTTTGCCACCATTTTTAAGTGAATCATTACAAAATAGAGAATAGAAAATAGAATAGAATGGAATAATAGAACTGAGTAGAGTATATAATAGAATAGGAAAGAATAGAATAGAATAGAATCGAATATAGAATATAATTCAGGAATAGAATAGAATGGAATAGAAATTTTTATTGGGAATAGAATAGAAATCTTTAGAATAGAATAGAATAGAATAGAATAGAATAGAACACATTATAGAATAGAATAGAATTCAGGAATAGCATAGCACAGCATAGAATAGAATAGAAAAGAATTCAGAAATAGAATTCAGGAATAGAATAGAAATTTTTATTGGGAATAGAATAGAAATCTTTAGAATAGAATAGAACACAATATAGAATAGAATTCAGGAATAGAATAGAAATCTTTATTGGGAATAGAATAGAAATCTATAGAATAGAATAGAATAGAATAGAATAGAATAGAATAGAATAGAACAGAACAGAACACAATATAGAATAGAATAGACTTCAGGAATAGAATAGAAATCTTTATCGTGAATAGAATAGAAATCTATAGAATAGAATAGAATAGAATAGAATGTAGAATAGAATAGAAAAGAATTCAGGAATAGAATTGAATTGAATTCAGCAATAGAATCGAATTCAGGAATAGAATCGAATAGAAATCTTAATTGGGAATAGAATGGAAATCTTTAGAATAGAAAAGAATTCAGGAATAGAATTAGAATGGAATAGAATTCCAGAAGCTCTAGTTTATGAAACTTTTGAAAAGCTGAATATAATACAGGTAGTCTCAATTTACCAAGTTCAGATATCTGGCCACTCGTATTTATGACGGTTGTGATCGCCTTTTGACACCTTCTGACAACCACAGTCAACAACCGTGTTACTAACTTAACCCCTGCAACGATTCACTTTAACAATTGTGGCAAGAAAGATGGCAAAAGGGGGCCCAGCTCACCTGTCTCACTTAGCGATGGAAATTTTGGGCTCAATTGCGGCCATAGGTCGAGGACTACCTGTATCCCCCCAATAAACTGCTCCGCAGTTTCAGCAGATTTTATTTTGGGGGGGCAGAAAAAAGCAAACCAACACTACCTTTTGTGTTTTTTGTCCATTTCATTTGCAATCCAATTTATAGATCCTATGTTTGGGCCTGTGGCCAGAGGAGTCTTTTGCGGCTTGTTTGCAAAACTTTCACATCTGGGCATCTTTTCCAGGGGGGCCCTTAAGTTTGGAAAAATATGACTTCAGATCCTATTTCTTTAAAAAAAAAAAGTCAAAATAAAAATAAAAAGCACATAACTGCGTCTGGGTGGGAGAAAGAAAAAAACACAGATTTTTTATGAGTTGAGATCATGAGCCTTCACAGATATTTCCACAAACTCCCCATGTGGTTAAATCAATGGGTGTTAAAATATTGAAGCTGGTTTGAAAGGGGAGGATGAACTTTTTCTGAACGGGACGGGGAAACAAAAACCATATGCCTGAAAACACAGGCCTGGTTTCAATTTATATCCAGCCTAAACAATCCCCAGAAAGGAATTGATTGTTTTTTCTAAGTTGGCTTGGAAGAGATTTTAAAATGACAACCGAGGGGTTTTGCTGCAAACAACTGATTAAAGAGAAGAACAGAGGCAAGCAAGAATGCTTCTCATCCAGATTGTGCAAAGTTGGTTTTGCTGCAAACAAGAGAGACAGAAAAAAAAGGGCTAAAAATTCAGTTTCCGGTTCCTATTTCCAGCGAAAGCGAAGAAATATTTTATACAGTCTGGAACCCCAGGAAGGAATCAGTAATACAAAAAAAATAAATAAATAAAGACAAAATATATGATGGTCTCATGAGACGTGCTCAGTTGGTGGGCTGCAGCCAGTTCTGTGAGCGCACGCTTCGTGCGCGCATGCACACTTCGCGCTCACGGAGCATATAACAGTTATTTCAGTGATGGTAAACCTATGGCACATGTGCCACAGGTTGCACGCACAGCCCTCTCTGTGGGCACGCCATCCGTTGCTCTAGCCCAGCTCCACTGCGCATGCGTGCGCCTCCTGCCAGCCAGCTGCTCTTCGGGTCTCTGCCGTGCATGCACAGGGGCAGCGCCTTCACCGATCTCCAGAGTTTCCCCGCCTGCATGCCCTACCTTTCTCCCCCCCCCAGAGTGTCCTAGCTTTCTCCTGCATTCCTGCCGCCCTGCCTTCCCCGATCTCCACAGGTTCCACCCTCTGCAGATGCCTCTCCGTGGCAGGAACTGAGGAGAAGGCCTGGGCATGTGGGGAGAGAAACTGTGAAGCCAAAACAGGGTCCAGGGAGCAGGCGTGGGGGGGGCCACATGTGCAGGGAGCGCTTGCATTGCATTTTGGGGATTGGGGCATGCGCGTGTGCATTTGCATGCACCGCTTGCACTTTGGGCACTCGGCACCAAAAAGGTTAACCATCACTGAGCTATTTGAACCTCTCCAAACTCATGTTCTAACCTTCCCCAGTGAGAAGAACAGCTGAGGCACGGTAATCCAAAATCATCTGAGCTGCAAAAGAAGGAAATGTAAGGCAGGATAGGGAAGGGGTGGGTGGACAGGGCCATCTGATCATAGTTTGTATCGGTTCGCTAAAACTGGTGCGAACCGGCAGCAGCCCAACACTGGACATGCTTAACCTCCGATCCCTCCTCTCTTCCCTGCTCCAATGGCTGTGTAGCTATAGCCAGACAGTCCTCAGATAACAGATAATCAGAGTCAAAAGGGACCTTGTAGGGCATCTAGTCCAACCCCCTGCCCAAGCAGGAGACCCTACACCATTTCTGACAGAGGGCAGTCCAGTCTAAAGTCTCAAGTGATGAAGCTCCCACAACTTTTGAAGGCAACTTCTGTTCCATGGGTTGATTGTCCTGTCAGAAAGTTTCTCCTTATTCCCAGGTTGAATCTCTCCTTGATCAGTTTCCATCCATTAAGTCTCTCTCTCACTCTCTCCCCCTGAGAATGGAGCTGGAGACGGTATCCTGCAAGCCCCAATAAAAAATGATCGATCGGTAGGAAAATGGGGTGGGGAATTTTCCTGCACTTTTGGGATTTTCCCAGGGTCTCTGGTCCATGGGATTTAAAATTATGAGTTTAGTAGTCCCTGAGGTCCAAAAGGTTGGCCACCCCTGTTCTAAGAGAGTGGTGTAAGGAATCACAAATGATGGTTACGCATCTTCACTGGAAGTCTTGACCAGAAATGAACTGACATTGACTGATATAACTGGACGATTGTTAGAAGAAGCAAGAAGGAGGTGTGATCGGAGCTGCCATCTCTCTATAAATACTGGTGGGGAGGTGTGGTGTGCTGGCTCTGTTGTAAGCGGGTTGGTTGGCTGTGTTGTTACTTCTTGATTGGTTGATGGAGTTGATGTTTGCAGATTGGTTGGCTTTTTTGTAAGACCCTGTGTGGCTGGGGTACTGGCTGTGTGTCTATCCTCAACCTCAAACCTCAGGATGTTACAACACAGCCAACGACCCAGGAGATTACAGCACAAGACCCAGGATGTCACAACAATAGAACTCAGAAGGTCATCACACAGCCCATTACCCAGGTTGTTACAACACAAAAGGCTGAGACACACAGCCAGTACTCCAGCCACACAGGTTCTTACGAAAAAGCCAACCAATCTGCAAAGATCAACTCCATCAACCAATCAAGAAGTAACAACACAGCCAACCAACCTGCTTACAACAGAGCCAGCATATATATATATATTTGTTTTCATAGATTTTCACGGGTAAAGGTATGTAGGTCTTGGTGTATTCGGGTCTTGCCCCGTGTAAGATTGAGAGTGTCTTGGCAACGTTTCGACGAAATCTCATCCGTCATCTTCAGGCTGGTGTCTTCAGCTTCGTTCTTCTGGGAGAAGTGTGTGATTGTGGCTGTTTTTCCCTTTTAAACTCCCGAGTTGGCTGTGTTGTTACTTCTTGATTGGTTTGTGGAGTTGATGTATGCAGATTGGATGGCTTTTTTATAAGACCCTGTGTGGCTGAGGTACCGGCTGTGGATGTCACAACAATAGAACTCAGAAGGTCATCACACAGCCCATTACCCAGGTTGTTACAACACAAAAGGCTGAGAGACACACAGCCAGTACCTCAGCCACACAGGGTCTTATGAAAAAGCCAACCAATCTGCATACATCAACTCCATCAACCAATCAAGAAGTAACAACACAGCCAACTCTGGCAGTATAAAAGAGAAAAACAGCCACTATCACACACCTCTCCCAGAAGAACGAAGCTGAAGACACCAGCCTGAAGATGACGGATGAGATTTCGTCAAAACGTTGCCAAGATACTCTCAATCTTACACGGGACAAGACCCAAATACACCAAGACCTACATATATATATATATATATATATATGCTCTACATAATTGTTTCCACCTATGTAATTAGAAATTCTTTCATCTGCTCCTTCTTTGATGATCTAGTGCCTGGCTGGTCGTTCCAATTCTTCATTGTATGAGAATTCAGTCCCCTTTTAAATTATGCCTTAAAAAACATAAATGGGGGACAGCTGGAGTTTGGTTTTGTTCTTCTGACGTTTCTCATTTCGAATGAATGGCTTGGGGGGAAAAACACAACCATCAATCAGGATAATCAAAAACACAGCAGGAGCAGCTTTGTGGATATTGCAGCATAAGATGGGTCTCCAATTTAAGAACGACAAAGATGATAGTGAGTCTGGAGGCTTAATTGTATGATGAATGGCTACGTGAACTAGTTATGTTTTAGCCTGATGAAGGAAAGATTGAAGGGAGACATAATAGCAGTCTTCCAATATTGGTGGATCTGTCACAGAAAAAAAGGGGTCAACCTATTCTTCGATCCACCCAAAGGCAGGACAAGAAGCAACGGGTGGAAACTCATCAAGGAGAGAAGCAACCTAGAACTAAGGAGGAATTTCCTAACAGTGGAAACAACTAACAGTGGAATGGCTTGCCTTCAGAAGTTGTGGGTGCTTCATCACTGGAAGTCTTTAAGAAGGGATTGGGCAGCCATCTGACTGAAATGGTATAGGGTCTCCTGCTTTAGCAGGATGGGGGCGATGGCTCAGGGGTTAAAGATGCTGAACTTGTCAGTTGGAAAGTAGACAGTCGAGATTTGAGTCCCAAACGCTCACTGATGGGGTGAGTTCCCGTCCCTTGCTCCAGCTCCCGCCCACCTCACAGTTTGAAAGTAAAGGAGATGAAGATGGCCCAGTGGTTAAAGAGCCTGATTTTGCTAGCTGTGAAGCTGATAGTTGAGGTTTGAGACCGAGCACAACGCAACGGGCGAGCTCCCGTCCCTTGCTCTAACTCCTGACCACCTTGCAATTCGGAAGTAAAGGAGGTGAGATGGCTCAGTGGTTAAAGAGCCTGATTTTGCTAGCTGTAAAGCTGATAGTCGAGGTTTGAGACCCGAGCACAACGCAACGGGAGAGCTCCCGTCCCTTGCTCTAACTCCTGACCACCTTGCAATTCGGAAGTAAAGGAGGTGAGATGGCTCAGTCATTAAAGACCCTGATTTTGCTAGCTGTGAAGCTGATAGTCGAGGTTTGAGACCCGAGCACAACGCAACGGGCGAGCTCCCGTCCCTTGCTCTAACTCCTGACCCCCTTGCAATTCGGAAGTAAAGGAGGTGAGATGGCTCATTGTTTAAAGACCCTGATTTTGCTAGCTGTGAAGCTGATAGTCGAGGTTCGAGACCTGAATGCCATGCAACGGGGTGAGCTCCCATTCCCTGCTCCAGCTCCTGCCCACTTCGCAGTTCGAAAGTAAAGGAGGTGAGATGGCTCAGTCATTAAAGACCCTGATTTTGCTAGCTGTGAAGCTGATAGTCGAGGTTTGAGACCCAAGCACAATTTATCAGGTGATCTCCCATCCCTTGCTCCAGCTCCTGCCCACCTAGCAGTTTGAAAGTAAAGGAGATGAGATGGCTTATCGGTTAAAGACGCTGATTTTGCTAGCTGTGAAGCTGACAGTCGTGGTTTGAGACCCGAACACCACGCAATGGGTGAGCTCCCATCCCTTGCTCTAGCTCCTGCCCACCTAGCAGTTTGAAAGCATGCAAATGTGAGTAGATAAATAGGTACCACTTTGGTGGGAAGGTCACAGCATTCCGTGCGTCTTTGGCATATAATCATGCTGGCCACCTGACCACGGAAAATATCTTTGCACAATGCTGGAAATGGAGATAAGAGCCATGCCCTAAAGTCGGACTCAGACTGGACAAGGAAATCTTTTCCTTTTTATCTTGCTTGAGCAGGGGGTTGGACTGGAAGACCTCTACGGTCCCTTTCCATCCAATGTTTGTATGTTCTGTTTTTTCTGAGCAGCTGATCCTGCCTGACCAATCGTCTGGCTGGAAAAAAAGTCTCACATTTTGGAGGGAGGAAAGAAAACAAGCCTTTTGGACACAATCTGAAAACTACAGATGTGCGAGTGTTTCCTTCCCAGCTTCTTGGCTTAACTGTGAAGTTAGCAAACTACTAATCTATGCTTGTGCCAGAGTTTGTGCTTCAGCTTAAAACCAAATCAGCTCCCAGACAGAAGTTTCCAGAACCCTGCCAGCTGTTGGGCTCCTGTTTTGTTTTTTTGCATTTTATAAATACGTTGTTTTACAGTTGACAGCTGCTGTCCGTGACCGGACAATCTCCTCACCCAGTCTGAATTCTACACCTCAAAACGACGCCAGCTTTTTGTAAGAGTGGATGATGGGCAGTCCTTGAGTTACAACAGTTTGTTTCGTGGTCGTTCCACATGATATACCGTAGCGGCCAAAACTGTGGAAACCTTTTGGGAAAAGTGTATTTTTATGCCATCACTACCAAACAGGGACATCTTGGTCTCATCACTCCAAATAACACTGTCCCATTGTTCCCCTGTCCAGGTGACATGGGTTTTAGTCCAGTTTAGTCTTTTCAACCTTTGTTTGGGAGATAAAAGTGGCTTTTATTTTGTGGAATTCTAGATTTTAGGCCAAATTCCTGCAGTCTGCGCCGATCAGTCCTTGCACTCAACTTCACATTGCATTGCGCCATTTCATCTTGTATACACCCAGATGATTCTCTTCTATCACATAGGCACAGTCTCTTAATTCTTCCATCATCACTTTCTGGGCAACCAGTCTACTCTTTGCACCATTACTTTAATTTTATTACGTTTCACAAGCTAACTAAATGAAAGAACCCGAAAAAAAACCCAACCAACTTCATAGCGATCACATAAACACACTAACAAATGTCCTCTTCTCAGCTTCAATACATGACATCAATAAGTGAATCCTACTGTCATCTGATTGGCTCATTGCCGAAACCAGATGACACCTGATTGGCTCTCTAAGCACTCATGCTCATTGGGTACAATCAGATGAAGGAAAGCTACCTGATAAGCAAGTTGTGCTTCCTTTTTTCTGGTTCTTTGGCTGTAGCTTTTCATAGAATACAGATAATTGAGCAAACTTCGTTGCATTACAATCTTGATTAAATTATCTTTCCATTGATATATAATTTTATGGTACGACTTGGTGTTATTAGCCATCAAACCTCAAAAATATACTTTTCCCAAAAGGTTTCCACAATTTTGGCCACTACTGTAGAGACTGGGAGCAATGGATTTGTGCAGAGCAGGCCCTTAGAGTTCCTAGGAAGTTCCCGACTTACAAAAGTTCGTTGAGTGACCGTTTGAAGTTATGACGTTGAAAAAAGTGACTTATCCCCATTTTTTCCACACTTGCAACCATCGCAGTATCCCTGCGGTCACGTGATCGAAATTCAGGCGCTTGGCAATGGACTTGTATTTATGAGTTGTTGCTGCAGTGTCCCAGGATCACGTGATCTCCTTTTATGACCTTCCAACAAGCCAAATCGATGGGGCAGCCAGATTCGCTTAACGACGGTCTTACTACCGTGTTTCCCCGAAAATAAGACCCTGTTGGACAAGGACAGGGAAGCTCATCTGCACTCATCTGAAAGAAGGACATGGAGCAGAACCGTTACAGGGCAGGGAAAAAAAATGCAATTAATGTTGCAGAAAACATTTGCTGAATTGGACTGGCTGGTAATTTGAGTCACGGGAGATGAAAATCGGCCGTGAAATATTTGTTTTAAATTCATTTCCGGAGAAGTGTGGAAAACCTGACATGTTATGGGAAGCATTAAGGTGGCACCAGCCCTTCTCGCTTCGGAGAGCAAGGGCCAAACATTTTGCACTGGACTGATCTTTAAATTTTAAATGAACAGATTTGATAGAGTTCAAAGGGACCTTGAAGGTCATCTAGTCCAACACCCACCCACCCAAGCAGGAGATCCTACACCATTTCTGACAAATGGCAGGCCAGTCTCTTCTTGAAAGCCTCCAGTGATGAAGCTCTCACAAATTAAAATTGATCTTGATTGTTCACTGACAATTGAGTTGACTACAATTGAGTTGACAACAAATGTGATACAGCGTTTCTCCAAAAATAAGACCCTGTCTTATAGTTTTTTGCCACCACAAAAGGCACCAGATCTTATTTTCGGAGTATGTCATCCACTCGCTAACCTCACTTGCGCACATCGTCCCCCAGCCTCCTTTTGCTGTCAGAGGCCTTCAGGATCTTCTTCTTCTGCGACTGGCAAGGCTTTCCTGAAGGCCTCTGCAGACAATACAAGAGCTTTGGATCGATCCAGAGCTTTCTTATCAGCTACAGAGGCCTTCAGGAAAGCCTAGCCAGCCTTGCCGGCTGCAGAAGAAATGGGCCAGCAAGGCAGGTATTGGGGGATGCGAGACCTGTCTACAACTGTCCAAAGGTAAGTAGTAGGGCAGCTCCATCCCCCCATCCCCAACCTAGTTTAATTTTCACCCGTCCACTCTGGAAAGGCCAGGATCTTAATTAGGGCTTATTTTGGGGTAGGGCTTATATTGGGCGCTTGTGTAAAAAATCAAGCTAGGACTTATATTCAGGGCAGGTCATATTTTCGGAGAAACAGGGTAAAACAACGGCGGCGATTCACTTGAACACCCAGGGCAAGGAAAGTGGTAAAATGGGGCAAAACTGACATAATGACTGTCTCGTTTCATAACAAAAACTCTGGGCTCAATTGTGGCCATTAAGTCGAGCTGTACCTGTTATTTTCTTAAATAAAAAAATAAACAAACCTGGTCCTGTGCCACGAATGGCTTTTATAGCTTTGAATTGGACCCAGATTTAGCAATTTAGCAACCAACACAGGCGCCTCAGTGATCTGTAAGAGACACCAATTCATCCCTCGGGATTCAAGGACTGGGCTAGAAAGCACTTTAAAAGAAAAAAAAAAAAATGTTCCGCAAAGTTTTATATCAGAATTCATATCAGAGAGACGGGCAGCGAAGCCCATCCGAGGGCGCCCTCTGCAGTGAGAACTAAGACATGAGACTTCAAACAGACATTTGTTGTTGTTTTTGGGTTTCAAACTTCAGCCAGTGGCGAATTCTGTCTACTGGTGGTTTAATTATACAAAACACTAAAATCACAATATAAAAATATCGACACAAAATCGTATTAGAGCTTTC
Organism: Naja naja; assembly: GCA_009733165.1. Taxonomy (NCBI): domain Eukaryota; kingdom Metazoa; phylum Chordata; class Lepidosauria; order Squamata; family Elapidae; genus Naja; species Naja naja. Next base: position 58,483,736 of record CM019152.1, on the reverse strand, counting down.
GAGGAGCGCCTACTTAAAGTAGTACTTCAGCACCGAAAACAAAACAAACAAAACACCAAAACGGAACAAAAACAAAAAAAAAACTCCAGAACGAGAACCGAACCAAAAAACAAACAGCAGTTCAACCGAAGGGCCGTTATATACAAGATACTTCCAAAAATCGTAAAATGCTTATTTATAATGAAATCTATACAAAAGCGATAAAAACTTCCTATGTACAGTTTTTGTGTGTGGATACACATACATTCTCTCTCTCTCTCTCTCTCACGCACACACAAACACACACACAACACCTGTATAAAAGCGGTGTCTTCATTATTAAGATTTTTTTTTCCTTGTTTTCTTTTTAATCTGGACTTTTGATAAAAACCCCGATGTATTTCCTGTGCAAACTAAAACTATTTGTCCGAAGAAGAAGGATCCCTTTTAAATACAGTTCAAACGAAATTATTAAAAGGCTAAAATGTACATTTTTAAAGTCTCCCGCATAATCGTATGAAAAATTGTGTGGTTGTTTTTTCTTTTTCTTTAAAAAAATGCCTTTAAAGAAGGATTAGACGAGTCCAAATCTTTACGCTCGCACCCGAATTCTAATCTCAGATGTCCGATGTCTTCCACGTTAGACCAATTCTCGTTTCACAGCTTAAATATGAAAAGGTATCGAACAGGTCCTGGTTCTGTTACCCAGATCAGGAGTGGGGAAATTGAAATATTCTAGATAAATAAAAGCAGGTTTAATATGGGGCTTTGTGAAAAGTTCAATTTGTGGTTCATAAAAACAAAATAATAACAACCTGCAAAAAATAAGGGAAGAGAAGCAACAACAGAGCGTGGCATCCAAAATTTGAGATTTTGGGGACCGTGTGTTTTGTTTTAAAGGCTAACATTTTGAAATTGACTTCTGTTTTGTTTTAAAGGATATTTTGAAACTGATTTCCATTTTGTTTTAAAGGCTAATATTTTGAAATTGACTTCCATTCTGTTTTAAAGGCTAATATTTTTGAAATTGACTTACGTTCTGTTTTAAAGGCTAATATTTTGAAATTGATGCGTTTTGTTTTAAAGGCTAACATTTTGAAATTGACTTCCGTTTTTTTTAAAGGATATTTTGAAATTGACTTCCGTGTTGTTTTAAAGACTAATATTTTGTAATTGACTTCCGTTCTGCTTTAAAGGCTAAATATTCTGAAATTGACTTCTGTTTCGTTTTAAAAGCTAATACGTTAAGATTTACTTCGAAACAAACAAAAGAGAAGCAGTGTCCTACTCTGCTTCTCCCTGCGTACAACAGCATGTCTGAACGCTCCTCCCTGCGATTGGTTTTAAGAGAAACAGGCTTCGACCTTTAAAACAAAATCACTCTTTGTAATGAAAATGTGTCCACCAGCAAATTCCGGTTTGTGGCTTCGGGAGAGAATAGGGAAGGTTAGTTTGGTGGCTGTTGCTGTTTTTTTAAAAAAACAAATAAAAAAAAACCCACCACAATATTTCAATAGAAAATCCAGAATGTCGTAGCAAACGAAACTTCAATATACCATAATGGGAAAAAAAAATATAATTAAAAAAAAATCACTGCGTGTCCTTTTTGCTTTCTTGCCTTCAATGAAAATACATTCTACTGTCGTCGGGTTGCCCCCAGACTGGACGTGAGGCCTCGCTCGCCCAAACCGTTTTGCGATCCTGGTCTCGCCAATACTGTCGCCACGAACAAGGCTGGATGTCAGCCTGTTCGAAGACCTCGGATAGGCCAAAGTGCTTCTTACAACTGAGATAAGAGCTTCCCGGATACCAACAGCCACAGGCAGGCCTTCGGCGGGTTTGCCTTAAAGTGCATCGCAGCCTCTGAAACGCGCTAGGTCTGTTCCGAACTCTGCATCGGGCTGGTCTCCGTCCCGTCTTCGTTGCTGCTGTCCATGTCCTGTTCCATGACGGTGTCTTCCTCGTCAAGGCGTTGACTGGTGAAGTTGTTCATCTCCAGAAGACCGCTGGGCTCGACCACCACGTTGGAGGTGGAATGGCAGGCCACCGAATACTGCGGGATTGTCTGGAAAGAGGGGGATGGAAATAGGTTAGGAAGCCTTTGGGCAAAGGACAGTCTAGAACAGTGGTGGCTAAACTTTTTGGGCTGTTGTGCCAAAATTTGTGTGTGCGCTTGCGCGCCAGCACCCGGAGGACAATGCGCACATCCCCTCCATGCCTCCCACACATGCAATTCTCCGCCCCCCACTAGCCCCTTACCTGCACTGTGCCTCCCAGCTGATTTTTGGCCTGCCAGAGGCTTGAACGAAGCCTCTGCAGCCTTTGGAGGCCAAAAAACGGGTCCGTTTTGTCACTTCTGGTATTTCCGGAAATACAGGAAGTGATGAAACGGACCTTTTTTTCAGCCTCCAAAAGTTGCAGAGGCTTCTCTTGAGCTTCTGGGAGGCCAAAAAAGGCCTCAAACGGGCCGAAAATCAGCTGGGAGGCACGTGCATGTGCAGTGAAGTAAATCTGCCTGGGCCTCGCATGCCCGCACATATGGCTCTGCATGCCACCTGTGGCACACATGCTATAGGTTCACCATCACGGGTCTAGAATATGGGTCACCAACCTTTTGGACCTCAGGGACCACTAAATTCATAATTTTAAATCCCGCGGACCACTGATATGATCTGCCTCAAGGATCTGCTGGGTGGGTGTAGGTGGTCATGTGACTGGGTGGGCATGGCCAACTCGATGTCATTCATGTCGAGAGGTGCCTCGCCAGCCTCTACTCGCCCCTCCGCTCCCAATCACTCCTTGCCTGCCCGCCCGGGCTCCTTAGGGCCCCAACAGGAAGCAGTTGTTGGAGCTAAGCAGCCACCATGAGCAAGAGTTGGCAAAAGAGCTGGCTCAGTTCAAATTGGATCTGACCGAGAAGGAGGCTCAGCAGAAGCACCTCACTGAGGCCTACAAGCATAGGCATTCCAAGCAGAGGGAAGACCTGCAGGAGTGCAAGGCCAGGTACTGGCACCTAGAGGCTCAGTGGGCTGAGATGGTCAGCCAGTTCCAGGCCATGATGCAGTCCCACTGGAACGAGGCCTCTGGCTCTTCGCCACCAGTGGCCCTTCCCTTTGCACCAGGACCCCAAGTCGGAATTTCTGCCCTCTTCCAATGAGCACAAAAAGACCCCGAAGGGGGAGACTCTCTGCAGCAACACAAACGTTCATTGCACATATCAGCCAAGGGGCCATAGTTTGAGGACCCCTGATTTAGTGCAATATAAAAAATACAAATAATTATTCTCCAGACCACCAACATCTTCTCACGGACCACAGTTGGTGACCGCTGGTCTAGAACAATGGTCACCAACCAGTGGGCCAGGGACCACTGGTGGTGCGTGAGAAAATTTTGGTGGTCTACAGAGAAATGTCCCCTCCCACCCAAAGCTATTAATCCAGGCTGCACGGGAACACAAGGCTGCGCTGCACACATGGCCCTCGGGAACACAAGGCTTGCATTGTGAACAACACGAGGTAGTGAGGGGAGGGGGAAAGGGCAGAGCAGGGGAACTCACCCCACGTGCCTCGCCTGGCCACCGGGTTGCTTCTTTCCAGTTCTTTCTTCTTCTGCTTTTGGCTGCATGCAAGGAAAGCAGCAAAAGTCTTTCTTTCTCTTCCCCAAACTCCGCCAGAAATGAGTATTTGGGACCCTGCAAGGCCTCCTGCTCCAAGAGGCTGTGCTGGCAAAGACTCATTCCTGGTGGAGTTTGGGGGAGAGAAAGAAAGACTTCTGCTGCTTCTGCTGTTTTCCTTGCACGAAGCCAAAAGTCTCTCTCTCTCTCTCCCCCTGAGAACAGAGCTGGAGACGGTATCCTATGATCCCTAATAAAGAACGATCGATCGGTAGGAAAACGGGGTGGGGAATTTTCCTGCAGACTTTTTTTTGGATTTTCCCAGGGTCTCTGCTGCTTTCTGTAGAGACCCTGGGAAAACATCAGCAAGCCACCCTCAGTCAAAATTAATATTAGTGGTCCATGGGATTTAAAATTATGAGTTTGGTGGTCCCTGAGGTCCAAAAGGTTGGATCTGGAGTGCAGGACTGTCCTGGAAAATGTAAGGGGCCAGGCCCACGTCGCTTTGGCCCAGCCTACCCAGTGCGAAGAGGAAACACGCCAGCAGTTTGGGGAGTGACGTCAAGCTGGCCACGCCCACCCAGTTGGCCACACCCACCCAGCCCCACGACGTCAACCACAGCCCTGATGTGGCCCTCAATGAAATCAAGTTTGACACCCCTCTTGGGTGTCGAACTTGAGTCGAGCGGTGAAACTGTACAATCACCGGTTGAGGGAACTAGGAATCGATAAAGAGTTGTGGTGGTGCAGTGGTTAGAGTAGAGTACTGCAGGCTATAACTCCTTGCTCACTCCAGGAGTAAGATTCTGAGCAATCCTTCCCTCCTTCTGAGGTCAGTGAAATGAGGAGCCAGATGGTTGGGGGCGATAGGCTGACTCTGAAAACCGCTTAGAGAGGACCAGTAAGCACTGTGAAGCGGCATGTAAGTCTAAGAGCTAGTGCTAAGTAGAAAGGAAGGAAGGAAGGAAGGAAGGAAGGAAGGAAGGAAGGAAGGAAGGAAGGAAGGAAGGAAGGAAAATGATAATAAAGGTATCCTATCCTATCCCTAGGACCAAACTAGTGGACCAATTATGTGCAGAGAGCATCAAGGAACTAGATAAGTCTAATCAAACAAAGAACAGGACAAGAAGCAATGGATGGAAACTCATCAAGGAGAGAAACAACCTGGCATTAAGAAGAAACTTCCTCACAGTGAGGACAATTAACCAGTGGAACAGCCTGCCACCAGAAGTTGTGGGAGCTCCATCACTGGAGGTTTTTAAGAAGAGACTGGACAGTCATTTGTCTGAAATGTTTTAGGGTCTCTTGCTTAAACCGGGGGTTGGATTAGAAATAATAAAACAAACAAGTAAAATAATAAAAATAAAATAAATCTATATATATAAAAGTGAAATACCACCCACACATCATAACAAAATCTCCAGTACCTACAAACTTGAAATTTGGCACCTATGTTCCTCTTGGCTTCTAGGGGCTCTCTAAGAAAGGATTTTTCAAAATGACCATCAGAGCATTAGTATTTCCTATATTATTATTATTAACACGCTCTGATGCTAAGGAGTTCTACTCCCCCTCCCCACCTGAAAAGAAATCTCTTCCAAAGGCAAAACATAAGCAGAAGAGTTTCAGTTTCAGAAGCACCAAGCAGCTTTAGTACAGAACAGTCGAACTAAGCCATGCCCAGGCTCCTTGCTGTCCCCTCCTTGCTCAAACAGCATATACTGTTTCACTTTCTAAACAGCCCTCAACTCTCTCACACACTGACAGGACGCTAGCCAGATGAATAGTGATGGATGCAGGTAGGCAGAGGCAGAATTTTTTCTCCTTATTTTCCTCCCTAAAAACTAAGCCTCACCCCATAGTTTCGTAGCGAAGCACGGGTATCGAGCAAGATATAATATAATATAATGTAATGTAATATTTAATACAATATATTATAATATAATACAATATATTATATTATAAGGATATAATATAAAATAATGTAATGTAATATATTATACAATATATTCTATTCTATTCTATTCTAACATAACCTAACACAATACAATACAATAATATAATATAATAAATATAATATATACAATATATATTATAGTATTATAATAATATAATATAATAGCATCAAATCAGTTGAACACTCAGGACCCTAAGGGCTTCATTCCTGCCTTACCTGGATCAGGATTTCAGCCGCCAGTTCTTCGGCTTTGGGGGCAGCGACGTTCTGGATACGGATGAACTGGCTGGCGGTGGGGGGAGCCAGGGGGTTCGGCTTCCTCTCCTGGAGAGGCAGCCCTGTGCCAGGAGGGCTCGAATTCGAGTCCAAGGTTTTCACCTGCTGCAAGACGGAAGCCTTTCCCATGGTGGGTGCCCCTCCCGGGGCTGCCTTCAGCACGGAGGTGGGGGTCAACTCTGCCTCGCCCGGAGGGTGGGCCGGGGGGCAGCCCTTGCGTGCAGCCTCCCCTCCAGCGCTGGGCTCGATCTGGGCCTCCATCATGGACATCTTCAAAATGTCCGCCACCGCGGTCTTGGCGGCCAGCTGGCCGGGAAACAAGGTTGGGAGGGGAGGGGTCACCTTGGAGACCATGGGGGGCTGATGCCCTTCAAAGGTGATCTTTGTAACAGAAGATCCTTGGGTGATGATGGGCTGGTGCACCTGAAAATCAAAGGGAGATGGCACACTTGTTACAGGCGGGGTAAATTCACATCACAGGTAGTCCTTGACATATGGCCCTCGTGGATGTCAGGGTTCCGGCGATTGCCCTAATTAAAGCATGAGCCTCGAGCCAAGCTTCAAAAGAATCCAAATGTGATGACCCCAAAGGGCGTGGCACAAAGGCAACACAGTCACATAAGCAAGAAGAGTCCCTCCTCCAACTTCGCATCCAATGTCCAGGTTAACTCGTCCTTTCGTCCTTCCATGGTTGGTAAAATGAGGACTCAGATTGTTGGGGGCAAGAGGCTGACATTGTAAATCATTTAGAGAGGAAGAGAGGGAGGGAAGAAGGAAAGAAGGATGGATAAACATTAGGGAGGAAGAGAAGGAAGGAGCAAGAAAGGAAGAAAGGAAGACAGGCATTAGGGAGGGGGGAGGAGGAAGGAAGGAAGGAAGGAAGGAAGGAAGGAAGGAAGGAAGGAAGGAAGGAAGGAAGGAAGGAAGGAAGGAAGGAAAGAGCCGTGGTGGCACAGTGGTTAGAATGCAGTATTGTAGGCTGACTTTGCCGACTGCCAGCAGTTCGATCCTTACTGGTTCAAGATTGACTCAGTTGTCCTGGGCAAAAGGTTCATAGCATAGGTGGTCCTCGCCTTATTTATTTATTTATTATTTATTTATTAATGGGACTTGTATGCCGCCCCATCTCCGAAGACTCGGGGCGGCTCACAGTTAAAAGACAGTAACAATAAATAGTTAAAAAGAAATTAAACTAAAAAGAAATTATGACTGCAATTGAATCTGAACTTTCCATGGCTAAGCGAGATGGTTATTAAGTGAGTTCTGGCCCATTTAGGACCTTCCTTGCCACCATTGCAAAGGGAATCACTGCAGTTGTAAAATCAGTAACACGGTTGTTAAGTGAACCTGGCCTCCTGTTGTGGCCCGCCAGTGGCCAGCAGAATTGGCGGTGGACTCGGGACAGTGAGGAGGTTGGGGAGGAACCTGGGCCAGTCCTGGAGTCTGGGGAAGGCTCGGACGAGGGCTCTGTGTCAGAGGCAGAGATGGGGCCAGGATCCTCTGACAGTTATCAGCTGCCTTCAGAGTCGGAGATCAGTGGGGCAGAAGAACAGCTGGAGCCTGTTCCCAGTGTGCGCATGCACAGAGCTGCCAGAGGAAGGGAAGAGCTAAGGAACAAGGGTCGACTCAGTAAAGGCACAGGTGGACGGGGAATGGCCCCTCCCACAGGGAATAAAGAGAAGCAAAAGGCAAGTGGGATTTGCCAGAGACAATTAGCTCATTTAATTAGTGTGAAGATTTGTTTGTGCCTCTCAGAGACTCCTTGCCATGTTATTTCCTTGCACAGCATTGTGCTTGGAAGCTATTAGCCTGGTAGCTCTCCAAGCCTGGTAAGGTTGTAAGATTTCGAGTGTCAGGACACAGCCCTGGGGTGGACCTGCATCCCCCTCCCCGTCCTCTTGTGGGTCTCACCTGGCTTGTGGGCTGCTTCTCGGGTGCAGCAGGGAGCTGCAGCTGGCTCTGGGGCTGGACATAGATCTTCTGTGCCGTGGGGGCCTGCTGAAGTTTGGGCAGCTGCTGGGTGGCTTTGACGGCCAACACCTGAACCACAGTCTGTTGGGGTTGGGCGACCAAGGTGGGCAGCTGCCTCTCGCGGGCGACGGCCTGCTGTGTGTCCAGCTTGGCGGCGCCCAGATCTTGCTGGAGGGGAGCAAGTTTCTGGTGTCGGATGGAGAGTTGAGGGAGCTGGGGCAGCTTGGCGGCCAGCTGCTCTGCCTGGAGGTGGATGGTCTGCTTCTGCTTGGCTTGGAAGCACTGCAAGGTCTTGACTTGAAGCTGGGTTTGTTCCAGTTGGGCTTGGCTCAGCTTCTGCTGCTTCTGCACCTGAGTCAGGGCCGACCGGTAGAAGAGCCCCGTCTGGGGGTCCAAGGTGTCTTCTACTTCCCCTTCCTCAGTGCCCAGCTGCTCGCTGTGTTTGGTGAAAGCCGTGTGGCTGCTCAAGGCCTGGGAGGCAGGAGAGAGAAGGCTCCGATCAAAAGTACGGCTGGAACCATCCCGAGCACCTCAGAATCTGCTCAAATTACCCCCCGGATCGACTTTAGCCAGCCATGCTTGCCCTACAACCTCACTGGTGGGGCTAACAAATGAATGTAATCAAAAGTTGGTGGGGAATCCCTTGGCCCAATGTGATCTAAGACAGTGGTCACCAACCAGTGGGCCGGGGACCACTGGTGGTCCGCGAAAATTTTTTTGGTGGTCTGCAGAGAAATGTCACCCCCAAAGCAATTAATCCAGGCTGCACGGGAACACAAGGCTGCGCTGCCCACATGAACAAGGCTTACATCGCTTGCATTGTGAACAACACGAGGTAGTGAGGGGAGGGGGGAAAGGATGGAGTGGGGAACTCATCCCATGTGCCCCACGCACCTCACCTGGCCACCGGGCTGCTTCGTTCTACTTCTTCTGCTTTTGGCTTCATGCAAAGAAAGCAGCAAAAGTCTTTCTTTCTCTCCCCCAAACTCCGCCAGAAATGAGTCTTTGGGACCCTGCAAGGCCTCCTGCTCCAAGAGGCTGCAGCAGCAAAGACTCATTTCTGGCGGAGTTTGGGGGAAAGAAAGAAAGACTTCTGCGGCTTCTGCTGTTTTCCTTGCATGAAGCCAAAAGTCTCTCTCTCACTCTCTTCCCTTAAGAATGGAGGTGGAGACAGTATCCTGCGATCCCAAATAAAGAACGATCGATCGGTATGAGAACAGGGTGGGGAATTTTCCTGCAGACTTTTTGGGAGGATTTTCCCAGGGTCTCTGGTCCGCGGGGTTTAAAATTATGAGTTTGGTGGTCCCTGAGGTCCAAAAGGTTGGCGACCCCTGATCTAAGAGGTCCTTCATGCTTTCTGATCAGACTTAAAGCCTGAGATATTTTTATTGGGGATTTTGCCTGAGAACTATAGCAAAGAAATAACATATTTGATTATACATGTATTAACAGCAGCTAGAATTGTATTTATTCAAAATTGGAAAAATGAGAAAATTCCGACGGAGGAGGAGGTGATTAAGAAAATATTGGAATGTGCAGAAACGAGTAAATTGACATTAGAAATTAGAGAGCAAGAAGAAAGGGAGTATTATAAGATTTGGGATCTATTCTATGGATGATTGGACAATGAAGCAAGAAATTAAATGTTACTGTAATAATGATATATTATGATAGACAATGCTGCATAGGCTATAATATGAATGTAACCCAGTAAGATTTGGAATTTGTTTCTAAGGATAGTTGGAAAATGAAGCAAAAATTTAATGATACTGTAATAATGGTATACTATGATACATAATGATGAATAGGTTATAATATGAATGTAAATTCAATAAGAAATGTATACAAATATTATGATGTGCACAAGATATATGTACCCAGTTGACACACTGTATAACTGAAAGGTGGTTTTATTTCTTGTTTTTGTTATAAAATAAAAATAAAAACTTTAAATTAAAAAAAAAAGATGCTTTCTAATCTTGGTTGCTTTTTTGGAGACGTTTCATTACCAAACTAGATAACCTCATCAGTGCTGAAAGGAGGTGGAATTTGCTCTTTGATTTTAGAAAGAGCCGGTATAGTCATACTCCACTCAGCATCAAGGATGCAGCTGTAGAGATGGTCAACAGTATTAAGTATCTGGGGGTGTGGATAACTAACAATCTGAACGGGTCTCTCCCCACGTCACCCTTAGTGAAGTGTGCAAACCAGTGTCTGCATTTCCTGCGTCAGATGAGGAGAGCATGTCTTCCTCCTTCTGTCCTGGCCACTTTTTACAGAGGCATGATTGGGAGTGTTTTAACAAACTACATCCCTGTTTGGTTTGGTGGCACAGTGCCTCAGATAGAAAGTCCCTACAGAGAGTGGTGAGGACAGCAGAGAAGTTGATCGGAAGTTCACTTCCCATTATTCAGGATGCTGCTTACAAGCGCTATGTGCTTACAGCTCAAAGCATTGTCAGAGCCCCCAGTATCTATAGCAAGACTTCCAGATTCTGTAACAGCTTTGTTCCCTATATGCCACTCACAAGATTCATTTTTCTCACCATGTAGAGGTATATACTCTATACTCGTTATGTGTATGACTGCATTCCCACTCATACGAGTAATACTATTACTATATTTGCAGATGATACAACAATGGTGGGACTCATCTCTAGGGGGGGATGAGTCTGCCTACCGAGATGAGGTGGGATGTTTGCTTTCGTGGTGTGGAGACAATAACTTGGTCCTCAACACCAATAAAACCAAGGAGCTTATACAGACATTCAGCCCTTGTTTATCAACGGAGACCGAGTGGAGCAAGTGGCCAGTTTTAAGTTTCTGGGTGTTTACCATAAAAGAGGACCTGACTTGGGATGCTTACATTGCAGCCCTGGTCAAAAGGGCCCAGCAGAGATTATACCACCTGAGACTTCTCAGGAAACAACCACTGAATGAAAAATGCTGGTGACCTTCTACCGCTGCAGCATGGAGAGTACCTTAACTTACTGCACCTATGTAGGGTTTGCCAATTGCAAAGTGGCAGATAGGACAGCACTCCAGAGGGTTAACGTCATTGCCCAGAAGATCATTGGTTGCCCTCTCCCCTCTTTGGAAGACCTTTATAGCTCCCGCTGCCTTAAGAAAGTTCAAAACATCCTCAGAGATCCATCTCATGCTGGGCATCGTTTTTTTGAACTATTACCATCTGGCAGACGGTACAGGATAATAATAAAAACAAGGACAAATAGGCTGAAAAACAGCTTCTATCCCAGAGCAGGAACTCTGTTGAATTCTACTGTATAGTGCAATATTAATGCATTATCAGGGGTTTTCAATTCAATGTATAGAATGTGAAGGATGCGTGTGTTTATTTTCATAGTCATAATGTACACTGAAGATGATATTTAATTTCATTGTATGAGATGCAATGACAATAAAGTAAACTAAACTAAACTATACTTCCAAACTAGACTGTGTTGTTTCTCCATGTCATATAATATATGTGGGTATATGCATAATTTTTTATTTATTTAGCCATGTTTATACAGTGTACATTGGAGATGGTGTCCCTTTGAGATCTGCATGCAATGAAATTTCATTTTAAGGTATGCCGATTAGCGTACATTTGAAGTGACAATAAAATGATTCTAAGTTTAAGTCTTTGGTTTATATACAGGTAGCTTGCTTTGAGAGGATTAAACCCTAGTTCCTTCTAGCCTTGGTGATGTTACCTAGTTTGATAATGAAGAGAGCAAACCCCACCTCCATCTAGCACTGATGTTGTCACCTCGTTTGGTAATGAAATGTCTGCAAGGAAATAAACCAAGGCCACACAATAGTACCCCAGACACCCGTACAATGCTGGCAAGTCCATCACCTTTCCATGGAACACAGCTCACCTGCTGCATGATGTGCGTGATGGCGCCTGCAGAAGAGGTGGGAATGGATTTCACCACGACTGAGGTTTGTGTTGCTGTCTGGGATTGGGCCACGTGTTGAAGCAAGGTCCGGTGGGGCTCGGAGGATGGCTGGTGGGACTGGGACCGGTGGCTCACTGGAACAAGAAGGAGGGGAAGAGAATGAAAGGCAGTCAGAGGCCTCTCATTTAAGGAAGACCTTCAAGCAGTGTTTCTCAACCTTGATGGCTTTAAAGATGGGTGGACTTCAACTCCCAGAATTCCCCAGACCGCATGGGGAGAGACAGCATTCTAGAAGTTGAAGTCCACCCATCTTAAAAGTGGCAAAGTTGAGAGACACTGCTATGTAGACATCTGCCTGGTTGAAGGGCTATAAATCAAAGACAGCACAGATGAAAGGGGGGAGGAAGGCCTGCAACAGATGTTCAAGAGAGGGAATAATAAAGGAATGGGAAGGGAGGGGACAGAAAACCATCTAGAGTGCCTCTGATTGCATCTGCCAACAGGCTTATTAGCCTGGTTACCAAAGTATTACGGTATAATATGCTATAACAGAGCAGCTTTGATGTTGTGATTAAGGCACACCATTAACCTGGCTCTCTTATAGTTCATTATACTGGGCCAATTTCAAGCCTCATTACTCATCTTGGCACAGAGACGCAATAAGTGACTGCAACTTCCTGGTCTCCTCTATCATAAAGTTTTCCCAAGTGACAATAGCAACTGTTGGGAGCAACAGACAATTCTGTCACTAAGGTCCTTCAGACAATGCATGAGTGCGTCTTCCTCCCAGAGTTGCCAATATCAGCAGTTTTGCCAACCCAACCCAACCCAACCTAATTCAACCCAATGCAATCCAACCCAAGCCAACTTAACTCAACCAACCCAACCTAACCCAATTCAAACCAAGCCAAGCCAACTTAACTGAACTCAACCTAACTCAACCCAACCTAACTCAACCCAACCTAATTCAAGAAAACCCAATCCAACTCAATCCAAGTGAAGCCAAGCCAAGCCAACTTAATTCAACCCAACCCAACCCAAGCTAATTCAATCCAACAACTTAAATCAACCCAACCCAACTTCACTCAACCCAACCCAATACAGCCTAACTCAATCGAACCCAACACAACCAACCAACCAACCCAATCCAACCCAACTCAACCTAAGCCAAGCCAACCCAACCACCCACATCCTCTCTTAATCCCTTGTCTGTACCATAAAAATAAAATATCTAACCAATGTGGTTCTGAAGATACTCCTCTGAATGCGAAGGAACACAGTGAAGCCTTCCAGAGTCTGCAGATTGACAAAAGGATTAGAATTAAGAGAGGAAGCAAGCGGTGCAGCTCACCAGCAGGTGTTTGCAAACCAGGTGTCCTTCTGGGTTGCAACTCAAATCATGGGCACTCTCTCCCTCTCTCTCCTTCCCCCTCCCTCCTTTTCTCTCTCTTCCTCCTTCTCTTCATCTATCTATCTATCTATCTATCTATCTATCTATCTATCTATCTATCTATCTATCTATCTAATAAAAAAAATATTCAACTCTGTAATACTCTCACGGTTTGCTAAGAGACATGAAAAAAACAGATTTAGAGTGAAATTCACCTCCATGTTCAAATCTGGTACACATATTTTAATGGAACACACACACACACACACACACACACACACACACTTGTAGTACACCTCCACATTATTTTCCAAACAGTTTATATATTTTTTTTAAATGAAGGTGCTAACAGACAGTTTGCTGGTCGGTCTGCTGGTCAAAACTTTTGGATCTGATAGCAGATCAAATAGAAACAAATTCTTTATCCTTATAATGGCAAAGGGGATCTTCAGAAAGCTTTATTCTCCCCCTTGCCCCCAACATTTTTGGACTACAATCAGGGGTGGGATTCAGCCGGATTGGACCGGTTCGGGCAAACCAGATGCTAATTTTACATCTGGTTCACCGAACTGGTTAAATCCCAGCCCTGGCTGGCCCCGCCCACCCCTCCCAGGAGTCTCCATGCCACCCATTTTGGATGAGGGCCTGTGCGGAGGCTCTGGGTGGGCAAACCAAGGGCCTCCTGGTATTTCCAGAAATGGGCCCGTTTCCGGCCTCCGGAGGGCCTCCGGGGCCCAGTGGAGGCCATTTTTGCCTGGGGGGCGCGAAAACTCCCCCCTCCTGGCCCCCATGGTCCAGGAGACCGAGTAGGCCACGCCTAACATGGCCATGCCCACTGAGGAACCGGGCAGAGAACCGGCTGCCAAAATTTTTGAATCCCACCTCTGACGACAATTCATATTTTAATACAGAAAATCCCCCAAATGGAGGTAAATATGAAACCAGAACTTTTTCCTCTTGGATCCAACGGAAAAAGAATGGAGGAAAAGTTCGGAACTTTGTTACTATATATGTTGAGAGCAGCAAAATTATTGTATGCGCAAAAAGGAATGACGCTTCGATTCTTATCATGGAAGAATGGTTGCTGAAACTGGTGGAAATTGGCTGAAATGGCAAAACCGACTACTCTGCTCCAAGAAAGGAACGTAAATACTTCTGTTTGCACATGGAAACCGCTTCTGAACTCCGCTTGATGTGGGAAAGAATGAAACTTTGATTTGGGGTTTCACAGATTGACCGATAAAAGATTTTTGCAGAAATGACTGCTTCATGCTATTGTGGGAAAACAAAAAGTCGTGATTTGTGGTTAACGCCTTGTTCTACTGCAACAGATAAAAGCAGTTGGAAGTCAATGGTCCTTTTTTTTCCTTTTTCTTTCCCTACCCTTCCTCACTTCTCTTCCCACCCTTTTCCCATCCCCTATACTCTCATTTGCATTTTGTATTTTATAATACCTTATAACCTAATAAAAATGTCAGAAAGCTTTGTTCTGTTCTTCTTCCACCCTATCTCAAATCTCCAAAATTAAGATACCGAGGCAAAGGGAGAGAGGTAAGTACCCTGTTTCCCCGAAAATACGACCTGCCCCGAAAGTAAGTCCTAGCTTGATTTTTACAGGTGCGCCCAATATAAGCCCTACTCCCAAAATAAGCCCTAATTAAGATCCTGCCCACTCCAGAGTCCACGGGTAAAAATTAAGCTAGGGTAGGGGATGGGGGTGGTACAGCTGCCCTACTATGGACAGTTGTAGTCAGGCCTCGCACTCCCTTACACTTGCCTCGCTGGCCCATTTCTTCTGCAGCCGGCAAGGCTGGGCAGGCTTTCCTGAAGGCCTCTGGAGCTGAGAATGAAGCTCTGGATCGATCCTGAGCTCTGTTATCCACTGCAGAGGCCTTCAGGAAGCCTTGCTGGCCGCAGAAGTAGTTCCGGAAGGCCTCCGACAGCGAAAAGGAGGCCAGGGGTGGTGCGTGCAAGTGAGGTTAGTCAGTGGATGACTTCCTCCGAAAATAAGACCTGGTTCCTTTTTTTTAGTGGCAAAAAAATGGAAGACAGGGCCTTATTTTCAGGGAAATACGGTAGATCCAGGTGAGTGGATCTCCTTCTTTCCTCCTCGCATGCAGACAGACCACTTGAAAAGCACCCGCTGGGGTGTCTTCTCACACGCTCGTCTCCCAAAGGGACTCACCAGTGGTGATGTATTCTGCCACAAGCTCGGATTCAACCACGGCAATTGACGGACTTTCGGGAGAATGCTGCTTCTCCTGGGTCATCTGGATCGGGACGGCCATTTGACTGAGGTCGATGGTGGCCTGCCGAGGCTTGGCTTCCAACTTCTCTTTGACTGTTGCGGCAAAAACGAAGGGGGTGAAGTAACAGGCCTGGGAGGGGTTTGACGGTCTACAACGGTTGTCCTGGGTGTGTGTGTGTGTGGGCTACCGGTTCGCACCAGTTCGGGCGAACCGGATGTTAATTTTTTTAACATTGCAATGACCATCTGGCCCCCCACCCCCCTCCAAGGAGTCTCCACGCCCATTTTGGATCCCAAGTAAGTGCAGGGCCCACGCAGAAGCTTGGGGAGGGCAGAAAAACAGGCCTCCCAGAGGCTCCAGAAGGGCCTTCGCAGCCTGGGGAGGCCATTTTTGAATTTGAATTTTTAATTTTAATTCTTTATTGTCATTGTACGTATATACACAGTATACATACAATGAAATTCACATAACACCCACAGACCAGATCCAACACGCTGTTCTGACCCAAGCCTTGTTCAAAGCAAACACCAAACAGAGATAAAAGCAGAACCTTTTTAATGCTTCTCTGTGAATTCCGTTCATCCACAGTAAAACGCTATTAAAAACTAATTGTCCCAGATAAGAACAAGCCTTGCCAAGGTTGTGCAAGGCTGCCAAGAACACTAGATTAAATTGCAAGGAAATAATCAAAACCAAAAGTCTCCAAACACAAACCAGGATAGTCTGAACTTCCACAAGGTTGATGTGCAAGAACCCAAGATATTCCGAACTTCCACAAGGCTTGAAGTACAAGAACTTCTTTGCTTCCTGCAAAGAATCCCACCTCTGAGGGCTGACTTTTATCCCTTAAGGGAGGGGCCATCACCTTGCAGCCTTACTCCTGAGTCGCCCATGCTGCTGCAGCTGCTCTTCCCTTCGAGCAGCACTGCACGCATGCGCACTGGGCACAGGCTCCTTGGGGCCTCTTCCTCACTGCTGCCAGCCTCCACAATCTCCGAAGGCAGCACTCCACTCCCTGATGGTCCTGGCCCCATCCCTGCATCACATGCAGGGCCTCATCTGAGTCCTCGTTCTCTGAGACCTCAGCCATCCGCACCTGCTGCCAACGAACCACAACACATGCACACACACATGACAATCCCTAAACACACACACTGCAGCCAAAATTCCCCGCCCCCCCTAAAAACACACAAGCATCCACACAACAGACCAAGCAATCCTATCCAACCACTCACTGATGGTGGTCCCTAAGTTCATTGTGAAGTGCAATTATAGCTCTGGGATAAACTCTTGCTCAGAAAACGTGTGGTCCGAGTTTTAATTGTTGTGTATCTTCTGCCAGAAGGCAACAGCTTCACAAAGGTTGTGAGCAGAATGGGAAGAGTCTCTGAGAATGTTGTGTTTTCGGCCTCCCAAAGGCCCGAGGAAAGTCTCCAGAGCCTGGGGGAGGGTGAAAATTCCCCCTCCCCACCATGGTGCAGGAGGCTGACTAGGCCATGCCTGCCCAGCAACCGGGCAGAGAACCAGTTGCTGAATTTTTTGAAGCCCACCCCTTGGTCGTCCTCAAGGATGACTCCACAAAGTCAAGATGGTGGCCATTTTTGGAGCGTCTTCAGGGCTGCTACAGCAAGGAACGGGAGGGGGAGTAGAGATAGCTGGGGACTTGTAGCCAAAGTAAAAAATTCTTTCTCCTGGGAACAAAGGACATTCTCACCAGGTGAGACTGAAACCAACTGGAGTTGGGACCGTGACCTGGTTGGAGGGATCTGTAACTTCTCAGCAGCCCTGTTTCTCAACTGAGCTTTCCAATAAAGCTTTCAAATCTTCCTAATCCATAAACAGCAGAGGAGATCAGCGCCAAAGCCATCATTAACAGAGTTGGAAGGGACCTTGGAGGTCTTCTAGTCTCACCCCCCTGCTAATCATAGTGAGCGTAAACTGTGGGGGGACTCAAGAGTGCGATGGAAAATTGCATGCATTTGCACCATTGTAGATATTTGAGTGTAAACTGGAGGACTCAGATTGCAATTAAAAATTGCATATATTTGCACAATCGTAGATACTTGAGTGTAACTCTGGAGGACTGATAGAATGCGATTAAAATGTGCATGCATTTGCACAATCACAATTGGATGAGGGGATGGACATGTGAACTCAGGGGAAAGAACCTTGATTTTTCATTTGGGCGGGGAAAACCTCAGGACCTTCAGAGGCGGGTTTTCACCAGATGTGCCAATATGACATGCCTAATAAACTGGGACTTGGAGGAATACCCTGGCCTCGGCGTTTTGAATGCATCGGGCCTGTTACTTGGCACCCTGACAAGATGGCAGCCATGACGCATCTAAAACACGGGCGCAGCGCTGATTGTATCGTTGCGGTCTGCCATTCTGAATTTTTTGGGGGGACACACCACGCCCTAAGAACACTCCTGGCTTTTCCCCCCAGCATTTATCATTTTTATTTTATGATATAAAATACAAAAAATGGGAAATTAAGGGAAGGAAAGGGAAACGGGAAAAGGAGGTGTGAAATACAAGAAGAAAGAAAAGGGGGCATTGACTTCCAACTCTTACTAGCACAGTACAAGATAAACACGCTCAACATTTTGCTTTTATACATTAATTTATAAGTAGCCATTCCTATAACACCAACTTTTCTACTCAACAAAACCAAGATCAAAGTTTCATTTTTCTTGTTTCACAAGCACAAATTCCAGAAATGATATCCAGACAAGAACATATTTTCCTCTTTAAATAAAGTAATCAATTTAACCATTTCTGCTTTATCTTCCTTGCTGTGGAAACGATGTGTATTTCTATTTGCACCTAGCAATCTTTATAAACGATCACCATTTTTATTTACAAAATTTATTGTATTTTTTCAAATTCTTCGGCCTTACTGGAAAAAAAAAGGGGGAGGGACTTTTTTCCTTCTTTCACCCTCCTTCTTCCTTCAAAGTACTAAACTTTTTTTAAAAGTACTTTTAAAAAATCAATACTATCTAACATGTCTTGTTCTTTGATTTTAACCTACAAGCTTTAAGCTTCAATGCTGCATAGTTGGGAGCAATGGAGCTAAATGCAATATTGAAGTTTAAATGCAATAAGGACACCCCTGTCTCATTTTGTTTCAAGGATTCTTCAAACCACCAAGTTGGAGGAGATTTTAGAATCCCTCCAACCCAACTGGACAGCCAACAAATCGGTTCAGAAAATCCACCAGATGATTCCCTGGTAGGTTTGGGGCACCGGGAATGTAAGACAAGCCCTGTTAACAAACACCACGTAAATTAAATCAAATAGATGGCAAATATACAAATATTTGTTGGAGATGCAAGAAAGAGGTTGGAAAATATAAACGTATGTGGTGGGATTGTGATAGTGCACAAAAATATGGGATATGGTGTTTAGAGAAATTAGTGCACTTTTGAATGTAAATTTAGATATGTCACCAAGAATTGCAATTACTGTTACTGGTGGAAACTTACGGGATATAAATGAAACAAAAAAGGAATTGATTGTAAATTTGATAATGGTTGCTAGATTAGTGATGCTAAATATTGGAGATGAAATTTGGATGTTCAAAGAAATGAGTGGTGGTATAATCAAATTTGGAGTATGGCAACAAATGATAAATGAACAACGGAAATTGAATTTTAAAAAGGGATAATTAAAGCAAACAATTTTAATGAAATATGGGGGGATTTTATAAAAACAATGTTGGTAGAAGGCAAAGGGAATAAACCTACTCAAGAATATATGTCGTTTTGGAAGGGATAAGGGCACAAATGGAATATATAGCAAATCTTTTAATTGTTATAAAAGAATTATAAGAAAAAAATGGTCTTCGGGAGTGAGGTGCACTGTAATATTTGTATTTTTTCTTTTTCTTTTCTTTTCTTGTATTTAGATGCATATGTACTATGTTTGTATTATTTGTATTTAAAATAAAAATATTAATTAAAAAAAGACTAGCCCTGTTGAAGCTTCTCTTAGTTCAGTCTTGGGTTTTCTAGTAGTCAACTCGATGCTTCTAGGTTGCTCAAAACTGGAGGGTTGGACATATCTCCTTGTCCTGCCATTGATCCCATGCAACTGGTTAACTTGAAGGCATCTGGCCAACCTTCTAGAGATAACCCTGAAGCTCAGTAGCTTGCCTGAAATCCTAACAAGAAAATAATGGGAAGTGGCATTGCGAATCCAAACAGCCTGAGAATTTTCTGCTCTTGAAATCTATCTATATATATATACAAAAGCGAAAGGCCATTCATGCATCATCACAAAATCTCCAGAACCGTAAAGCCTACAAACTTGACATTTGGCACGTATGTTCCTCTTGGCTTCTAGGGGCTCACTAAGAAAGGATTTTTCCAAATGACCATCAGAGCATTTAGAGTATTTCCTATATTATTATTATTATTAACACGCTCTGATGCTAAGGAGTTCTACTCCCCCTCCCCACCTGGAAAAGAAATCTCTTCCAAATGCAAAACACAAGCAGAGGAGTTTCAGTTTCAGTTTAAAAGCACCAAGCAGCTTTTAGTACAAAACAGTTGAGCTAAGCCACGCCCAGGCTCCTTGCTGTCTCCTTCTTGCTCACACAGCAAATACTCTTTCAGTTTCCAAACATCCCTTGGCTCTCTCACACACTGACAGGACGCTAGCCAGATGGAGGCTGTTAGGAAGTGGTATAATTTTTCCCCCCCTTATTTTCCTCCCCCAAAACTAAGCCCGACCACAGTTTTGTAGCGAAGAACCTGTATCCAGCTAGTAACAGAGAAAAAACAAATTCCAAAGAGTTTCCACAGGGCAACGGGGCGAAAACATGAGGTTTTCGGATAGTCACCTGTCGTCTGCTGGAGCTCCAATAAGGCTTTAATGGTCGACGTCGCAGACTGAGCTTCGCCTGAGACATCTTGATAGATGATGGTGGGACTGGAATCCACAGAGATTTCGTGTTCCGACCAATCCTGGCTCCGGGAAGCAATGACATGGACCACGGGCTGGGAATCTGAGACAAAGAAGACAGACACAGACTTCAGGGAGTAATTAGGACTGCAAAAAAAAACAATTACTACCAACCTGCCTTCCATGGAGGACCTGTATATACTGCACGAGTCAAAAGGAGGGCTGTGAAAATATCTACAGGCCCCTCACATCCCGGACATAAACTGTTTCAACTCCTACCCGAAAACGACGCTATATAGAGCATTGCACACCAGAACAACTAGACGCAAGGACAGTTTTTCCCCGTTGTGGTTTGCCGGCAGCCTGTGGAGATGGCAGCAGAATCGGACAGTGGGGAAGAACAAGGACCAGTACAGGAATCTGTGGAGGACTCGGACGAGGGTCCTGTGTCGCAGAGCTGCCAGAAGGCAAGAGCAGCTAAGACAAAAGGGGCGAATCGGAAGTAAGGCTTGGAGGTGATTGTCCCTCCCATAAGGTATAAAGGAAGTGCAAAGGTAGGAAAACCTTTGCAGGAAGCAAGGTCATTCGCTCTGATCGGTTTAGACTCTGAAAGCTCCGTGGTGAATTTGTTCTCCGTTTTGGTTTTGGAAAGACTAATTGGGACTTTAGTTCTTAGCAGCACTTCAAGTCAGATAAGGTGCGTTCTTATCAGACGTCTCCCGAAGAACTTTGGCAGATGTCCCTGGGACTAATTATAACCGGTTGAGACTCATTCCGGGCTGTCAATGATAACAATTCACAGCCACTGAACTAAAATAAAAGAGTTTGGGATTTTATGTGTGTTTGATGGTGTCTCAGGAAGCCTTGGTCAGAACACCAGCGGCTGACAGGCCACAACATGGCCTGGGCTAGGGCTTTCTCTCCCTGGAAAGACTGACAAAAACACTCCGAGGGGAACCTAAAAGGGCTTCTCCAGCAAACACCAACCCCAGTAGATTTCCCCCGAGTCAAATCTCTACGCCGTTCACCTTGGGAACTTTGGATGGACTCCACCGAAGAGGAACTGCTGTCGGTATAGACCAGGGGTTCTTCCTTCACCTCTGGCAGGAACGCGTTGCTGGTCTCTACCACGCGAGAGGCCTGTTGAAGGGTCTCCGTCACCAGCTGCCTCGCCTGCTCACTGACCACCGTGGCCTGGAAGGTCACTGGCTTGGGTTTGATGAGGACCTACAAGGGGAGCAAAGTGTTCTGGCTTCATGGGTCAGGATCCACAGGGACATCTTTCCCACAGCCAGTGAGGGGAAGTAAGGGGAGTGTGATGACCCGGGGCGTGGCACAAAAATAACAAAGTCACCAAAGTAGAATAAATTCCCTTTAATGCCTCCAACTTGGCCCCCAATGTCCAGTTATCCTCGGCTGGAGAACAAGCTCTTCCAAAAACAGTCTACGAAGGGCAGAAATGCAGTCCGAACCCAAAGTAAAGATAATTAGAAATAAAAAAAAACCCAACACCAACCACACTGAAGTAATTAACACGGCAGGCCAGGATGATAAATTGCAGACTTCCAAAAGATAACGCAGCACCCACAGTTGGGAGGACGCCAAAACCCAGATAAGCCTCGACCAAGATAATGCACGCTTTGCTTCCAGCAACTTTGCCATGCACAGTTTGCCCTTTTAAACAGTCTTCCCAGCTGCAGCCCATGAAGGGGATCAGGGCCCTTTCCTCCTCCCGTAAACCATGTTGCTCCCTTATGCGTTCCTCTCTGCATGCCCTAGGATGAAGAGGAGGTGGGGCTGGGTCTTCCTCTGAATGCCTAGCTGGCGTGTGCCTTCCCCAGTTTCCTCTACAGCCACCGGAGCCACATTCCCACTCCCTGTCAGCTGTTCCATCTCTCCCTCAGAATCAGATTCCAACAGGGGCATGACAGGGAGGGGGATAGAGCCACCAGAAGCTGCGCTCCGTTAGCAGTTCCCTACTTACAGCAGGGGTTTGCCACCAAGAAGAGGGAGTCAAGCTATTCTCCAAAGCACCTGAGGGTAGGACAAGAAGCAACGGGTGGAAACTAATCCAGGAGAGAAGCAACCTAGAACTAAGGAGGAAATTCCTGACAGTGAGAACAATTAATTCCATGGAACAACTTGCCTCCAGAAGTTGTGGGTGCTCGAACACTGGAAGTTTTTAAGAAGAGACTGGATAACTGTTTGTCTGAAATGGTGTAGGGTTTCCTGCCTAAGCAGGGGGTTGGACTAGAAGACCTCCAAGGTCCCTTCCAGCTCTGTTATTCTATTCCAAGGGTCTTCAAACTTGGCAAGTTTAAGACTTGTGGACTTCAACTCCCAGAATTCCTGAGCTAACATGAGTGGAGGAGGAATTCTGGGAGCTGAAGTCCACAAGTCTTAAAGCTGTTGAGTTTGAAGACCCCTGATCTACAGCATCTACCTCCTATCTCCATATCTATCTATCTATCTATCTATCTATCTATCTATCTATCTATCTTGTCTGTCTGTCTGTCTGTCTGTCTGTCTGTCTGTCTGTCTGTCTGTCTATCGAGGGTCTTCAAACTTGGCAAGTTGAAGACTTGTGGACTTCAACTCCCAGGATTCCCGTGTTAACAGGACTGGAGGAATTCTGGGAGTTGAAGTCCAGAGGTCTTAAAGCTGTCGAGTTTGAAGACCCCCTGGTAGAGGCCATCTAGTCCAACTACCGCCCAAGCAGGAGACCCTACACCAGCGATGGCGAACCTATGGCATGTGTGCCGGAAGTGGCACGCAGAGCCATTTCTGCCGGCACGCAAGCCGTTGCCCAGAACAGATCCACTGCACATGCGCCTCTCGCCAGCCAGCTGATTGTCGGGTATCTGCCGCGCATGCACCAGGGAATGGGGGTGGGTTGTCGCAGACGCATTGCATTATGGGTGCAGGCCCGCGTGCGCGCACACTTTCAGCACATGATGACAAAAAGGTTAGCCATCACTGCCCTACACCATTTCGAAGGGGTTGACCTCTTCCTCTTTCTGGCAGCCCCTCAAATACTGGAATACTGCTATTGTCAGGATTCCGGCAGTTACTCCAATTAAATCATGAGTCTTGAGCCACACTCCCAAAACTAAAAAGGATTTATGAGAAGTTAACATGCAGGTATTAGCCTGGCCATAGCCGACTCTGAGATATGTAATTATTGTCACCCTTGACCCTGCTTTTCCCCCCACCCCTCTGGGTGTATCATAATTCATATTCTCCAATGGGACACCTCCATAGCCAAGAGTCATCAATCATGCTCTTCAATTAGATTTTTGCCCAGCAGAAGCTTCAGTCATCTAATCAGTCTCTGAAGAAAATATGAATGGAATGTACTTTCGATTCCACACTGTTGCCTGTGACACTCCCCCTCTTCTTTCTGTTGACAACTATAAAATGTGTATACAAAATGTTCTATGAGTTGACAGCTATCATGTGTCGTCCCCCACAACCCCCAGTCCTTCTTTTCTCTAGATGGGCCATTCCCAAATCCTGCAGCAGTTCTTCTTCGTATTTCTCGTGCGACACCTTGGGAAAATTAATTGCCCACCCCTGATGTTGACTCTGCTCATCTGAGGACTAAAAAAATAAGGCGTACCTGAGTTTTCCCTTGCTGTCCGTATACAATTTTGGTGGGGATAATTTTGGTCGCTGGCTGGACACCGGAGCCGATTCCTTTCGGCTGTGTGACAATCATTTTCGTAATGGGCCGGGTGGCAGTGATGATGGCTGGTTTGGCACCGGCTGGGACGGCTTGGATCGTTTTCTCCCCCTGAAAACAACAACAACAATTTAATGTCCTACAGCAGCGGTTGCCAACTGGTGGTCCACGGCCCATTGGTGGTCTGCGAGAAAATTTTGGTGGTCCGCAGAGAAATGTCACCCCCACAGCACCCCCCAAAGTAACTAATCCAGGCTGTGCAGGAACACAAGGCTGCGCCGCCAACATGGCCCGTGGGAACCCTCCCTGCCCACTCACTCCTTATCTGGCAAACTTGCCTGCTAAGTTGCTATTTTTCGGTTTTCCCCCGACCATCAGCTGTTCTGCTGTGCCGGGAGATTTAGATTAGCTAGAAAGCACGAAATCATTGAATTTCTTGCTTTCTAGCTAATCTAAAAGCAGGGCCGAACCTTCCTTAGGACTGAAGCTTCTATTTTTTCAGTGCAGACTCAGGCAGCAGATTGCAGAAAGGTAGCTCTCTGAGTGAATCTGTGATTCTGTGAGCAACTCAATCTGCCTGCCTGCTTTGCCTGATTTTGGGTAAAAGTTGTTCTTTTTTTTTAATAAAAAATTCAATATTTACATCAATATTTATAATATTTACATACGAGCCATGCCCAGCCAGTCACATGACCAAGCCACACCCACAAATTAGGCCATGCCCACAGAACCAGTTAAGAAATTTGAATCCCACCCCTGCTTCTGTGTGTGTGTGTGTGTGTGTGTGTGTGAGAGAGAGAGAGAGAGAGAGAGAGGGAAGTTAGATCAGATCTCTCTCTCTCTCTCTCTCTCTCTCTCCCTCTCTCCCTCCCTCTCCCTCTCTACCAACATCAGCAAGCCACCGTCAGTCAAAATTCATATTAGTGGTCCCTGAGGTCCAAAAGATTGGCGACCCCTACAGACTTTTTGGTCCTACAGACTTTTGATGTCCTACAGCTGCCTTAAGAAAAGTTCAAAACATCCTTAAAGACCCATCTCATGCTGGGCATCCTTTTTTTTTTGAACTATTACCATCTGGCAGATGGTACAGGGCAATAAAAATGACAAATTGGCTGAAAAACAGCTTCTATCCCAGAGCAGTAACTACATTCGAACCGTAACAGGTCAGCCTGAGCTGTTCCCGCCTTCTCTCTGCTCTCCATGCTCTCGGATCAGGAGCGGGCAGTCCTTGCTCTCATCACCTGAGCTCGGTCTCTCATGTCCACTGCCTAGCCTCTCTTGGTCATCCTGCCCCCTCCTTCCTCCCTGCCTACAAGCCGCCCCAATCCTGAAAGGCCCTGGCCTGACTGGGCCTGCTCTTCCCCATTTTCCTCCGAAGCCAAGGAAGCCGCCCCCCCCCCTCGATCTCTGTCGGCTCCAGTTCCGGCTCCTCTTCCGCCACTGATTCAGGCTCTGACAGGGACATGGCTGTGTTGCTGTTCTCGGGCTTACCCCTGCGTTCAACAATGTCGTGACCACATTTTTGCCGGGAAGTCCTTGAATGGTGGTGCCCTTTCCCGCAGTTTTCTGCACGACGATGACGTTGGGCTTCGACGTCACCGGGATCGTGGTGATCTTGGTGGTCGTTCCTTGAGGAAGATGGAAAACAGCAAAGGCTACGGATTTGGAGGAGGAGCCACGCCTCACCTTATAGGTAGTCACATTATAGGTAGTCCTCAACTTACGACCATAGGCCCCCAAAAAAATTTCCATTGCTAAGCGAACTACTCAAACTAATTGGAACTCGGAACCCTGACAGGCGGTTGTTGAGAGTGAATTAGGCCCCGTTTTACAATCTGTCTCGCCACCATCGTTAAACCGCGGTGGTTGAGTTAGCGACACCATTGTTAAGCGAACCTGGCTTCCCCATTTGACTCTGGCTTGTGGGAAGGTCACCCAAAGGGATGGCGCGACACTGCGACCGTCGCAAATACGAGTCTATTATCCAGCACCTGAATTTGGATCACGTGACCATGGAGTTGTGTGTGCCACAACGGTCATTAAGTGTGAAAAACTGGTCGCAAGTCACTCCTGTTCAGTGCCGCTGTAACTTCGAAGGGTCCCTTTAAACAACGGTCGCAAGTCGAGGACCACAAGTAGAGGGGCAATCGCAGGTGAAAACCACGACTAAACCGTTTTCTTTCCTTAATGTGGCGGATGGGGAAACCATCAATGAGACCCCCAGAACCCCTTCCCCATCCAGGGCAAGGGAGGGATCCAAACTGCCTAAGGGCCCCTAGAAAACATGGCTGTGTAGGAGCCATGGTGATGCGGTGGTTAGAGTGCAGTACTGCAGGCTGACTCTACCCACTGCCAGCAGTTCGATTCTCACCAGGCTCAAGGTTGATTCATCTTTCCGTCCTTCTGAGATCGGTAAAATGAGGACCCAGATTGTTGGGGGGACAATCTGCTGACTCTGCAAACCGCTTAGAGAGGGCTGGAAAGGACTATGAAGTGGTATATAAA